>CM019178.2:1971696-2060409 GCA_009739505.2 Apolygus lucorum
TTGGCCGACGAAAAATGGGTTTTGGTTGAATAAGGAATACTACGTACTGAGGAAGAAACAAGGTAGTTCACCGCGACACATTCGTAAACATCTATCTGGCAAGTTTCTCATGAGAATTGAAACATTTTTGAGAAAACATGAATGTGTTGAGTTTTTAGTTGTTTTAGCTGAAATTTTGAAAAAGCCTTTGCTCAAAAAAATTCGATATAAAAGTATTGTTTTTTCATCAATTTTAAATATTATTGAAATTTTTGGATCGAATGAGACCACGTAAAGCTCTGTAGGGCCAACCATTCACTCCCTATGATAACTTAAGGGTTAGACTTATGATAAATCAAAAACACGAGTGTGAATCGCAAAAGAGACCTATATTTGATTTTTTTTTTTTTTTTTCATTAATTTTTTGTAAAGTGACAATGACAAAGATGTGTTCTTTGCAGACGAGTGATCTATATTAGAAAAATAATAAACCTTTGTGTAATAATTTGCAACGTTTTTTGGGATCGTGTTGATGGTTTTCGGAGCAGACAATCAACACGGTTAAGAAGTTGCTCCCGAATATATTGACGGTCGTTCCAGTTTTTCACACGTACTTTAATTACATTGGTTCTTGATTAAATGAATGTACATCTTCTTGGAAACAGCCCCCAACTGCCCTAAATTTGAGTAAAACCGAGTCAGCCAAACCACATTTGAAGCAATGTATCGAAGACAAATTTCTGGTCTGTAACTCCTGCATGTGAGAAGCACCAAAACTGCCCTCAAAACAGAAAAGTATTTTAGATCTTTCACTGTCATGAACGCAGTTGTGATAGCCGAACTGTGTAACATCTGCCAAGTTGGGTGAGCAGTTTCCATCTCACAGAATAACACGCACAAGAAGAACTTGATGGTACAAAATTGTAATATTGTTAACTCTTTACATAAACTGTAGTTCGAATGATTTGTTTTTACATTGATATTGACGTTACTATTGCATGGATTAGCACAAGAAAAGTATAAGCTGTTCAAGACTAGATCTATCAAGTTGGCACCATCGGAAAGTAGCGGGAATGGGCAGGTTAAATTTAAAAAAAAGGAGAGTCAGCAGTGTGGTGTGGAACCGAGGTTGGATCAAATCGTAAATTCAGTAAGTTGAATTAAAACTCATTTTTCTGTTGTTTCTATGGGAGTTGATCACCGGTAATCGTTATTCACGCTACTTTTTTTCGATTACAATGAAAACCTTGGAGAAAATTGCACTTTGGAGCTTAGGAAATTGAAAAACACGTGAACCCTAGTTCACAAGACCAGTTCCATATCATGTCAGGAATGAACAACAGGACGCATAATAATGACAAGTTACCAGACACGGATTCACTTGCATTTTGCCACCAATTACAATTTTAAATATTATTCATAGTAAAAGCAAGATAAAACTAAATTTTGGATAGGAAATTGCAAGAAGAGGATGACTGAGAGGAAGTGAGACTAAGAGGTTTAGTGAAAATCAAGAAAACAGAATTGTTTTTTGTCATTAAAGATACCTCGGTTTCTTGAGCAATAATTTTAGACTATCATCTTATCTCCAAAGGATCTATTACGCCCATCCGTGACACACTCTTTCAAACCCAATAACCTCCGTAAAAACACAATCTGTGTTCGAGAAACGCTGTCAATTATTACACAAAGGTTTACTATCGTTCTGTATAGGTCTCTCGTCTGCAGAGAACGGCTTTTCCATTGTTAACACCAACCAACACGAAGAAAAACGTCGATCGCATTTCGAGCAGTTTAATTTGAACGGAAATTAAGCCTCTTTTGCGATTTGCACTCGTGTTTCTGAACGGTTTGTCCTACAAGGCTCCGCGTGGTCTCTAAAAATTTTAAAAATTCAATACCTACTATCTTAAAATGATAGGAAAACAATACCTATATATAAAAATTTATGAGTTAGGGCGTTTTCAAAATTTCAACTACATCAACCAAAATCTTTAGGGCACTAGACCTCAAATGGAGCCCACATACCAAATTTCATCAAAATCGGTCAATGCTAATCGAGGAAAGTTGCGCGTACGGCGGCAGACAGACGGCCAAATTAAAAAAAAAAAAAAAAATATTCGATTTTTAGTTTCTACAGACTTTGAAACGTAAACCAACAAATTTTGAGGGGAGGTTAAAAATTTTTTTCTTGGTCGATTCCAAAGGTTCATCATTGAAAATAATGGACCAAAAATATAATCAATAATTTTCGTGTTGTTACTTTAAGAGTTAGTGAAGTCGAGTTGAGTATTATTGTCTAAAATTTGCTGACACTCATGCTGCACGGCTTGAACTTTTTTGACTTGCTGTTTTGGTTCAATTACTAATAGAAATACTTTGCAATTCAACTATATTGGTCATACTTATGCCCTTTGAAAGACTGAAATTTCTTTAATATTGACGTTTGCCCTATGCCACATTTTGCCCATGAAGACTCCACTTTATTTCGGGAACTACGAGTATTTCGTCAAAGAGAGTAGTACATGTGCCTCTAAACATTGAAAATGTCTCCATGTTGGTATAGCACATAACATCTTCGTATCTAAAACCCGACTGTATAGATGATCCGATACAAAGTAGATTATCTCAAAGCTTCCATCTCTAAGTACCATCTCTAAAACGCCAATTGCAAGTCGAGATTTTAATTTTTGAAGACTCCCTCGTCCTTTCTTCTCCTTCTTTCTCTCTATCTTTCAAAGTGAGGAAGCAAAATACTTTTTTGTTATTTTTAATCCAATATGTTTGGTATAAGTAATTTCCTCGGGTGAATTTATTTTGTACCTGGGTGTATAGTAATTGAAGCAGTTCATTCCCGCGATATTGTCATCGGCATAGATTGAAGAACAATTAAATTTTCCATACACCCTAGCTGTTTCCTAGAAATACGTGATGCTACACGATTCTCCCCTTGGTATACCGGGCACGTAGAATTAATATGATATATTTGAGGGAAAGGGCAGTGGCAGCTATCCGATCCTCACTAGTTGTACGAGACATGATTGATTTGACAGATCGGCGGATGGAGTTGTCGAGGGTGCCTCGTCGACTTAGGTCCTCCACTCTGCTGAACCACCCAGCAACCGCCATTATAAAAAGGCTGACCGAATTTCCGCTCTCTTCCCATACAGAAAAATCCGGAGAATTTTTCGGACTTGATTGTTTTACGTTCGAAAGAACTTCGGGAGTGAATATAAGCGGGTCGGACGGGACCAGAAAGGGTCTCGTTTTTTCGTTCTGAAATACGGGGCACGCCAAACATAACGACTTTTTGAAGCTGTGGTCCCTAATCGTGAGCGACCCGATACGAAGTTCCACAGAAGACACCTATTGCCGTAAATCTAAAGATTTTATTCCTCCCCGAAGTTATGGCCCATATCGAATCGGAGTCGTGTCGTGTTTTCTAGTGCAAATTATCAAATAGTCCACCGGCTATAAAGGGGAAAGAGAGGGGGCTCGCTCGGAATAGGTTATGGGCTCACCAAATTAAAGAGTTTGATAAAGGAAAAAAACCGGTCTCATGAAGCTTCGGACGTTCCCGAAACTTTTTCATGTGGGTCGTTCTAATTTAAGCGGAATTGATTTTTATAAAAAGTTCCGGTCATGCAGTATGACGGTGTGAGCGCATTTTCTGTGTAACCGTTTGACCATCTCTTCAGACAATGAATTTTGACGAAATCTGGATAATCTGGATAATGCTGAGAGATAGTAGGGCAACTTCCAGTCTTTCATTACTAGAACCTCTAGGAGCACGTCACATGAGGATAACCCAAATATCATATTCTATTGCGCATCCTAGATTACACTGAATGTTAACTACTTAACTACTTAAACCGTTTAATTTATCATCCCAAAGCATTCCTAATTTTAATTTTGCATCTGACCACCATTAAATATACACCTTTTCTAAATTGAATTTGCTGAAATTCCAAACTTGTAGAAGTTGTCTTTAAAAGATAAAGCGTTTTACGAGTGTTTAAAAATAATGACTCGTGATGTCAAAATTTTAGCCTTAATTGGACACAAACTTAGATAAGTGGGGAAATTCAAGATTTTGTTTGAGTTTCCTGACCTAAAAGACATAAAACAAGTTTTAAAAAATATTGGAAGAATTCCAGAATTTTATTGGGGTTGGGAAGAGTGAGTAAGACGGAGTGTGGCGTATTCGACTGTACAGTCTCATGAAGAGTCTCATAAGATATTCTAGTAGGTAAATATTGAAAAAAAAGTATTCTCAAGGCACATAGGAACAAATAACGACTAGTCAACGACTATTCTAAACAATGAAGTAACATCATGCCCTCTTCGAATTCCAACTCGAATTAAACACTACTCTTAAAACTTCTCTTTACATCAACACATATTTCACATGAAATTACACGAATCACTTTGAATGGAACGAAATATGACGTAAACAAGTGTGACATAAAGGTCACAATGCCTTTTATATGCCTCTACGCCCTCGAGAAATGGACGCATGTCTATATAAACACCAACATTTACTCGGTATAATTCTCAATGGAGAAATATGATCGAAATGTTTTGAAAATGAAATCGAATTGACCAAATATTTAAGTTACAACCGCGGGGAAATATACAAAACACGTTTTCCGAACAATAGCTTCTGACTAAATGATGAAGTTATCCTCTAGAGGTAAGACGAGTCGGAAATCAAAATGTAAACATGACACACAAGAACAACGTTTACCTGGATCATGTGTGACTTATGGGTATGTCAAGGTATGACTGTACGCATAATGTTGATCTTATTAGGGATCGTGGATCAAAATTTGCACGACATTTTTCGTTAGAGCTAGGGAAAATGCGAGTGTGATATATTATTTGTCCGGTTACTCCCTTTTGGTTTATTATTTTCAATAATAAGCCTTTGGAATCGAGCAAGAAAAAAAAAAATTTTAACCCCCCCTCAAAATTTGATGTTTTACGTTTCAAGGTACGTAGAATACGAAAATCGAATAAAAAAATTTCCGTCCGTCCGCCGTACGCCGTACGCCGTACGCCGTACGCCGTACGCGGCACTTTTCTTAGCAACACTGGACCGATTTGGTTCAAATTTGGTATATGGGCTCCATTTGGGGTCTAGTTGTGCCGCGAAGCTTTTGGTTGATGTAGGTCACTTCTAAGGGGTGAAAATTAAGGGTTGAAATTTTCAAGAGTGCCCTACCTCGAAAACTCTCGAAATAAAGGTATCGTTTTTTCACCAATTTTAAATAGTATTGAATTTTTAAAAATTTTTGAGACCACCCGGAGCTCTGTAGGACAAACCGTTCGGTCCCTACGATTACTTGAAGGTTTTCCTTCGATAAAACAGAATCATGAGTGTGAATCGCAAAAGAGGTCTAATCTCCATTCAAATTTTGACAGACTAAAATGCGATCGCTGTTCATTTCTTCGATTTGTATACAGTTTTGCCTTCTGCGTAACCAGTAATCAAATTTCAATATGAAGCTTTCTATTTTTCCAATCGAGTGTGAAGCATTTAGTTCTTTCTAATAAACTTGATTGTGAAGGTGTGAAGCCAGTATGGTGTGGTAGGTAGTACCTAGCTGGGTACCAAAAAAAAGTTGGTAGGTAAAAAAAATGTTGGTGGGTAAAAAATGCTGCAAATCATTGCTCAAAGGCTTCTTCACTCTTCAGATCACTGATCAGCTGAGTGAGCTCCGAAGCCATTTTCAATCCTATTGAATGGGAGTGCTCTTCCAGGCGTCTCCAGGGTTCAAGGAGATCTTCTTCACTCTTCAGATCACTGATCAGCTGAGTGAGCTCCAAAACCATTTTTACTCCTATTGAATGGAAATGCTCTTCCAGGCGTCTCCAGCATTCGAGGAGATCTTCTTCACTCTTCAGATCACTGATCAGCTGAGTGAGCTCCAAAACCATTTTTACTCCTATTGAATGGAAATGCTCTTCCAGGCGTCTCCAGCATTCGAGGAGATCTTCTTCACTCTTCAGATCACTGATCAGCTGAGTGAGCTCCGAAACCATTTTTACTCCTATTGAATGGAAGTGCTCTTCCAGGCGTCTCCAGCATTCGAGGAGATCTTCTTCACTCTTCAGATCACTGATCAGCTGAGTGAGCTCCAAAACCATTTTTACTCCTATTGAATGGAAGTGCTCTTCCAGGCGTCTCCAGCATTCGAGGAGATCTTCTTCACTCTTCAGATCACTGATCAGCTGAGTGAGCTCCGAAGCCATTTTCAATCCTATTGAACACAGGAAGTTGAAATTTGAGAGGGAAGGTCAAGGGAGAATACAGATGGTGGTAGGTGCTATTGATGGAGAACCAGTGATCTATACAGAAGGGTGATCTATACAGAAAATAATAAACCTTTGAGCAATGATTTGCAGCGTTTTTTTTAACCCAATTAAAAACATTGTTCATTATTAAATGAATGGGGTTAGTTCCGCTAGTTATAAGAATACAATTATTATCTACGTACCGTATTGGAGAATCCGTCGTAACCAGCAAGTCGAGTACAGGAGGCGAGCGCTTTCGATGTAAAGACATCATCTTCAGGCCGTCGAGAGAGTACTAAAGTTTGTCAGTCCGTCGTTCTGTTTATATAGTCTGGGTGAAAGGGAGGTAGGTAAAAGGATTAGAAAGGAAAGGGGACCACATAGTAACGAGACCACGTGGTGAAAGGTTGTTTGTCTGTCATGTCAAGTGAAAGGGAGAGATAAAACTAATCCTATTAGCTAATTGTACCTTCACCACCTGGTAACCACATGGTAACCACGTGGTGACCACGTGGTCTTCTATTCTAAATTATGAATATATTATAAACTAGCTTACATAACTAAATTATTGATAAAATGATTAACTTATATCTATATCTATTTCTAACTTTTTTATTTTTATTTTTTTTTATTTTTTATTTTTTTTTTTATTTTATTTTTGGTTAGTTGATTATTTTATTTATTGTTAGAGATTATGATATCCTAGGTCGTTTGGTTGTCTGGAAGTTAGTGGATATCATAATCTCTAACAATAAATAAAATAATCAACTAACCAAAAATAAAAAAAATTAAAAATTAAAAAAAAAAAGTTAGAAATAGATATAGATATAGGTAAGTTAATCATTTTATCAATAATTTAGTTATGTAAGCTAGTTTATAATATATTCATAATTTAGAATAGAAGACCACGTGGTTACCATGTGGTTACCAGGTGGTGAAGGTACAATTAGCTAATAGGATTAGTTTTATCTCTCCCTTTCACTTAACATGACAGACAAACAACCTTTCACCACTTGGTCTCGTTACTATGTGGTCCCCTTTCCTTTCTAATCCTTTTACCTACCTCCCTTTCACCCAGACTATATAAACAGAACGACGGACTGACAAACTTTAGTACTCTCTCGACGGCCTGAAGATGATGTCTTTACATCGAAAGCGCTCGCCTCCTGTACTCGACTTGCTGGTTACGACGGATTCTCCAATACGGTACGTAGATAATAATTGTATTGTTCATTATATTTGAATCGTCACAAACCGTTTAACCTATTTCAAGCCAAGGGTAGAAATAACTGAATAATGAGGAGAAGCATCATTTGCTCTCCAATCGAGAGCAAAAATACTCAATATTTTATTAATTTTACTTTTTAATTATATTTGAGATACCTCAGTTTCTCAAATCGATATGATTTTTCCAGTTCATTGTTTCTGGTAAAATGTGAAAGTCTATTTATGGACCGGAATCTGTTTCAACTCATGGCCCAGAACCTCGCCTCACTCGTCCAGAATCGAATTTGAGCCACCATACTCATGCCTTCAGCCAAAAGGCCTCCTTTTCAAAAAATTTCCAAAATCGCATTGAGCTCCCGAACGAGTTTAGGAACAGCATGAACTAGAAGAAATTGTTCTGCAAAGATTTTCCGCTATTTTCAAAATTAAAAAAAATATATAAATTGACGATGCGAAAACGCATCAGTGGCCGGAAATGGGTTAATGTAACTATTTGTCAAGTCGATCTATTGGACCCAATTCTGTACTTTTAAAACAGTAGTGAAGTACTAATCAATGCATTTGTGCATTTGAAAACGACTTTGTGAGAGAATTTGATGTAATAAGATTGAAAATATTGTTCATTATACCTTCATGAGAGAATTTGATGAAGTTTGATTGAAAATATTAGGTATTGTAATAATCAATGAATTTGAATATAACTTCATGCGAGCACTTGATGAAATTATATGGAAAACATCAAATACTTGACACCATCAGATGCAGGGATTATAGGAAATCGAAACCATTTTTGAATGACATACAGAAGAGGCGCTTATGACTTGAGTAGTTTTTGATGCTAGTTGAAGAAATGTAATCGTGAATTCTAATCATCAAAGACAATAACATATTCAAGCCAACGTGAGCCACCCAACGTGGCAGTTCTTTAACTCCACAAATGACCCTAAGATGGAAATACTTCACGAACGTGCCTCTTTAGAACACAGGTGCAGTTATTTCCTAATATTGATGTTCTGTGATAATTTAATTAACTTTTTAATGGGAAGGAGGGAGGCGCTATCTCATTATCTGAGGCAGCCCATTGTCGCCTCACAAAGAATGTAAAGTAGAATGCTCAGAGGAAAACAAATAAAGTAGGAATTTAACGTCCGCGTAGCATCGATTGGAAAAGAGGAAAGGCATCCGTAACATGGTATTGGAGATAAGATAAAATATAATAATGGAATCGTTGCGGAGGGCGAAGTGGAAGTGGAGGAAGATAAGAGGAAAGACGAAGAGGAGGATTCTTGCGGGAGAAGAAGAAGAATGCATTCGGGAGAGACGCGGGTGGTCCTGGGACAATCGCCCGCGAGTACAAGGAGTTCCGAAATGCGTCGGGTTCGTTCGTCGTTCCCAGGGCCGAAAGGTAAACTTGCTACACGATTAGGGAAAAAAGAGAGGGGAAGGTACCTGAGATAACTCCCACTACACGATTAGAGATCGTGACTCGAGGCTCTAATTAAGCCGTACGATGTCAACCGAGAGATCGCGGAGATACTCGAAGGGGGTTTCAGTGGAGGTAGAAATCGTAACGCGAATAAAATCATGCTGTTAACGACGATCTCGATGTCGTTACATCAAAACTGGTAATTGGTCGGCAGGTTGTCAATATCGAAAATTATCAAAACCATTAACTAAATTCTCAAGAACCATTAACTTTCCTGAAATGTTGGCATACTCTGGTTGAACGTAACTCAATAAAAATTCGACTCAAAAGTTCTTGTTTTGTTCAATGGAGTTTGATGTTGTGCTTTTTTGGACTTAGATATTATGTCTTTTAGCTTGGGGTCTGTTAAAAAAAAGTGAAACACTTTTTCAGGCCGAAAAGTGTACTGCAAGACCGATCAACAAAAACTGTTCTGCCTGGTCACTCGATCATGGTTGAAAGATACCCCCCCTCTTCCACGAAATGGGGGTAAAAAATATAATAAGATAGTTTGAGCATGTTAAGTAAAAAAAAAAGTTGTTAACTTAATAATGAAACAGATAGTATTGAAAAGGTACCTACCTACCTATTCAGCTACTTCGAATAACATTCATTGATTACGTTTTTCTATTCATTACATACCTAAACTTGTTGTTGTCAAAAATACCTTTAAATGTATTTCTCTTGTTTTTGATTGGTACCCATGTATTATACATTTAGACTACTTTTTCACCAATCATGAAGGTGCTCTTGTAGATAGCTGGAATATTTTCAAGAGTACAAAGTCTGTAATACATTTTTGTATAACCGTATTCTCTGGTTTTCTCTTCATCATGTTTGTTAGGTACATAAGTTTTACACGAAGGGTGTCCCATGGGGTGTCCCTCATTTTTCGACTTCATTTTTGGTTTATTATTTTCAATGGAATCAACCAAGAAAAAAATTTAACGCCCTCTCAAAATTTGTTGGTTTACGTTTTCTACGTAGTAGGTACGTAGAATCCAAAAATCGAAGAAAATTGGCCATCCGCCGCACTTACTTTAGTTCCCATGGACCGATTTTGATGAAATTTGAAAAACTGGGTCCATTTGGGGTCTAGTTGTGCCCCGAAGCTTTTGGTTGATGTCAGTCACAGCTACGGGTTGAAAAATAGCGTTGAAATTTTGAAAATG
The DNA here is from genome assembly GCA_009739505.2 of Apolygus lucorum. Taxonomy (NCBI): domain Eukaryota; kingdom Metazoa; phylum Arthropoda; class Insecta; order Hemiptera; family Miridae; genus Apolygus; species Apolygus lucorum. Next base: position 1,981,837 of record CM019178.2, read on the forward strand.
CCCTAGCCCAAAAATCTCGATATTGAAGTATTGTTTTTCCATTAATATAAGATTTTTAATTCAAGATTTAAGATCTTAGTAATTCGTATTTTAAGATAGTATTGAATCTTTAGAGACCACGCGGAGGTCTGTAGGACAAACCGTTTGCTCCCTACGAGAAAGGGATGGACTTACGATAAATCAGAAATACGAGTGTGAATTGCAAAAGAGGTCTAATCCCCGTTATTGTTTTATCTGTCCAAAATGCGATCGCTGTAGGTACGTGGTAGGTGGTAACAAAGGCAAAGCCTAGTTCTTTGCAGACCAGTGATCTATATATAAAAATAATAAACATTTGTGTAATAATTTGCAGCGTTTTATTCAACGCATACCTTCAGAAACTTTTCTTCGTGGCCCACAACACACACCAGAATTGTTCATGGTAGAAAACGTTAACCCGTGCCGAATTCCCTTGAAATTTATAGTAATGGTGGAAGTAGTAGTAGTTGGTGTGGAAAACACCTTGATTAATCATTTGAATTGACGAGATTGGGATGTGTTTAACGTATAACACGATAATCATTCCACAACTCATGTTCTCTCTCTCCTTCAATCACAGAGTAATTTACCTATCTGTTGAGGGGTTGCGACGCCTGCGATCGGGTGCAAACCTGCTCTGACCAAATGGATGTTCTCGCCCAGTTTATTGTCGTCTAGTTTCGGTACGTGTTCAGAATTGTCACAATTACGGACATTAGGTGCAATGGAAATGGTTAAAAATTATCCGTAATTCTCAATAGAAAATTCTAACCTTCATTTCCTTTCTTTTCTTCCGAAACCCCCACCGGAAACTATAATTTAGGCGTTTCCATCGTCATACCCCATATCATGGCAAGCTCAAAGTCACGCCGGCACGGGTTAACGATGTCCTACCAGGAAGAAATTTCGTGTGGGAGTCATTTTTGACCGACTTCAATGCGCCGAAGGCGCGCGGCGAAAGAGGAGGTACTCAATTCGGGTTGTCGTGGGACGACGATTTTTTTTTTTTTTTTTTTTTTTTTTGTATGTCTGAACACCTTGCATTTCTTTATTCTGGTACCAATCTGTCTGGTTCTTTTTGAAATTTGTTCTACCAGTATCCGTGGTGGTCCCATTTCAAACAGATTTCATTTCGCTTTGTTAGAAGTATCGAAAATTTGTGAAAGAAGTTGAAAAACGTGGTTCCTGTTTTCGGGAATATCGGTCCGCATTCACTCCTCTTCCCCTGTGACTTCCGACTGTGCCGATGACGGACTATTTGTGTATAGTCAAATTGAAGGTCTGATTGTAAGCTTCAAAATGGTATGCTATATGAGGGGGGTTCCGATAACTAAAAGGTGCTGCGGGGGATGAGAAAGGGGGAAATTATAGTGGGCTATTCGCTCAGAACCTGCATGTGCCGTATCAAACGTGTTTATCAATGCTCGAATATGTGAGTTTTCCTACCATATACGTATGAGGGATAATTATAGTACTGTTAGTTAGGTATTCTACCAAGTGGGTATAGCACATAGCTCCCTCGTCATCCTTAACATGGTTCGGTAGGTAATGGTATAGAAGATCGTCGTAACTGCATAGTGCCGTACCAAATATGAGGGATTATAGGACAACTAGGTGATGAGAGGGTATTCTACCAAGTGGGTGTAGCACATAGCTTCCTCGTCATCCTTAACATGGTTCGGTAGGTAATGGTATAGAAGATCGTCGTAACTGCATAGTGCCGTACCAAATATGAGGGATTATAGGACAACTAGGTGATGAGAGGGTATTCTACCAAGTGGGTGTAGCACATAGCTTCCTCGTCATCCATAATATAGTTGGGTAGGTAATCGTATAGAAGATTGTCGGAACTGAATAGTGGCTTACCAAATATGAGGGATTTTAGGACAACTAGGTGATGAGAGGGTATTCTACCAAGTGGGTGTAGCACATAGCTTCCTCGTCATCCATAATATAGTTGGGTAGGTAATCGTATAGGAGATTGTCGGAACTGAATAGTGCTGTACCAAATATGAGGGATAATAGGACAACTAGGTGATGAGAGGGTATTCTACCAAGTGGGTGTAGCACATAGCTTCCTCGTCATCCATAATACAGTTGGGTAGGTAATCGTATAGGAGATTGTCGGAACTGAATAGTGGCTTACCAAATATGAGGGATTTTAGGACAACTAGGTGATGAGAGGGTATTCTACCAAGTGGGTGTAGCACATAGCTTCCTCGTCATCCATAATATAGTTGGGTAGGTAATCGTATAGGAGATTGTCGGAACTGAATAGTGCTGTACCAAATATGAGGGATGATAGGACAACTAGGTGATGAGAGGGTATTCTACCAAGTGGGTGTAGCACATAGCTTCCTCGTCATCCATAATATAGTTGGGTAGGTAATGGTATAGGAGATTGTCGGAACTGAATAGTGCCGTACCAAATATGAGGGATTATAGGCCAACTAGGTGATGACAGGTATTCTACCAAGTGGGTGTAGCACATAGCTTCCTCGTCATCCATAATATAGTTGGGTAGGTAATCGTATAGGAGATTGTCGGAACTGAATAGTGCCTTACCAAATATGAGGGATTTTAGGACAACTAGGTGATGAGAGGGTATTCTACCAAGTGGGTGTAGCACATAGCTTCCTCGTCATTCATAAATAGTTGCGTAGGTAATGGTACAGGTGATCGTCAGAAATGAATTGTGCCGTACCAAATATGAGGTATATAGTACAGTTAGGTGATAAGTCCCCGTCAATCATGTCTTGGTTGAGTTGTTGAATTGTGTTGTCAGAACTACCAAGTACCTATCAAATATGAGGGACGTCGAACAGTTAAGGGATAAGAGAGTAGATTGCTAAGTAGCAAAGTGAACCAAATTCCTCCTGAAACTGATCCAAAAACGGAAAGTCATCTATACATATGGAAACTGATCCGGATTACAGAATGTGGTCCTCCCTACGGCGTCTGGTTCACCTTACTGAAATGATTCACAGTATGGAAACAGATCCACATTAACAGATCGATAAACTGCGGGTAAATTAATTTCAGATTTAAATTGAAGACCACTAAAAAGTGAAAAATAAAAAATAATATAAAATGGAAAAATAATAAAATAAAAACCTTTTTAACAAAAAAATGGACCGACCTCAAAAATTATGTCCGTAAACACCAAAAAGGGAAAAATAATAATCTCTGTGAAAACGTACTTGATGTATTTGGTTGTTGGACATAAATATCTAGTCAACAGATGGTATGTTGGAATAGATACTCATCTGTAGATTCTATCATCTAGATGCTATCTAGATAGATAGGTAGGTAGGTACGCATTGAAGTCGCCGCCGTGCCCATCTGTAGACACAAACGTCTTCAAAATCTTCTACTCACCAACATATCATTCTTTTTCGCAAATATACATACCTCCCATACTACAAACATGCTTCCACACCGAGTATGAACGTAAATATTTGTAAAATTGTGGGAGGTGTTAAATGTTAATTAGGTAACAACGCTTCCGACGGTACGTAGCTACATTAAAATATGTCCACCAATATAATAAACTGTCTCCTATAATAATAAAGTCTCAAATACTCGTCACAACCATTCCTAGGGAGGTTCACACTTACTATCATACTTATATAGCAGCAGAGACGTACTAGGTACCTGATAGTTTGGGGAGCACATTGTAACTCAATGGTATTCACTCTTGTAATGGTAACCAGATCATCGAGTAAGGAAGGTGGTTAGTTTGTGTCTGCAGATGGGCACGGCGGCGACTTCAATGCGTACCTACCTACCTATCTATCTAGATAGCATCTAGATGATAGAATCTACAGATGAGTATCTATTCCAACATACCATCTGTTGACTAGATATTTATGTCCAACAACCAAATACATCAAGTACGTTTTCACAGAGATTATTATTTTTCCCTTTTTGGTGTTTACGGACATAATTTTTGAGGTCGGTCCATTTTTTTGTTAAAAAGGTTTTTATTTTATTATTTTTCCATTTTATATTATTTTGGCTCATGTAGAAAGGATTCAGCGGTATGCGTTGAAAAATTAGGGAATTTTTTTTTTCGGTAAAATAAGGGACACGCTAGTGTCCCAGATCTAATGATCCAAACTTCAGAGATTTAATTTGTTGTTATTCTAAATCCATTCTGAACTCCTCAATCACAGTTAATTTGGGCCCTCATTATTTATACGTCCCAAATCCATAAGTGATTATTTCCCGGTATTCTTAAACACGGTAGTCGATTCCGCTTGTATTTGCAACGCAATCTTGCTTTGTTCTCAAACGAGCTGACCTCAGATGAGATAGATTTCCTAATGGCTCGTCTCAAGTTCGTTTGCTTCGCCTTGTGGTAACAAGTACCACCCAGTTTTCCCAGCACCGGATTTTGCATTGTGATTGAGACTCGATACTCCGCTCCGCGATTTTTTCCTCTCGATTCTAGCTATGCGATCGCAAGCGGTCGTTCTTGGAAAAAAAGTCGGACTTTGCCGGCATCTTCGTTCGACGCCGTTAGAGCGGCGGGTTTCGAGGCATTTTTCCGCACGTGAGAGAAATAACTGTCAGTCTCTTTGGCTGACACAATGGAAACTCTTTTGATCTTGTTTTGCTTTCGCCGACCGACGACTTTTCATTCTCTCGCGAATGTATTCGGGAATAAGGATTTCTGATAGGAAACCAACCAACCCTGTCAGTCATGTTTCGTTAACTTCTGGATTGTGCGAGAACGGTTTTTCCCCGTCTGAGCTCGGTTGACATTCCCCTGAGTTATGAAAGATTTGTTAAAAAGCCAACCTGAATATACATTATTCAACACAAATGTTATAAATTATGGGTAATGTTTTAAAAAATACAAGAAACTTGTTGTTCCTATTATCTAATAGAGATACGTCCTGTAGATGCGAAATACCGAGAGACGCAAATAAGACTAGTTAGGTAAAATGTGGAATTTTTATCTGTATATCATTCTTGACCATTTTGCTTCCTAGTCTACCAAGGTAGCGGAATCATTGTTTTCAATTTTAAACGGTGAAACAAAATGTTTTCCAAAATCAAAATTTCCACTCCTGTTTTACGTTTTAGACCTTCTTGATCAATTTTGGTTCCGTGTCTGTCTGTCATTAAATTCTTGTAACCGGCAAAACAGTAAAAAGTTAAAGTCTGATTTCGATGAAATTTTCAAGGGTTGTGCGGGCTGGCGTGTTGACGGTTCCCCAATAGATTCATCGCCCCCGTACTGATAGCGCAAATATGAATTCCTGTAACAGCTACAATTTCTACATTTTTGATTCAAAATCGATGATATTTTCAGAGATTATGGTCAACAATTAGGATAGTGCAAGATACTTAGAGATTGATGTTTTGATATGAGCGATGATGCTTCGGATTTGGATACGAGGAAGCTATGTGCCACACTCATATGGCAGACTTTTTTGGTTTATTATTTTCATAATGAACTTTTGGAAGCGACCAAGAAAAAAAATACATAAAAATACTCTTTTCATAGTACCATGAACCGAATTTGATGAAATTTGGTAATGTGGCTCCATTTGGGGTCTAGTTGTGCCCCGAAGCTTTTGGTTGATGCAGGTCCTTTCTAAGGGTTGGAAAATAAGGGCTGAAATGTTCAATAGTGCCCTAACTCGAAAACTCTTGAAACTAAGGTATTGTTTTTCGCCAATTTGAAATAGTAGGGGAAGCTGCTGTACGTGGGGACGGTTGTACCTACGGCGCTAGAAATGTCATTGTGGCCATGACGAGGGTGGGGGGGGGGGGTAGAATATGAATGTTTTGACCTATCTATCGAGGATCTCCAACAAACTGTCCAGTTCGGGTCTCATGATGCTAAAACTGTCATGGTATTTTATATTAACCGAATTAGATTAGATGAAACTGTTTTGTGCAGTAGAAAGGTTAATAAAAGTTCATGTTTTATCGCTAATCGGCAAAGTTGATCTTTCTACTCTTAAAACATGCTGAACTTGATTGAAATAAATGAGATATTTTGAGAAAGACATGTTTTTTTATGAGATGAGACCGTAGGTTAGTTGGGACTTTGTCCCTGAAGGCAAAAAAAAAGATTTTTTCAAAAAATGTTTTTTTTTTTTTTCGAACAGAAAGCATTTTACTACAAGGATGACAAAATTCCCTGGCTTGTAGGAGTTGTTGTTGAAGGTCACTGACACTTTACATACAAATAACTGGAACTTAGGCCTCGAAAAAAATTCAAATGTAAATTTTTCACATAGGTACAGCAGCCTCTCCTATTGAATTTTTTGAAGATTTTAGAGATTTTTGAAGAAATTGAAAGATTTTTGAAGAATTTTTAGAGACCACCCCATGCTCTGTAGGACAAGCCATTCGCTCCGTACAATAAATTGAGGGTCGGGTTTATGATAAATCAGAAACACGATTATGAATCGCAATAGAGACCTAGTCTCCGTTGATATTTTATCTGTCCAGAATGCGATCCTTAGCAACCAGTCATCAAATTTTTTAATATTTATGGCAACGTCAACTCCTGTTTTTTTCAATCTGATAGTCAAGCGTTTATTTCTTTCAAATAAACTCGAATATGAAGTAGGTACGTGGTAGGTAGGTGGTATCTATGGTTGGTAGATGGTGACAATGGCAAAGCCGTGTTCTTTGCAGACGGGTGATCTATAAAGAAAGATAATAAACCTTTGTGTTATAATTTGCAGCGTTCTTTGCTTCATGTTTAGAAGGTCTTAAGCGCTACAAATACAAATTGGTGTTCTCTTCTTGCATGAACTTCAACAACTCACCCGATGTTTTCCTCTGTGCTTCCTATTTCGCGATTTAGTTTGATTTCCCTAATTACATACCTGGCAGACCTACTCAGCCAATCCAGAGCCAATCAATAAATAAATAACTCTGCTGACTTTATCCTCAATACATTCCGACCGTAAAACCTTTGATTTGTTCAATAAAAAGTGCTTAAACGTCGTTTTTGAGCTATTTGGAACCTTTACGGATGATTCTTGAAGAAAGGAACCTTATTCCGACATTTTCTTGAATTTTAGAGTTCAACTAAAAACTCGATACACAAAAGCAATTTGAATTTTACCCATCGTAACTTGAGGACTACCCAGTTAAAACTCAATTGAAATAACAATAATTATTGTCGAAAAATGAAGACAAAATACTGACTATTCCTATTTGTTCCAACTGCTAAATGTCCTTGTTGTACATAGAATTATACATATTTTGTAGTTCTCTACAAAACTACTACTACTGAATGCTTGGTTAGCCTATCACTTGAAGAGAGTAGTAGAAAATGTTCCCGACACAGTTCATTCTATCGGTTAAAATAGATTAATAGTCTCAATTCTGTTCATATAAAAGAGCATTTTTCTGCATCAGACGAAAAAAACCTATGGGTATCCTATTTTTTGATGAACACAAAGGAGTGACTAGGTTCTAGGTTTATTGAAAACGCATGAGCGATGGCGGGCGAGATAGTGAAGGCTTACAGCTGCTGAATATTCACAGATTCGCGTGTATCTAAAAACGGTTTCCGACGCGGGGAAATGGAACATCTGCATTGTTGATATTCGCTCGGTCTAATCTACTTCATGGATCGAGATCGCAAAAACACAAAAATGGAATGAAAAAGTGAACCCTGCAGCCGCATCTGGCCGATGAAGGATCATGTTTGGATCACTCTCCTGCCCATCTGCTGACAACATCTCGCCCGTTAGCAAGAATGTATTTTAAGATTAATTTTTTCAAAGAAATTATACTTGGGGGAAATATTTTGCGTAAGCACATATGCTGTGTAGCGGCCTGATCATTTCTGAATTCATCTGCTCTTATCACAAGACTAGGAGGAATAACTGAGTAGCACACCTCACCGTTGTTAAAGATTGGATCCAAAATGGTCGGTAGTTATAAAACGTAAGTTGTTAGTCATTATTAGTCTCTCGCAAATATTATAAACTTAATAGGGTAGAGAATCTTCAAGAGCCCTTTTTGTTCTTTATTATCGAAAGTAGGGGGGCTATGGCAGCAGATCGAACAGCTAGGGTCCTCCAAAATCTAAATTTGCATTTGGCATTTTAGCATTTTTTGAACGATTTTGATTCTGTATCTGTCCGAGGAAAAATCCAGCTTTTGGGGAAAATTCTACAAAATATTGAACGGTTTTATTGGAAATCTCAGGAAACATTCTCCCAATTATTCATAATCACTCATATTAGGCTGGTATTTTTTGAGGGGTCACAGTTCAACACGATTGATTACAATTTTCACTGGATTTCTATCTGTAGGAGGCATACCGTCCGGTGAAGAGCTGAAAAAGGTAGGATTCCATGCTCCGAGCAGAATTATTACTAACATTAATATATTAATTATTACTAACATTATTAACAGAATTACTACATGCAGATTTTAGTGAAAATATTTGTGCAAAAAAAACATTTGTTGAAAATATTATCAATCCTCAAATGGTCCCATATAAATTTCATCCAGGTCAAGCCCAAACTTGAGTTTCTTAAAACATCGATTTCCCGTGATTTATCTGAGGGATTTCTCTACAATTAGGAAAAAAGTTAGAAATGATATTCAAACTAGTTGCTAATGAATTTCACAACAATCCAATCAGGGGGATTTTGGACAGAGTAGGGGGATCGTAAGAATTTTTTTTAAATACAAAAATCTCATGAAAATTGAAAATAATTTTAATTGTTGTCTAAATGTATAAACCCATCAACTTGATTTTGAAGCTCTTGTTTCTTATCATTGAAAATAAAAGATATCAAATAATTCGATATGTCCACGAACTTTATAAGTCATTCTGTCTCGATGAAGCTATAATACCAATCCACTTGGCAGATGATTCTTCTATCATGGAGGCACAACAATATGCCGCATACGTTAGTAAGTAAATTTTGTGAATTATTATTAATTAGTAAATAAATCAAGATTGATCTGATATTTATCTGTTAATTATCTATTCATTTATTTGATAAATCCACGAAATCTGAAGAAAAAATAATTAGGTATTTTTATCTTTCCTCAGGCATATTCCAATTGAAATATTCTAGTTTTTTCACATTTGGGCATTGAATTAGTTTTTGAAGTTAATTTTTTTCTACATTGTTCCAATATTCATCGGCCCTAGGTGCTGCCATCTGGCGAAATAAATTCTCACTATAATCCTCGGAGTTCACTCCGTAGCTTAGACGCTTTATAAGTACCTATGAGTATAATGGTGGAGCAGCTCGATAAGTCATAGTGTATTTCTCATTATGTTGAACTTCCTTTTTAGATAGTTGTAGATAATGGGGCTGTAAATGTGAAATATTATGGTGTATATTATAATATTAATGACATTTTTGAGTTGCTTGCCTCAAAATCTACGAAATCATCAATAAATTATGGCACATGAATGTATGCATGAAATGAATATTGTCACATTAATTATTTGTGTGCAATAATGGATTCTAATTAATAACGTTCTATTACGAGGCGCTGTTGTGTACTGCTACTCATTAATTATAAATTCACGATTTTCATATCTACATAATTTCTAATGGTGAGATGATGTCCAGAAGTCCCAAATGGACTCGGCAAAAAACCCATCTCAATGGAGAGGTCATCACTGATAGGGGAATGACCTATAGTAAGGTGAATGAATGAATGAATGAAAATGGACTTTTATTTCTGACAAAAATGATATGAGATACCTATTTCTTTAGATGCTGATAATATAATATATTATTAATAATGTATAATATTATTATACAATTCAGATTCACAAAATCCAAACGCGGAATGGCTCAATCGGCCGTCATCTGGGTTGGCAGGCGTTGCTACAGCAAATGTCTATGATGACATTTAATTTTTATTATTATTTTTTGTTTGAATTAATTAATTAATTTTTTTATTTAGGTTTATGGATATTCATACAAATTCCTAATTAGTTTACTGTTGGGAGAGCTCATATTAATAGTTGAATTGCTGCACTAGTTGGAATCGAAAACTCCACGCCTCACGACAAAAACCGGCTACCTGGACGAAGTTCGGCTGCGCAAGTCTCCTCGTGAACTCTTCTCGTGACATCTGACCCACCCCACTCCATTTTTTCCGGATTGCATTTAAATTGGGCATTTTGCCAGAAAGTGGAAGATGTCTTCCACCTCGATCAAATTGCAGAGTGAGCAGCGTTGGGCAAGCGGTGAAGGCCAGGGCTGGGAGTTCAAGTACATCAGGCCTCCACTCGATAGTAAGGTACTGAGCATGTAAGTACCTATTGAGAATCTACAAATTGTAGTAACTTTTCGCATCCGAGTCTACCAAGGTAGCGGAAGCTGTTTTCACTTTTCAAGGTTGAAGAAGAAAAGTTCTCCAAAATCGAAATTTCCACTCGCGTTTTACGTTTTAGGCCTTCCTGATGGATTTTGGTTCCTTGTCTGTCTGTCATGAAATCCATGCCACAGCCACAACTTCTACAATTTTCATCTGATTTCGATGAAATTTCCAGGGATTGTGCGGGTTGGCGAGTAGATGGTTCCCTATGAAAATCATCACCCCCAGACGAATAGTAGTTGCTGCGCATGCGCAAACGTGAATTCCTCTTAACTGCCATAACTTCTACATTTCTCATCCGATTTCGATGAAATTTTCGGTTGTAGATGGTCCCCTATGAAAATCATTGTACCCGACTGATGGTAACTACTGTGTATGCCAAATGTCGATTCCTTGTAACATCCATATATCTTTTACATTTTCCATCCGATTTTTACCAAATTTCTCAGAATTGTTCAGATTGGCGTGTAGATGGTCCCCTTTGAGGGTAGTGGAAGGTACTAACAGATTCATGTTTTGAGATTAACTACTATGCATCGTATCATCTATACAATCGGATTATGAATACGAGGAAGCTATGTGCCACACCCACTTTTTTGTTTGTAATGAATTATTTCCAATCATATTTCTCCACATTGATTCGAATCAAAGTTGTTTAATAACTCCGGAAGTACATATGCAATATACAAATAAGTAACTACCAAACTAGGTCAACAGATATAAAGCACATGACTTTTTATGCTTACCATCTTATGTTTTTACACCTAAGACATGGATTTTGATATACACTAATCAGTTACACAAATTTCAATTTTCGATAATGTATCTCATTTATTAAATTTTATGAGATCAAGCTGTCTGGTAGAGAGGGCTAATTTATTTATGATTTATGTACAAAACTATTAGCTACATTCCTCTTTTCAATTCATATACACCTTGGAATGGTAAATATGTTCAAAAAGTTACGTACAAGATATCCATTGCATGTGTTCCCATGAATGAAACTAAAAGAATGAAGCAACTGGTTTTATGAATGCCTTCCGAGCATAAATCGATATACTCGATCTTACGATTTCATGAATAAACTCTTTCATAGTTCGGTCACGAGAGCAACGAGCCCACCCACTCTGATCGAAAAAGCAATTTTACGCTAATTTCAACTGCGGCCTCGACTAATTTTACGGCCGTTCGTACACCCTGCTCTATTAGAGACCCCCTCATTATAAGAGATGGTTCATTCTTTATACCGCGAGTCCGAAAGCCATTAGTAGTTGTAAAATCACAGAATCGATGTTGATAAGATCGGCGGAAAGGAGCATTTTGTTCATCTCAGAGCCTGTTTTGCTTTTTGTTTGAGTTTTATTACTCCTCCATTGCTCTTCATCACAGATTTTACATTCAAAACCGTATTTTATGATGAGAGTGGGACTTACTTCTGATGTTTAGTCCAATAATGATATATAATTACCTTCAAAGTGTTTTTCTCCTCGTCGTTCAAGTTCAGTGTGCTTATGGTAGATAGTACCTGCTGTGTCTCATTTTATGTTAAATCAACTATTTAAAAAAATTACCCGTCATCGTAACCACTATGTACCCCGTTGAAAATATTCACAAAACAGTATGGAATCATGTGAAAAATATTGAATGGTTTTCTTGTTATGCAGGAGGATAATACAAAAAAGGTGGATACATAATAATTATTATTCAGTTGTGGCATCACATAGAATTGATGATGAATAAATTTTGAAAATTTCATCGAATGCTCATGGAAAATGTAGAAGTTGTGCTTGTTACTAGGATTTCACGTTTGCTCTTGCGCTGTGACTATCTGTTCGAAGGCAATGATTTTCATAGGGGACCACGACAACCCACACAATTTCTGAAAATGTCATCGAAATCGGACGATAACGATAGTTTTGCTTGTTACAAGGATTTCAACAAATTTTTTTTCAGACAGACACGGAACCAAAGTTTTTCAAGAAGGTCTACAATTTAAAACGCTAGTGGAAATTTTTTTATGATTTTGAATGATTTTGAAAAACTTCTTTTTTTAAACTTGAAAAGTGGAAATAATTCGTCCGCTATTTTGTTTCACTCGGGAGCAATTATGGAAGTAAGTTTTGCTGTTTATAAAGGAGTGGGTGACACCCAACAACATCAGGGTGATGGCTGCAACCCAGTCAAGGCGCGGGGTTTGGTGCGGGAAAAGTGCCACGGAGTTGCGCGAGTTGGGCATCTCGGTAGGCGTACTCCGTGGTATCACCACCCGTGTCCTGCTCGGTTCATATTTGAACTGTTAGTCCTCCTATAGAGGCACTTCCCTTCTTCCCTCTCTACCACCCCCACCTTCCTCATCTTCCCTCATCCCTAAGGCCAACGTTGGGTGAGTCCTAGGAGTCCTCCCCATTACATTTGATTTATTTATTTATTTATTTTAATTTATGGCGTGCCCCCTGCGTCTTTCAGGAGAATTATAAAAAAATAAAAACAAATAAAAAAATAAAAAATAAATAAACCAGTCTCATTGTCAGCTACTAATAACCTATAAACATTAGTACGACTGTAATAATGGAACTAAACTGTAACCCTGTAGTACTGCAATGATCGGACGGTACAGTGATCATTCATCAATATTCTTAGATACCGATGTAGGTTTTTACATAATTATGTGACAAGTATCCATTTGTTTGCTTTGGGTATCAAAAGTTATATATTACCAATTTTTTCATCCTTGAATAATCATGATTTAATATCTATATTTAATATGCATTCTGGCTTTCTAAAGACTTGGGAATGTAGTTTTAAAAAGTCTCAAATCAAATACACTCCTGCTCAAAATTAGCGCACCACCATCCATTTTTTCGTTTATCTCTTTCCTTCTTCCCTTATAAATTTTGTATCCTGGACTGACCACCAAGGAGCCTAAACATGAATCCGATAGAGCATGTTTGGGACATGCTGAAAAGAAGAATTCGAGCCAGAGATCCACCATCAGACAATCTTCAGCAGCTGGAAACAGCAGCGAAAGAGGAATGGGACAATATCCCCAGGAAGGTATCCAAAACTTGATTAGAGGCATCGGTCGATAGCTGCAAGCCCTCATCCTAGCTAGAGGAGGTAATACCAAGTATTGAAAAGCTAAACTGGCATAATTCAAACCTTTTTTTCAATTTTTATAATTTTACCACAAGAAGTACATTTTTCTATAATTCATTAAAAACATATTTTTTTCTCGAATTCGTGCCTTTTTTGGTTACATTTTTTTTCTGAGTTTGCAAACAATGTGTGCAAATAGATAAAAACTTGAAAAAGGAAAAAATAAGGGGCAAACGAAGAAATAGATGGTGGTGCACTAATTTTGAGCAGGAGTATATTTTGAATTTTGAATTGATTATTTAATGTAAGAAACGCATTTTAGGTGTTTGGGCCTTTCATTTTCCATAAAATTTCGTCGGTCTCACAGCAACACCACGTATCATACATTTTCCTAATTTTACAGGAGAGCAAAAAAACTGTTGTTCGTACATAAGGGTTCATGCAACTCAACGTATCTGAGCTGAACCAATTACTTATTCAATTTATTTTGTGATATTTTTTCCCGTTTCTGTCCATTAGTTTCACCAATTGATAGTAATTATAAGATTAAGTTACACTCACATCACTGAGGATCACCAGTAGCGTCAGTCATTTCTCAATGGTAACTAGTGATGATACGTGCTGTTGCTGTAAGACCGACGATTTGCACTTATATGATTCTAAGGTCAATTCAATCGAAGCAGAATATAGGAAGAATAGTGTCACCCGGATCCCCTATTCCGAGTTTGTAATCCCAGAAATTAGTTAATGTTCTAAAAAAACTGATTTTGATTAGAAATGCAAAAATTCGCACAATTTCAAGTTGAATTTGCTCATTGATGTTCATGAAAAAACCTTGGTATTTGAATAAAAGCATTTTCTGTACTCCCTACTTATGATCAGTGAAGTTTGTAGTCTTCCAACGTCCAAGTATCATTTTCACTTGTGAAATACGGAATAGACGTGCTGTATCGGCTTACTTGCAAATGTTTAGATCGATCAAAGGCGGAACTGGAATTAGGGTCAAATTCAATTTCGTAGTCGAACAACTATGAACAATAACAGCATAATTGGGTTCCAAGTCACGTTTTGACCGCGGTCAGTTTTCCTTCCAAATGATTTCCGATTCCGTTCACGTCCGATTTTATGACCCAGGGATTCTTGGAGGGAACGTATTATGGAGTTGAAGAAAAATACCGCTATTACCCCCTCCTTTCCATCATCTTACATAACCTTTGAGCCTACAAGATGCCTCGTAGGGCTCACGAAATGGCATGGATGGGAACAAGTAAATTGTGGCTATCATTGTTATTGATCTAATAAACTTGAGTGAGTTCCGTGTTTCATAAGGAAACCATTTTTAACTTAAACTCTCATTTACGCTATATTAGGTACATACTAATAATTAGGTACGCTATAATAATTTACGCTACTTGCACATTGTACTCATACACATTTATTATGATCTTTAGGCACACGGCTGATCTCTACTTGTACTAAAGTTCATTGCTAATTGTTACATCGTAAAAATTACTTTTTTCTTCCCAAAACCCCTGTTAACTAAACTTTTTGAGCGTTTGTGCATTAAAAACACAGAACTACACAAAAATAAAAAAAAACGTCTGCCAAGTGGGTGTGGCACATAGCTTCCTCGTATCCATAACCCGATTGTATAGATGATCCGATGCATAGTAGTTAATCTCAAAACACCAATCTCTAAGTACCTTTCACTACCCTCATAGGGGACCATCTACACGCTAATCTGGACAATCCTAGAAAATTTCATCAAATTCGGATGAAAAATTAAGTGAGTAGGTGTATGTGATTGGATCAAAAAAATACATAGCCTCGACTGGGTTTCGAACCCGCGACCTTAAGAGCCCAAATCAAGACTTTTTCCTCTGAGCTACCGATGACCTGCAACTAATAGGATTTGAGATTCTCACAGGAGACCATCCCTCTATGAAGAAATCCCTCTATGAAAAACAATTCTCTGTGATTTTCATAGGGGACCATCTAAACACTACTCTGTAACATCCCTGCAAATTTCATTGAAATCGGATGGAAAATGTAGAAATTATGGCCGTTACAAGGAAATTCACGTTTGCGCATGTGCAGTCGCTTCTATCAGTCCGAGGATGATGATTTTCATAGGGAACCATCTACAACCTAATCCACATAATCCCTGAAAATTTCATCGAAATCGAGTGAAAAAAGTGGAAGTTATGGCTGTTAGAAGGAAATTCACGTTTGCGCATGCGCAGTAGCTACTATCAATCCGAAAGGGGTGATTTTCATAGGGGACCATCTAGATACTAATCTGTAACATCCCTGAAAATTTCATTGAAATCGGATGGAAAATGTGCAAGTTATGGCCGTTACAAGGAATTCACGTTTGCGCATGCGCAGTCGCTTCTATCAGTCCGAGGATGATGATTTTCATAGGGGACCGTCTACACACCAACCCGCACAATCCCTGAAAATTTCATCGAAATCGGACAATAACTTCGTATAGTAATGCGCGTTACAAGGAATTCATGACAGACGGACAGACACACAGACAGACAGACACACAGACAGACAGACACACAGACACGGAACCAAAATTGTTCAGGAAGGTCTAGAACGCAAAACGCGAGTGAAAATTTTGATTTTGGAGAACTTTTTTTTTCAACCTTGAAAAGTGAAAACAAAGCTTCCGCTACCTTGGTAGACTCGGAAGCATCACGTCCAATAAACTTGTTGGAACATCAATTTGTTAAGCGAAGAATGGGATCAAATAAATTCTTCTTGGTATCCATTTTCAATTCTGAATACAATTCGACTTGTGAATTCAGTATAATTGCCCTAACCACAGGGTTTGAAAGAGTTGGAAATAATTTCAAAATAAAAAACGAAATTCGATCCTAATAACAGTTAATTTGATTATGGTGTAGTGGTTTGGTCGGAAAAATCGTCAAAAACGACAAAAGAAAATATACAAATGGTCAAAGTCAGCATAACTATTATTCCAAGACTTTCTGCAATAATTGAGACTACAATGCACCGACCTGAAAATATAATGATGCAAGTAGAAGTCGTTCACGACTTGAAAGACCAAAACTTGGTATTTTCCAAGTTATAGTATTATACTGAAACTCTATTGAAAATTCCATTATTAACACATTAAAAGGTAATTTTGCTTCCGAGTCCACCAAGGTAGCGGAAGCTTTGTTTTCACTTTTCAAGGTTGAAAAAAAAGTTCTCCAAAATCGAAATTTCATGAAATGAATCCTCATGAATGTCATGAATTTTGAACGAAATTTTCAGGGATTGTGCGCGTTGGCGTGTAGACGTTCCCCTATGAAATCATCACCCCCGGACTAATAGTAGCCGCTGCGCATGCGCAAACGGGAATTCCTTGTAACAGCCATAACTTCCAAATTTTCTATCCGATTCCGATGAAATTTTCAGAAATTATGCGGATTGGGTTGTAGATGGTCCCCGATGAAAATCAAGGCCTTGAAATTTAATCTTAATATTATAAGTCTCTACGCTCAAACGTAAAATCATTGTAACATCCATAACACTTTCATTTTTCATCCGAATTTGATGATATTTTCTAGGATTGTTCAGATTCGCGTGTAGATAGTCCCCTATGAAAATCACTTCCCCCAGACTAATAGTAGTCGCTGCGCATGCGCAAACGTGAATTCCTTGTAACATCCATTAGTTCTACACTTTCCATCCAATTTCGACGAAATTTCTCATGATTGTTCAGATTAGCGTGTAGATGGTCCCTTATGAGGGTAGTGGAAGGTACTTTGAGATTGGTGTTTTGAGGTTGCATCGGATCATCTATACAATCGGGTTATGGATACGAGGAAGCTATGTGTCACACCCACTTGGCAGACGTTTCTAAATTTAATTTTGCAAAGACTCAAAACTTGCATGTTTTTTTTAATCAATTTTTAACAAAATGGTCTAGGGAAATTGGGCTTTTATAGAGAGAACAAGTTATAGTTGAGGTTTCACCACAGATTTTTCGATGAGTACAATCCTTATAGTTGTCTAACAAACTTTCTATGAGCTATAGAGCATCACTGCTATAATCTATTAAAAGTGTTATAATTTGTGACCCTACGTACATCCTGCAACGGAATACGTATCTACAATAACTAACATCGCTATTTTAACGATAAAATCAAATGTTGAAAGCTATGTCGCGGTTTGTTTACACGTATTGCAACGTAGACCTAACACAATGTAACGTTTTGTATTCTGTACCTACCATCGGTTTGAACCCCCAGGTCAGCATCATATGCATTTCTGTTCTACGCACAACAGTCGATAGGATCTCCACCCCAATCTATCCGCCCTGAAGCTAATTGCCCATAGAAATTTACAACTGATTAATAAGCGATCGGTGGGTTTCAAAACGCCCGGCATTCGAGGGGCATTAAAGTTGATGGTCGCGGCGCACACTCGACTATAACGAGATGGGATGTATTCAGGCGTTCATTTAGCGAAGTGATTACGTTGAGAGATAGGAGGCCGATTGGAAGGTCCTGAGCTGAACAGGCACGAACCATTAGCTTGATGTATATTTACCAATCATCTCTTCAAACAGTCTTTTGAAATTATTCCGTCAAAAATTTTATAAGGGTCCGCAGAGAGGGGTTGGGCGGAGCTGGAGACCAAAAAAGTATTTTTTCTCCTATTGAGACATATCTTATTTACGTCCATCAACCTTTTGGAATGGCTGGGTCTTGGATCTGATTCTGAACCGTCGAAAAGGCGTCTTGTAGACCTTAAAGACCGGACCCCACGCTTTCATTATGGTTTTTTTGGTCCTCCGCGATCGGTTCGGTAATGGGAGTAGAAAACTAGAGTTCTTTGAGAAGGTTGGGGCCAGTCGAAGGCCCAGGAGTGGGGGTCGAAATACCAACAAGACTTGGGGGCCCAGAGAGAGGGCCCCCCTCCCATTCCTTTAATAACAATAATCTAACCTCAGAGCCCACTTAACATACCTACGCCCGGACCTCAGGGGCCCTCTGGCCATCTAAACGTTTCACTTTAGCGAGTCGGCCGCCTTCTCTTCGATAGAACAAACATTGAAAGATCTATTGGCAACTGCTCTTTGAGACAGCACCTCATTTTAAACCATGTTGTACCACATGAGTTTCAACATGTCATAAGTGGTTAATAACTAATAAGGTCAACCAATCCACGTTTTTTCGTTCAAACACACATTTCTTCCCAAAATTCGACTGTAGAATATTTTTTTGATTTTACCGTTAGAAACCTTGAATTTTGAGGGTTCTTTTGCTGAAAATCGCATCGAATTTCCTGGAAGAAATAGGTGAAAATCTCTTGAGAATTTCGTCAAAAACTCAAAAATTGAAAAATTTCAAGTTTGGACTAGGAAAAATCTGACTAGATGTGAGGTTAAAAATGTGTGGCTAATCTGATGGGAAATTAAATGCTCTTTTCAACGGTGTAATCAGATTTGAATTTCCACGTGAAATAAGGGAGCTATAATCATTTTAGTGACATGGTTCAACATACAAAAATCATCTTTTATTTGAAAAAAACTTGAAAATCAAGGGGTTAAAAGAAAACTGCTACGAGACATTTTTTTTTATTGGAAATATGTTGTAGAATCAGTCCCTGAAGTTTGGCCGTATCTTTCTCGGACACCCTGTGTAGAAGTTGTACCTAATCCGAGAGAAATTCGAGGGAAATGTTATTAAATGCAGTTGGGTATGGATCATCTTGAGGCAAACGAAGTTCCGACCTACCAAAATCAAAGCTTCCAAATTGGCATCGATGGCACTACCTTGGAGGACATCGAAGGTGAGTGACTACTCAACCATTCCTCAACTCTTCTTTCCTACAAGTATTTCACATTAATTGAAACTGAGATTAAATATTCGAAAATTTTATGAATGTAATTTTCTATTTTGTGAAGTTGTATTGTTCACATGTCCATAGAATCCCAAATGACCTTTAGGCAAGTGCATCCTTCCACTACCTTGAATGATTCTCATTTCATGGGTAACTAATGCCACATTGATTATCCAAGTAAGAATTTATTATGAAAGTTTAAAAGGAAAATCTTGGAAATTGTTTGAGAAGGGACTGTACTTCATGCGATCTTGGGGGGCAATTGCTCCTCAAAACACGCAAAAAACAGGGTGCTCATGCCACTTCCGGCACTTTTGTTTGAAGGCTACTTTGTCAAAATTCGTATGAATAATAACTGATCATGCTCATGTTGATAAATGAGTAGCCATAGGAGTAGGAAGGCCGACATTCCGCACCGGAACCATTCCAATGACCCATGGGCAACTGGACATCCCGCAACCCGTCATTACCCTCCCATCTGATGTTTGCTTTCCATTACTGATATCTGATGAAACATTTCCGGTCAGGTATCCACCGTTGGCATTTCAGATCGAAATGGCGTCCGGAGTTCTCCAAAACAACCTAAGTGTATCCTGTATTGAAATATCGGCTTACTCAGTTGTGGACGAGACCGTTTCAAAGATTAGTCCATCATTTCACGGGCTAGTGGGGGACTGGGATAAGCCCCTGAATTGCTCGTCTTTGATTGCAATTTATTGTGGGGTTTTCTTATAGCGTTCTATTCCCTCGGTGGCACGTCGCGGGCGGCAAAACGTGTTTTCTTCTCCGTATGGCGGTCTTGGAAAGCCACGGCGATAGGGAGTGAAACAAATCATTGCAAATATACCGACAAAGAGCGTGTTTTGAAAAATATTGGTAAGATTTGCGATGGTAGTTTGAGGTACAGAAAAAATCCCTACTCAAACACTGTAAAATTCTTCTAATATTGAACCTCCTGAAGAAGTACTGGCATGTTTTATACTCATCAAATTGAGATTCTTTCTATAGATATTCATGTATGTTGGGTTTTATTGCTACCAAACCTATCAACTCAGTAGAAGAACTGATTTCACTTGCGAGAGGTGAAAAAAATCCAAATGTATCAAAATTTCCCTACGAATTCCATTTTACATCTTGAAGAATTTTGGTTGAGCATCTGTCCAAAAATCCTTGTAAAGGGGAAAAACTGTCGAAGTTGATGTACGAGTAATCTTGATGTTAAGGTAACAATCTAGTGGTAGTCCTCTATTAATGCAGTGATAGTTGTCAATTTGCAAGCACAGACGTAAAATCCTTGACACAAGCGGAGGATGATAATGCTGATACTTGTTGGTCGAAACGACTCCAGATTTTTGGAGCTTCTTGGTATAATTTGAATGAAAAAGTTGGTTTTGTGATATTGAATTTCGTTAGCTGCATTTATACTTTTAATTTCGTCAGCGTTCCACTGCTCTTTTAAAATGTTTTAGCCCGAGGATGCTGACTAAATTAAATATCGAAATTAAATATCACAAAACCAACGTCGCCTTTTTACACAAAGAGAACTCTAAAACCTGGAGTTTTCGAGCACTATCTATGAGCATAACGTCAACAGTTTTCATCCTATTTTGATTGAAGTCCTGGGACTCGATTATTCCCGATGGTTCCTAATGAATTTCAGTAGCCACATAGCGTGATAAATAAATTGTGGAAGACTTGCTGTGGGCTTAACTTCATAAATGCTCGAGAAGAAAGAAAAAAGAAATGATCTGAGTTGAAGCGTGGATGGTCCTTTACATATCTCATTTTAGAATCATTAATTGTTGTATTCACTGTGCCAGCAAAAACATGAATACCTCCTAACATCATTTTTCCGATTTCCCAATAATTGTTTAATTTTCTTTCATATGGTAGGTGAGTTGAGAGGTAGTTATAACATTATCCTACAGAATTATCTACTTCACCGTGTTTTGGCTTAAAGAAAAACCCTCATTCTTTCAGTGATCTTTTTTTGGATCGACAGAAAACTGTCTACATCCGAGTACAAGGGGGTGCTACGTTTCCTATCTACACCTATTCTATTCAAAATGTCCAAAATGTCTTATGTTCCAAATTTTTTTCTCAATGGGTGCTACGTTTTCCTATGTCTTCATCTACCTAGTTCAATTTTTTAAGCTTAAGCGCCCAATATTCCTCATAAATTCAATAAGAATTTGCAAGCCAGAACTTACCACATTCGTACTGCAAGGTAGAATTTACCACATTTTCTCAGTGGCCGTATACGTCGAATGCGAGAAAAATAAGTGGGTTCCTCACTCCATTAGTTTAGTCGTGCCGCATTTTTCGCTGCAAAACCGGACAGAGACAATTATGGAATTCATCGCCTCATATGAAATATTGTAGTTGACCATAATTTTAATCCCTAGTAGTAAAAGTAAGTGAATGAAGTAAAGTAGCTGGGGAAAGGAAAGAACGAACGCCTCAACACGAAAAAAATCATTCTTGTTTCAAAACTGCAGTGGATCAGCCCCCAGGAATGTCAAGAAAACAAGGTCCAAGAGACAATCACCACGCTCTACATCCCGACCTCGTACTTGGTCGTTCGTCATGCTGACTATCAAACCGCGACCTAACTGTCGACCCTTTGCGAGGCTCGCCAACACGGCAGCCCCAACCTAGTTGTCCGGCGGACGTTATCGCCTTACTACTTAATTGGGGTTCCCTTTGATCATTGGATAATTCAGAGTAAAACAGTGTAAACACGTCAAAGTTTCAACTCCTGCAGCTTCCATTTCTATTCCCTAATCTCTAAGTTATACGCCTGAACTAGAAATAGATGTGACTATGGCCTGTGACACCTGTAGAGTACAACGAGTGAGAACTGAGCTGGTGACGACCAACGTGTGATTCAAAAGTGATAACTGGTTCGAATTACTTTGGTGGAGGAGTTGTCCAGACAATTTTTGCCTACTGTGCATGGTTGTTGTAAATATCCGTCAAAAATACTATTTGTACAGTTACGTCTATTAGGAAAGCCCACCGACAAGCTTATTATCTAGGTCCAATCGATCCATATAAAGTAGTTTATACTGTATTTTGATTCATATTATCTCGTGTTTAGCTTCTACTTGCTCCTGAAAAACCAAGTACATAAGGGGGTCTCAGTCGGTCGCCGTTTGTTCCTCGTTCCGGGTCAGTATTTCACGAAATAAAAGGCGCAAAAACTTGGAAAGATGTACCTAAATTTTAAATTTCAAAGGATTTTAGGAATCCATTGGTGCACGGCCCTAGGGAATTAAACAACTGAAATATTGCCGCCAGAATCATCTAAATCATGCACCAATGGATTTCTAAAATCGTTTAAAATTTGAAATTTATGTACATCTTTTAAATTTTTTGCGTCTTCAATTTTGCGAAATACTGAAAACGAACTGCGACCGACTGAGACCCCCTTAACATATTTTTTTATGTAACATTTTTCATAAAGGACCTACTTGATTTTCGAAACTTTTAATGAATTTTTAATATTTTTCCAGGTGAGAAGAACACCATATTCTTGGTCCTCAGTGAAATAACTCATTAAGGCTGAAGGTATGAAAAAACGAAACAATAATAATGGTTTATTCTATTACCCAATCAAATTGTTAACCCTTGTCCTGGCAAGGTGCACCTCAGTGCACCACTTTTTCTACTAGTCGATTTTCTCACTTTTTCAGCTTCAATACCAAGGTTTGATCAATGGTTTTGGATTAAAACCTACACAGGACAAATTTCATCATGTTCTGATATTTAGATTGACCTATGTGATAATCACGATGTAGAAATGAATACTTAGCAGTAAACTGGTGTTGGTAGCAGTGAATTATCGGTGTGGCATTGATAACATAAAAATAATATTGATTTCAAGAGGTACGATTCCTAATTAATTCATCACAATTGGATCATTTCCTACGGATGAATCTGAGAGTTAGAATACTGTTATCAGACACCAGCTATCTAGATCCAAAAACTCCACCGAATTTTCAACCCAAAGTAGAATTTAAAATTAAATATGAATTTAAAAATAATTTAACCATAAATCAAAAATAAAGGTTTTTTCAATTCACGAAGGTTTATAGGAACTTAGATACGTTTCATAAAATGGATGGGGTCTAGCAGGCAATGGTAAGTTGGGATAAGGTACGAGGGGAAAGAGCCGAGTCTAACAAGGGGACCTAGCTATCGTATTTATGTACAATAGAAAACTCTTTTGTTAACTTTTTGCTTTAATAATTAAGCTCAATAAACTTTTTCTACAATTGAAACCCCTATCACCGCAAAACTTCTATCATCACATGAATACTAATTTAGGGCCAAAAATAAACCTGGTGAAATTAAACTCTGAAATTTGAATACTAAATTTTGATACCAAATTAAATCACAACAAATAAAATGTTAGCTATCGCTTTCGTGACACTAGGGTCTGTCCACCTAAGAAAGTCAGAGTGAGTTGAGGTCTATCCATCTAGGTTGACAAGGGAATGACCCAATGAGAGGAGTTTGAGTCTATATAACGAAGAGAAGTGCAGTTGGGGTTCAAACTCCATAAAAGAAAGTAAGGGTGAAAGCCCTCTGAGTGAGGAGTCCACCAGGGTAAAATTAGGTTGGATATGTTCATATCGAAGTTAGGAGTTTACCTGAATGAGGGAAGTTGGGGTATTCCCACCTAGATGAGTTGGGGTCTAGCCCTCCGAGGGAAGCTGGGTCTAACCAAATAGAATGAAACTAAGTTCAAATAATGGAATTATTGGCAATCGTATTTTTTTTTAACAATGATTGGTGTCATCAGAGAGAGTACCATATTCGTTATTTTTGCTGTAATGCATGCATATTGTGGCCATTACTCGAGGATTTGTTCCTTTCCAGTAACTCACGGTAGAGATTCATTAACACCAATAATAGGAAGGAGCGGTTTTTCTTCAGTGAAAAAAAAAGAAAAGACCACACAAGAACTAGTCAACACAACAATGGGAGGATTGTTCTCTAAAAGGTGTTCAGCGACGTTGGAGATTTCGTTCCTCCTTTTACGAGAAGCTTCGAAACCAGTTGAAAGATAAGCCCGTTCAATTACTTCTCCGTACCTGCGTAATTGCCAGCAGTCTAGCTCACATGGCATTCACACTAAAAACAGATTTCCAAAATGAAACGGCACTAAAATCGAGGTCGAATGCGCCCGTAAAATCGACGAAATGGCAGACAGATTTGTTGCTAATAGCTTCGGTCAACACACAGAATTCAGTTACCGTTCTACAATTACCGCCACCAGACCAAAATAATTGACTATTACCGGTGTTTTGAGCTCACGTGGGAAAACTCCAATACCATCCCGACAAATGATCACTGTGAGAAAATCTTCATTAGAGATTTACAAGGCTTATAAAAGCATCTATGGGAAAATGCTTCTTTTAAACTCACTGTCAATTAGGCGGTCTCAATTGAATTTCTTAACAACTTTTTTCTGCACTTTTGCTTCCTCGGTATCAAAGATGCTTTGTTCTCTGAAGCAGATCAAAACATGGATTTTCCAAGATCGAAGTTTCCACTCACAGTTTTCGTTTTGCAGCTTTCAGATCGATTCTGGCATACCTATCCGATATTTTACATGGTCTGATTTTAATGTAATTTTCAGCACCTCAAGCATTCTCAACCATCAGTTCATCGACCTTCTGTTTTCAGGTTCTGTTTTTTAATATTGAAGGTGGTTTGGGGTGGGCCCAAGATGATAGCTTGTTGATATCATCAAGATATCCCCAGTTCCAAATGTGAAAGAGTCAAAAATCATCAACATTATCACGAAAAGTCCATTCATGCAGCATGAACTAATTAGCGAATTTTCAAAAAAAAAAATCTTTCAGTTGAAGTTATAGTTAAGAAAAGGAACAATGGTGTTTCTTTTAGAAAGTTTTTTCCCACGATTCTTGGTTCTTTGGATTTTTAGTATACCATACCAACATACTGTATGCACAGGGTCTACTTTGATGACGTTAGGAGCCCATATTTATGTTCTACTAGTCTCCACAAACTCATAGAGTACCTACTCGACTATTCTTGTTTTTTTCGATTTTTAGTATACCATGCCAACATACTGTATGCACCGGGTTTGCTTTGAAGATGTAGGAGTTCATATTCATGTTCCACTCGTCTCCACGAACTCATAGAGTACCCACACGGCTACTGAATTTCTGGGTACAACAAATATTCGCACGTTTTCATCATATATATAGATATACTATATATTTTGACAATTTTCATTTTTTAAATACTCATTGATATCTGAAATTTTGTGCTGAATCCGAATATACCATAATATGGTATAGTAATAGTAATATTAATAGTAATAGTAATACATTAGTATTCTATATTATGGTATATTCGGATTCAGTACAAAATTCCTAATATCATTGAGTATTTAAAAAATGAAAATTGTCAAAAAATTAAGAAAAGTGTGTATATATATCTATATATATAATGAAAACGTGCGGATATTCGTTGTACCCAGAAATGCAGTAGCCGTGTGGCTACTCTATGAGTAATATAATATATTACTATTAGTATTATATTATAATACTAATAGTAATATATTATATTACTATGATTGTGAAGGTGATAACCACAAAAATGTTATAACATGGTGGATGTCACGACAACGAGAATAGCAAGAAACTGGGTAGGTAGGTACATGATCGACAAGAAAAACAATCTATATTACATGAATGGGGTTAGTTCCGCTAGTTATAAGAATACAATTATCTACGTACCGTATTGGAGAATCCGTCGTAACCAGCAAGTCGAGTACAGGAGGCGAGTACTCTCTCGAGAGTACTCTCTCGACGGCCTGAAGATGATGTCTTTACATCGAAAGCGCTCGCCTCCTGTACTCGACTTGCTGGTTACGACGGATTCTCCAATACGGTACGTAGATAATAAATCTATACTACAGTTAGTAGGTTTCCTAGCGCCGTGCGCCGAGTTCTTCGTTCCGTTGTCGTTTTTCCTGGGTATAGGCAAATTTTTTTCGTGTGAAGTTCCTAATTTCGGTGCGCGGATTCGCAAAAATGGATTCTTCGGTGATACTATCGGGAAATGAAGAGGATACCCTCTCTCAAAGTCACGAACCATAAAATTTAAAGACTGTATGGATGGGACGCGAAAAATTCTAGAAAACTCGGGGAAAACTTAAATCAAAACTTGAATTTCCATTGTGTAATTATTTGCAGCTTAGATATCCTTTGGCCATATAGAAGTAAGGTATACAATACGGTTACTATCAAGAACAGGTCTATAATGATATTGATATGCAGAATATTTTGTCGTTTTGGTTGGCTTGGCATTTTTGGCGAAAAGAAGTCTAAGTTACATTACAGCCATCGATTCTCGGATCTAAAGGTTTCTCAATAGTTTTTTGGCTTCCCCTGTAAAATTTCAAAGATGAAACATAGACTTTTTTTCGGCCGCGGCCTTGAATTATATTCATGCTGATGTTATCTTGTTTAACCATTCCAAACTTTCACACCGAACGGAACGTTTGTTGCCCAGTATGGATAATTTTTGAAATGAAGGCTGGAACGACTTATTTACCACATAATAATTATGTCCTAGTTACTGGAAAAAATAAGGAAGAGAAAATGACGCCATGTTGCACCACCAAACGCATCACAATCCCATAAATCAGCTGTGGACTCCTACGGAAATTTATTCATTCAATTTTCCATGCCACCATGGCCGGGCAATAATTATAATTACCTATAATGTGCTAGCAATGAAGCTTGTAATATCATTCTTATGGGATCAATATTGTGCGTCTCCTAGACCCACAGACTTTTAGACAGAAAAGTAATTTCATCGTAATGTTCAAGAAACTCCGTGGCGCATAAGTTAGATTAATCGTTGTACCGCAATTTTAAAAAATAAGAGCTTCCCTATTTCCGGTGGCGAGGAACCAAAAACATTACACCTATACTAATCGATCAGAGTTGTGGTCGAGCGGTCGGAGAGTCTCGTTAGACCCTGAGTAGGTACAAACCAGCGCATCCTGACGTTTAAGGGTCATTAATTAAATACGCATGCCATTAATTAAAACGATGAACAATCAGAGGGGCGAAATTAACTAAATTTGTACCTCATTAGAGTGGCGGCACCTTCAAAAAGTTTTAATTACAGTAATGTAAAACTTTGACCGGGTGATGACTAAGGTCTTGGAAAGGGTTTTCATGCATATTCATGGCCTCCTTAAAACTTTTCGCTTGTACTTATTGCGAGGTTTTACAGGTAAAAATTGTATGAGGATCGAGTGGGGTTTCCAGACATTCCTGGTTTCGTAATTCGATAATTTACCATGAAAACCAACGAACAAGCATTGATGAACAAATATCCACCATGGTTGATGGATTACGGATGCCGATCAGAATATAATTTAGATGTCTCACCTAGGTGGTGGTCTTCTGTATTTTTTTGGTTTTTGGTTTTCCGTAGTTTTTTGTATTGATTCTTGGTGATCCAACTCGTAGAGATATCGAGACTCTCTCTTGGTAATGAGCATCCCAAATGTCTTGGCTCCACCATAATTTTTTTTTTCCCCTAATTGATTCCATTTCAGTCGGTATTCAGGATGATTCTGATTGTTTTCGTTCGATAACTTGAGCACAAATCATTGAAGATCCAAACAAAGATGTCCATAAAATGTTACCCATACGAACAAATTGATCAGAACTTGTCCGAAGAGCCTTACATTCTACCAGCTTGCCTCGAAATTATAACCGTTTTGTCAGAAACGGAAACGTTTGGGGTAATTTTGTAGGCCGTCAGTCTCCTCGCCGCATTATCCTAATGGTTAAACGCTCCTTTATTTCGAAGTGCTTCCTTTTTCGTGGTTTTCCATGAAACTATCATTACATCAACCCACAAACGTTTCGGTGGAACACGTTGAAGGACGATTACATTTGTCAGGTCATATTAATTGGTGGAACCACCCAAAATTGGTGCTTCAAATGCAGTAATATGAGCTTCCCATTTCAATTTAATTTTTTTCATGCTTGTATCCTGCAATATGTGGGCTCATAATTATTTTTTTGATTGTGAGTGTTGTAAACAAACAGTCGAAGTCGGAAGTGGTAAGATTCCTAACCGTTCATCAAGAAGTCGTTCTGGATTATGCTTTTATTAGGGATGTGTGGTGTGCCTCAAAATTTCGGGTTTCTAGTTTGGGAATACCACTGCTATGGGAGAACATGCAAGGAGGCATCGTGGTCCCTAGGCGTGTATACCTTGATAAACCTGTCAGATCATTCGAATCTTCTAGGATAGCTAATAAGAGTTGTAAGCCCTTGCAGTCAAGCCAGGTCAGTCGATCAAGGTGGAGATTTTGAACAAAGTATCAGTTGAAAGTAATGTTACTTTGATATGAATACTAGGGCACTAGGGAGTAGAAGGTAACGAAAGACCAGACAAGCTGATACAACGAACAGGTTGCTGGAAACGTCTTAGAGTTGGAATCGCTGTATGGGAATGTGTGAAAAAAAATGTGAAGACAGGGGACATTGGAAAAAAAACCAGAATAGAGTTTTGAGAAGGTTTCATTGGTAGCACTCTAAAGAATAAAAAGTCCTACAACATTAAAATTAGACTCCTAATAGAAATAATAAAATAAAATGGGTGCTTACAAAAATGAAAATAATAATAAAAATAAATTCATAAAGATTAAAGTAAAAATCCCATTTGTGCAGCAAGTTTTCAAAGTTTCTATTATTTGACATAAACAAATTCAAAAATACTTATTTTAATACTTAACTTTTGTCTCCCAAGATTCATAGAGTACCTACCCACATAAATTGTTGATTTTTCAATCCTATTTTTTCCACTAAACCATACTACCATATTGTATGGGCTCAATTATGCGGATTCCGAATATACCATATTACTATGATTATGACGTAAATGTCTTCTAAAAACCTCTATATTTTGATGATAAACCTATCGAATCGAGGAAAAAAATAAAAAATATCGCCCCCCCCCCCCTCAAAATTTTATGTTTTACATCTCAAGGTACGTAGAATCCAAAAATCGGATTGGAAAAAATCCGTCCGTCCGCCTTCCACAGTATTTCCTTAGTCACCATGGACCGATTTCGATGAAATCTGGTATATGGGCTTCATTTGGGGTCTAGTTGTGCCGCAAAACTTTTGGTTATTGTAAGTCACTTCTAAGTGGTGAAAAATAAGGGTTGAAATTTTCAGACCTCCTAAGCTTGAAAACTTTCAATATCTAGGTATTGTTTTTCAACCAATTTAGAATAGAATAGAATTTTCAGAATCGGATGAGACTACCCAAAACTTTGTAGGACAAACTGTTCGTTCCCTATGCGAACTTAAAGGTAGAACTTCCGATCAATTAGAAACTCGAGTGTGAATCACTCGCTGTTCACTGACGGAAATAGGCATAATCTCCGTTCAAATTTCAGCAGTCCAAATGTGATCACTGTTTCTTTGAAATTAGCATTGAATTGTACTCAGTTGTACGTCCTCAGCAACCAAGAACCCAATTTCTTTATTAAGGCACCTACAGGTCTCGGATAGCGATTTTATTGCTAGTAGGTAGTATTATTGGAAAACCCGCGTTCTATGCTGTCGTGTGATCTATACACTAAAATAGTTTTGCGTAATAATTTGTGGCGTTTTTGAAATTTTGACCCTCTCTTGTCTCACCTCTTATTTGAGTGCTCAAAATACTAATACCTGATTTCGTTCTTATAATATAGTTACATATTAATTGAGAAGTAAGCAAGATTTTTTGGAAACCTGGTGGGTTGTTGGTGGCCGAGTAGAGATACCCACCTAGCAAGACGTCTCAGCCTTGTTCATGCGACGGAAATGAGGTTTGGCCCGCAGGCTCAAAAACGGGGATTGGAAGTCTAATGAACCTTTGTCCGCGGAGGCTTTGTACTTTGTAAATTGGATGTAAACAACAAATCTAATTTCAACCTTGTTAGAATTCCGCGGAATTTCCCTCCAGCCTTCTCGAGAGGTTTTTTCTCGTCATTTCATTATTTTCTCCGGCTTTTGAAGACGCCCCTAACACACGGCGTCTATTTGGTTCAATTTCTTTTTCACTTTCACTAACCTAAAAAAAAAGCACCAACACCTTAAAGTCGTTAGCACATCCTTGTCACCCACTACGTGGCGAGCCTCGCTGATTAGGGGGTCATTCAAAAAGGGGCCCTTTTCCTTCGAGAGGATCTGCTGAAGAGCCTAGGCCCTTTCCACGACCCCGCAGAGCCCTAATTTATGTACATAAATCTCAGTTGTTGCAGAGTTATTATTGCTTACGAGCGGAGGTCGGGAGGGGCGTCATCCATATTTATTGTTATTATCTCAACCCATTATACGCCCTTTTCCCTCTGTGCACTACCTAAAATTGAGGGAGGCGACGGTTTACCATGATGACACGGATATTTTTTCCCCAAAAAATACCGACCGAATCGCCGCCATTCCCACGGTTATTTTCATACTTCAGAGCCCTTTAAGATTGATGGTATTTTTAATGGGCTCAATAAGTAAATAACGAACTTTACCGTGAATTTCTGTCTCGCCTTTTTTCTGATCCAATATCTCTAATTTTAGCAAATATTCACTTATATATCAAACTAAATCGGGTTGGTTATACCTTTAAGCACGTGTATCCGCACTATTGAAATAAGTCTCTTATGTTGAGGAGCCTCATAGCTTTCTAAAGAGGAATATCATGAACGTGTAAATCGAATTTGTTGAAAAATTATAGAATTTATTTGAGCTGTAATAAATTCGTTGTTTATGAAATATTAATCAAGTTGCTGGTTTTTGAAAACATCTACCAGGTTCATGATTTGTTCTCTAAAATAAATGAGTAAAAAATTGATTGAAAGCAATGTTGAACCTCAGTATGTGTCCTACTGATTGGATTAGCGTGAAATTCACCCGAAATTATTTTTATTATTATGAAATCTAAGTTTTGGGAAAATTTAGTTTCGCTACATTGAGTTTAACACTCACTAATTTTGATCAACAATTTTGCTTGGAAAGCTTTCTACTCGTCCAGCAAGTTAACAAAAATTTGGTTCTAAAATAGCGGAATTTTTATTAAAATTCAATTAAGGTTTTTGAGCTTTCGAGCAATTAAATTCTGTCAATCCTTATTCTGGGTAAAACTGCACGAAATCGTTGTACGATTTTGAAGGCGATTTTTGAATTCCATCATCGTCAAATTAAACACCGTGTACGGAGCAAAAAAAAAAAAAAAAAATCAGCCTAAAATTCGCTTTTTATTTGTATATTGAAAGTTTGAAATGCTCATTTTTCGATATGGTTTTAGGCCTTTGAATCAATCGACCACCTCTCTATGAGGTTTTGTCAAAAATTTCGTTTCACACTTAATTCGAAAAACCAACGGGCATGTCGATTATCCTTTTCCTTCTCTTCAGACAGCCCCTTAGGTAGGCGCAGGTGAACCTTCGCTGACTCATTAAGACGATTGGGATGCAGGTCAAGATCGAGTGATCGTCCTGATAAAATCAGGAGTGAAAGGAAATAGCTTCCTCATCAGCAGTGAAAACCCTCCAAGAACAATTACAAGTGAATGTTGATGAGGATGCTTGGAATTCACTAAACATTGTCTAGATTCTCTATGATTAAACTGACGTTATTCCCACACTACGTTTTTCACTGTTTTGCGGCGGAAGAAGCAAAGGTTTCTGAACGTTCGTCAAAGCAATAAATTTCCTTCGCCAGTTCATTCATCATGATTTTATTCTAGAAGAAAACTCGAGAGTAATTTGTGCTTAAGTAATGACTACGGAACGATCTATGTTCGTACATTCATAAAAATAAATTCTCTGACGGAAACAATTAACTGTAAACATAGTATTTTGCTGATATTCCCAAGGTTTGATAAGATAATACATATAACAATGGATGAGAATTCTCTTCAGTCGGTGTATGATCAAGTTCTACTACTGCTCAATACCTACCCGATTGATGTCATGCTATTTCATTGACTGAAAGTGTCTAACGTTTTTTCTAGGTAGTTACTAGCAAAATTGTTCACAACTATCACTTTCAAAATAATTTCAGCGAATTGGAGTTATGGAATTTTGCTTCCGAGTCTACCAAGGTAGCGGAAGCTTTGTTTTCACTTTTCAAGGTCGAAAAAAAAAAGTTCTCCAAAATCAAAATTTTCACTCGCGTTTTGCGTTTTAGACCTTTCTGAACAATTTTGGTTCAGTGTCTGTGTGTCTGTGTGTCTGTGTGTCTGTCTGTCTGTCTGTCTGTCTGTCTGTCATGAATTCCTTGTAACGCGCATAACTATACGAAGTTATTGTCCGATTTCAATGAAATTTTCAGGGATTGTGCGGGTTGGTGTGTAGACGGTCCCCTATGAAAATAATCATCCCCGGACTGATAGAAGCGACTGCGCATGCGCAAACGTGAATTCCTTGTAACGGCCATAACTTCTACATTTTCCATCCGATTTCAATGAAATTTTCAGGGATGTTACAGATTAACTTGTTTTGATGTTTTGAGACTACTATGCATCGGATCATCTATACAATCGGGTTATGGATACGAGGAAGCTATGTGCCACACCCACTTGGCAGACGTTTTTTTTTTCATTATTTCCCATCCGCGATCGAAAGCAACTTAAGAAAATATCGTGAGTTCTATGGTGAAAATGCAAGATATTGTAGATTTTAAGTTCTATTGTATCAGCAGGAGATGTTTCAATATGACTCACTGAATCCATTCGATGCTGAACTCATTCTTACTCGCTCAAAAACGTTGACTACTCAGATATATGTTTAATGATTTAAACAGATAGATGTTTAATTATTAAAACAGATAGATGTTTAATTATTTCCGAGGAGTAAAATAACGTGAAAGGCTCACTCAGTGAGTAGAATATTTCGGTATTGCTATATATGTAACAAAAAGCCTCACATGGTATTCAGTTCTTGTACTAGTTTTTGTACATTAAATTTAGGAATTAACACGCTCTCAATTATTTAGTACACAGAACCTTATTTGAAAAATAACAAGTGACGTACAATGTACGAATAGGGTAAATTATATAAGAAAAAAAATGAATTAGTTTCGCCCAGTTTATTGAACACTACAGAGGTAACTTGCATTATAGACATAACTGTGACTAGGGATGAGTGATACTGCGAACACTACTGATGCAGCATCGATAGGAACTTGTAGAAGGTAAAACAAACTCAAGCTAAACGTTTTTCATTTTATCCAAGAAATCGTAGTTGTATTAAACATATTTCATTTCATCTCGCGGAAGATTTCCAGATGTCAACAATAACACAATTATATGATAGGTGGATATTGACATTATTATTAGTTGTAAAAAAACCTTGTAAATTGAGATGAACTTTGAACAATTTTTGAAATGTTTGATATTTTAAAGTTTGATTGTGGTGACACAGGTTCACGAAGATGACCTAAAAGTACCTTTTTACCGAATTTAAACTACTAAAATTTAAAAAAGTAAAATGTCACAAAAGTATCCTTTTTTTCATATTTGCAAAAGAGAAGAAGTATCCACGAGTGAATGAAGCTTGTATCACATAATAATATTAGTATAATATTATTATACTTTGGTATAATACGAGGTGTATATTCAAACCCCAAAGTTCAGGAATAGACGACAAGTGAAGGTAAATGTCCAGGTAGATAGGTGAAGTGGTTAATGCAGGTACAATGCGTTTTCATTCTATTCATTTTTCCAAGCACTGGTTTTCATAAAATTTCCGAAATGCTAGTTCGGTGGTAAAGTTGGGACGTCTCTTATAAAGTCTCAAATTCCGAATTACTCTGGCTCATGCTGATGAATTTCTATGCTGTCTGTCCTTTGTGAATTACAAAGTTCCAAATCCGCTCGAGAAAAGTCAATAACATGCTTACAGAGCCACCTAATTGTATAGGAACCTCTAATTACACCATCTGATATTCGTCCCATCACTCCACTTACCTCTCTACTTTTTTCAGCCCCTACCTACCCGTTTCTGTGCGTCAAAGCTATGAAAAATTAACCTTTTTTTCTTGCCGTCGCGTCCCAGTTTTTCGCCTGGTCCAAAATCAATACGGGAAGAACTTCGTTGGGCTTTTTTGCCTTTGATCCCTTCATCTCTTACTCTCTCCTCGTACTCCCATAATTTACTCATTAACCCCCACTCTTCTTTTTCATCGCCTTTTTCAACACTCCTCTCTGTTCCCACTCTGCTCCAGTTTACTCCAGAAGGCCTTTCAGAACTTATTTTCACAACCAAAGTTACGAAGATGAAGGCTTTTAGAGAGGTACCGTAGAGTAAAATAATTAAGTTATAAGATGTTTTTTTTACCAAACGTCATGTTATTTTTGTTTGTTATTTTTCACCTATTCACTACTAAGCTGCCGTCCAAATTTACTCACCCTAAATTCATGGTAGAATGATAGAGGCCAGCCAATGGATGAATTCACGCTCTCTCATGTGTTAACTTGTCCTCGATGGTGATCAACAACAAACTTTTGTTGATTGTGGTGGACACATTCCCGCGAGATTAAGTTCAATATAAATAAATTGAAGTGTTTTTCGTATCACCTTCAATGGCTGGACCTTCACGGCTCAAAAGTAATACTCAAAATTTACAGCGTCTCTATAATGAAAATTGCAATAAGGGCAACAATACATCGCATACAGTATTAGTTGTAGCGCTGCTAAGACCTAAGACCATGGAGATGGATAAAACTTAAGACGGGAGATCGTTATAAAACAGTTACTTGAATCGATTCCGCAACAAACCTAGTGAATCAGTACACCAAAATTTGATTATAAAACCCCTGAAAACGTATATTGAAAAAAAGGTGGCAAATCAGTTGACGAAAATAAAATCAATTCTCAAATAGATAATTGGTACGGGATAATTAATTTGTTGGAGTGTTTAACCTGTCTCGTCTGAACATTCCTCTCAGAACGACCAGTTCAAACTTTTCTTCACCTACCCTTCTTACATGTGCTGCTCTGCCCTTCTCTTAAAATTCAATAACTACCTTCTAAATGGTATCAACTCACACTCACTCGTATTCTATTCGATTCAATTTATAAAATTTAGTATTTAGTATCTCCCAATTTGAATAAAACTAGGTTTATACCATACCATGTTCAAATTTTGGCTGACTTCCATCAAATTCTCCGCTTTCATGAAAGGTAAATTATTTAATAACCTGTTCATGAATCTATATAGATTTGTTCTTCATACTTTCCCATTACCGTTAAACCCTACCTGTTTAAAATAATGTTTCTACTACGAAAATTTTACAGAAATTGCACATACTACGTTGATGCCAACTTGTTTTGTCACATCCTTTTTTCTCGATCTTGTCCCTTGTAGAAATAGCAAGTAGATCTTGAATCTTGTCCTGTATCTTAGCTATACCAGTCTTCCTTATGTCAGTTTGCAACTATCCTATAGTTATTATCGTAATGCACTTAAAAATGCCCTCTAATAGCCCAAAAAAACATGGTATTTTCTATACCCCTAAACGATTTTAGTAAATTTCTGCTGAACTGCCAATGATTCCTAAACATTAATTTGCAAGTGTATAGTGAAATCCATCATTCAGTGAACTTCTACCACACTTTCAGTTTAATTAGAGCTTCACAGCACGTATTCATAGGTACTAGGAAGATATTTTGAGGCGTCACCATTACAACGTAAAACAAGGAAGATGACATGAATATTATTTAACACCAAAACCTAACATAATTTCATTTTTCGTTCTCCACTTTGAAATTCATTTCATAAAAACAACGTAGGTGGAAGTCGTTGGATAGGAGTTTTCGCTTCGTTTGATGAATGGGCGACTCATTTCGATAAAGAGCGTCAAGCATTAGGAGACCCTTCGCCTACGGCTGGTTCTACGATCGGCCATTTGCCACGGTTGAAATTAACTTGTCAATGCTTTTTTTCCCTCCAACGATAAAGCTTGGCTCATACATTAGCCGTCGAAGAGATCTTCATTGTAGATTTTTACTTTTATGATACATGCCATCCGCTTTGGGTCGCGACTTTAGTGTCGGTTGTAATTCATGATCGTTTATGTTGAATGATTCAAAAAGACACGCACCTGAATTAGTTGAGCAAGTTTTCAGCAATTCCGTTCATCATAACATCACAATTCTTATTGTCTTTTTGGGTACCACGGTTTATGACATGGCCTTGTTATTACAAATTAGGTACCTGCTCTGCACATGTTTACTCTCTGAAAATGGGGCTGAAACATCGAACAGGCTCAAGTCTCAGATCTTTTCAAGTTTGACGAAATTAATCATTGGAAAATAAACAAGTAAGATCAAGCCATTAAACCAAATTTGATCAAAACGACATCAAACTTCCTTCAGAAAATATTGAACGACTTACCATCAGACAGACTTGATTAACCGTGTAAAACGCACCTTTTCAGTGTTTCGAGTACATATTAACGTTTCAGTTGGTTTTCAAAGTCTCCAATTAATTGTATTGTTCTCTTCATTGCAGTTATAGTTCTTTTTAGTGAAGAGGTGGTAGTTGGAAGAGGCCAAGTCGGGACTGTACGGTGGGTAACTCAGAAGATCCCAAACAAACTGCGTCACAAGTGCCGTTGTCGATTGAGCAACAAGAGGACATCATGGAGGAGATACTGCATGACAATTTTCCTCGTCTTTTGTTTTGAATCGCCCTTCCCAGATTAACGGTTAACCCGGCTATATCCTGAAGAAGCTTCGATGTCGACGCTCAAAACATCGATTCTTATCTATGAAAGCCAATTGTACAAGGTCTCAAAAGCTCCGTTCAAAGCGCTGCCGCTGCTTTGCGGGTATGATCGACAAGCAGAGGTTGATCAACAGAGGTTTTAAACTCAAAAGAAATCTCTCTCTATAAGATCGATAGAGCTAAAAGGTTCTTAAGAAAAAGTCAAAGAATTTGTGAAACTGATTTAGAACTGTTTGAAAATGATTTCAAGACAGGAGGCTGCAGCGTAGATCAGGTACATTGTGAGAGGTGATTGAATTCCCACTTGGAAACTGATCAAAAATTCCTGGAAGATATCAATAAAAGTACTTCTTCTTCTTTCCTCCACTGTTTCTTTACTACCAATGGTGAAAGTCATAGTACTCGTCGAATAGGATGCTCAAAAATCAAAACTTTTATGCCATTTTGATGCTCAAAAATCAAAACTTCTATGCCATTTTGAGTTTCAGAGCTTTCCAAAAAAAAAAGTTGCTAGGTATGTATGTCTATACGACAACATTTTTTGCACAAGCCGTACGAAAATGTAGGATTTTATTGAAATTAGCAGGAAATATGTGAAATAGTCCATTTACAGTCCCCTGTGAGTTTCATCCCAGATAGATTAACGGTAAAGTATGCGAATGTGTAAACGTTAATTCCTTGGAACTTCAGTTTTTGGTTCCTTTAATTCAAAAATCGTCCCAATTTGATGGTTTTTGGGGTGGGGCACGTGTAGGCCTTTAGATCAGAAGAAGCCACAACTCTATGTATGATGGAGGGGGGGGGGGATCAAATTCTTCATCCCGAGAATAAATATTAATGAATGGCCGTTTTTCACGTTTGAGCTGCTGGTGAATGGAATGCTAAGTCACGAAATTCCTAAGTAGGTATGTTTTTAACCATATTCTTTTGAGATGATTTTGAAGTAAACTCAGGGAATCCAATACTTCCGGAATGCGGAACTCCCTACAGATGACAACCAACTCACCATAAACAAATCCAGTTAATTGACTGTTGAATCAAATGTAGATTGAATGCAAATGACTTGCGGCCAACGCTTATCGAATGGTCCTGACATTTGTTTTGCCTTGTGCTGTCAATGGTCTAAAAAGGCGTCATCGTTTATTTTTCAAAGTCCACTTATTGATTTATTATAATTGCATGAAGTCGAATCTTGTTAAGAGCCTCGTCTATTATCTAACGAAGTGACAGCGGGAAATGTCCGAGTGGAGTCGGTACCATTCAGTCTATTGGAGTTAATGGGGGCTAATTGGTATTTTTCGATTGAGCTGATTTCTAGGACAGTCGATTGGGTTTGATACTCTCGAATGACACAAGTTCTAATATACCTTCTATTGTAGGCCTGGGCGTCAATGTTGACCGATGATGAGTGCCAGGTACCAGGTGGTAGTATATAAGGTACTAAAATAATATAGGTAATACGTAATATTATTTAAAAAGTCTATTCATGGAGCATGAGTTAATGAGAGAATTTTCAAAAAAATCTTTCGGTTAAAGGTAAGGGAGTGGAAAAATCCAAACGAATTCATTCCTTAACACTAAATCTTGACAAAGAATCTGCAGTATACCAATGTAACAGGAGAATTTAGGAAAATGTTTTATAACTCACCGTCCGTTGTTGTCATTATGTGAAACGAATTTTTCACAATATTGAGGAATAATTACCTATTTTATTTTCAAGCTTCGGAATGCGTTGCTGTTGTCCAGACTAAATAGAGGTTATCTTTCTGATTGTGTAGTTGTTGAAACTGTGAAAGTTGTGAAACAACAAAAATGTTGAACACGTCATGTAAGATGCCAAATGTTTATCGGTGTCATCCAACGTAATTACGTCTTATAACGAGATGTTCTTTTTTTTAAATTAATTAACGTCGTAATTTAACAAATTTTTTTGTTGCGTAAAGTAATCTCGTCTCACTTCTGACTTTGGATATGATGGCATGTTTTATCGTATTACTACAAGCACATGCTATTCATCCTTTCTAAAAGATAACTACTAAGTCTATAGCCGGGATTACACCTGCGGTGTTGGTCCCAACACCAAATATTCGCCCTTACTTGCCCGAATATGTACCTCCGCTCGGGGTCTCCCGAATCTTGAAGCGCACGAATACACTAGTTGGGGAATAATCGCCGCCTTTCACTCGGGACAAAAAACCGCCTTTTGACCGAGCATCCCCGAGCACCAATATTGGCGAACACTCGGGCAAATATCCCGCGGTTACACTTGCGGGAAGAGACCGACGAATATTCGGTGTTGGGCCCAACACTGCAGACCGCGGCTTTTTATGAATGATTGAGCTAAATAGAGGTAACTAGGTGGGTGGGTTAGATACGTGTGAAGTAACGTTCAATATAATAAATTAGATTTTTGGTAGGTAAAATGTTGAGAAATAAGAGTTAAATATAGTTTTAAATTGATTTTATCAGAAATTATGATTTTGCTATGGACCGAAATTTTTTTGATCCATTGAAAATTCGCTAAAACTATAGTAGTACTTATAAGGGTTATGCATTTATGTAAGGTAGGTATGTCCTGAAATGTATGTTGGGATTTGAATGGAATCTTCGAGTTTGAGTTATCTTCAGTTAAATAATGCAATCTCTTCCTAGGTGTTATGATTCCTCCCAAGAATATGATGTGAAATCTTCCTTGTGCTCTAAGTTACCAAGTTCACAAGTTACAATGTAGTTACCTAGTATTTCCTTTTGGAGGGCTTATTTTCAGTTTTTTCTGGCCGGAACTTCATGGCCCAGGCCTTTGATTTTTTCACTCTTTTCCATGTCGCCTCTGAAACCTAAAAAATAATTCATGTTAAAGCAATAAATGTTACCTGATGACCACCGTGGCACCTCTTTCACAGAATACTGACCCTTTAAGCTCAGTCCATACAACTGTAGTTACTATAAATTCAGCTGGAGAGTGGTTGGGATGTAGGCACAAGGATTTCCCACAATGTGTTTTGTTGTTGTTGTGTTGTGAAATTTGAAAGAGTTATGTATCACTTTCCATAGTTGTGCTTAAATAGGATCATCCCTCTTAAAAACTTAGAGGCTATAAGAAGGAGTCCAGTTTCCCATGAACAGAAATTTCCTCTTCAGAGACAATGTAGCGTTGTTCTGTTCTATTTCTTCAACTTTCAAATATAATTGAAATGAGAAGCAGAAAAATTTAGCACGGAATGGGAATAACTGTCTTTTCATCATTCCGAGAACGTCCGAAGCGGGGAAAGCAGTTTCGGGAAGTTGAAACAACGTGTGTGAGGTCATTAAAAAAAATTATTTTTTTGAGGATCCCTCCCTCCATCCCTTGCTCATTCCTATCATCACTTGCGTAACCCCTTCTTTAGAGAGTCCACGCGAGTCCGAGCAATATTATAAATCATGTAGATTGCCTGGTTGCACACGCATTCCGGGTTCTCTCTCTGGGGTTTTCACGCACCAGCAGAATGACGGCTATGTATCAAAGGGTTAACGGCTAGGCGACTATTGAAACGCCGTTCTTGGAAGTATCATCCTATTACGGCTTTACTTCGGGAACCGCGGAAGATTTCAGTCGTATAAATTAATCAAGAATAATTAATCATGCATTAGATGGACAGAAACCCGTATCATGATGAGGGCATCAGAGAGTAGACTATGCTTATGAACAATTAAATAGACATGATACAAATAGTAGGTACGGACGAGATGTTGGAAACCTTTTCCAGTGAAAACCCATGTAGAACAATGTCTATTTCCACGAACAGATTAATTCATGTTAAATCGATTTCTACGGTTCAGCGGTACATCGTCGGTAACAAACAAGATCTGGAGATATACAAGGAGTAAGCCAAACAGGTCTGCCATACTGCACGAGTCAATTTTACAACTAATTTGCGGAACAATATATTTGTGCAAACTAATTTGCTTAATAATTTACAACTAATTCGAGGAACAAAAATTTCCTCGAGGATCTTTTTGTTCCTCGAAGAAAATCTTATTTGTAAAGGCAACGTTTCCGTCTTATTCCAATTTTGATTTTATTTCTCGGATTTTGACCTCACATCATTAATCCTAGTGGGAGCATACCTACCTACTAGCATACCTATCTATCCGATAGGAAATTTAATGCTCTTTCCAATGGTATCCTCAAATTGCAATTTACACGGCAAATTGAAGGAGTTACGACTAATGGGGTGTGCACATGGGTTTGAAAAACTTGTTATTGTTATTTTTAATCTAAACAAGACCTCAATCTGAAAATTTTGACACCAACCGAGACCTTCTAGCGTGAGAAAACCTTTTTCTATGATTTTTCAAAGTTTCGAATGTTCATGACGTCACAGTGGGCTGGGGGTCCCGCCCAGGCGGGATGAGCGTGTGACGTCATAAACATTCGAAACTTTGGAGAATCATTGAAAAATATCTACCCATCTAAAAAGAGAACGGCTAGTGTCAAAATTCTTAGGATGAAGTCTACTTTCAATTAAAAGTTTAAAAAAAAATCAGGCGCACCCCCCATTTAATGACGTGAGGTCAAAATCACGAAATTGGAATAACTCAGAAAAGATGCCTAATAAAAAATATCTTCGAGGAACTTTTTGTTGCAAATTAGATGTAGAATTAACTCGTGCAATATAGAAGACCTGTGTCTAACCTTCTAGAAATCGTTTTCTTTTTTAACCCCTTCTTTCTCCAAAATTTTTAATTGTAAGATTTTTTTCGTGTTTCCGACCTTGTACCACTTAAATTACCATAATTACCTCAATTATCCGTTTGAATCAAAAATAAGGGCACCGTTACAAAGATAGTTAAATTTTCGATCACCCCAATGTCAATCAAAAATATTTAGAAAAGATCTGATGTCTGGTAAAAAAGCTTTAAGAAAAATTTGTAATAATTATCAGAAACTTCATTTTTTTTTACCCGTATTTGTGTTTTTGAGAAACACTGTACGTGAAAAACTTCCTCAAAATTTCATCCTTACAACCGTCACAGCTTTACAACAATCAAATAATTTTGTAAAATTAAATTTAGGGAAGAATATTGTGTTAGATATAGTACCTAGTACATTGTGCCAATCTTAAAAAATCAGAAATCATCCTAATTTTTTCATAATTTTGTTAAATAAACTCGCATGTGGGTCCCATTGTCTTCAGTTAGTGTATGTCTACGGTAAA
Organism: Apolygus lucorum; assembly: GCA_009739505.2. Lineage (NCBI taxonomy): Eukaryota > Metazoa > Arthropoda > Insecta > Hemiptera > Miridae > Apolygus > Apolygus lucorum. The sequence continues at coordinate 2,024,141 of CM019178.2, forward strand.
CTGTAATGTAAGTGATGTGCAAGAGAACGGAAAACACACACTGAACAGAGCGAGGAGGAATCCTGCGAAGGAAAGGCCTAATTAAGTCTAGAGAAAAGACCCGAGACGTACGGGCAAAGAGGGGAAAGGCCTCTTTAAACTATACACTTGTTCTCCACATTATCTTGTATTAGATAAGTCCTACCGGGCGAGCTGCAGGAACGAATGAGAAGAGAGGGCCCCGAGTAGCGGAGTAGCGAAGGGAGAGCAGAAAGAGCGGGGAAAAAGGATAGACCGAGGAAGCGGGGTGCACAAAAAATAGTATAAAAAAGAACTTGCCCCAAGGGCTCTTGGGAGACTGGTTCTCAAACTGGGGATCTCTACGCTTGCTCATTATATTCCCAAACAGTCTTTCTAGTTAGTTGAGAAAAATTAATAATGCTTTTAGTTCCTAAGTAGAACATGGGGTTTCAAGCATTAAAATGAGTCGAGAAATATGAAAAGTCTTAGTTATTTTCTTGTGGTTGTACGAAAAGAGCCGATTCGAGAAGATTTTTTTTGCAGTGGACAAAGATTATGGTAGTAAATAGGTCTTGAGTGTCATGTTATGGGTTTGGGAACACCTGGAGGTCAATTCATGGCCATTCAAGTCAGTATTTTCATTTGCCTCAAGAATGACATAAAATTTTAGGTTGTTATGCAATAATAATTATTATTATTGATATGACAACTCTGCAGATTATTATACAAATGATTTTTATTTTCCTGTATAGATCACTAGCCTGCAGAGAACACGGCTTTTCCTTCATTTGGGAACTACCAACCATATTTTTGCGCTAGGTTCTATAATGGGGGGTGCGCACGATTTTCAAAAACATTTTTAATCGAAAGTAGTCATAATCCTGAGAACTTTGACACCAGACGTTCTCTTTCTGGATGGGTAGATATTTTTGTATGATTTTTCAAAGTTTCGAATGTTCATGACGTCATAAACGTTCGAAACTTTGAAAAATCATAGAAAAAGGTCTTCTCACACTAGAAGGTCGCGGTTGATGGCAAAATTCTCAGGATGAGGTTCAGTTTAGATTAAAAATAACAATAAACAGTTTTTTCCGACCCATGCGCACACCCCATTCTAATACTACTACATAATATGTAAATAAAAATGTAAATGTAAAATGTAAAATGTAAATGTAATATTTGACATATTATGTCAAAAGTTTTTCAGCCAATGCATTTTGCAAATTCCAACCTCTATTTTTCACCCGTTAGAAGTGACTGACAATAACCAACAGCAAACAAGGAAGGTGCCGCGTACGGCACTGAAAAATTTAGATCATTTGCATGGGTGACTCAGGCCACACAATAATTCGGAGATCGTCCACACAATCATTAGGGATCGCCAGGAAGTTGTTGTTCCCACAGCCACCTCAGAGGAAGTGCAATTCGCCTCAGCTAAAATTTCTTTTTCACATTTTCTCACCACAAAAAATTGTCAAATGTCCAAACCTGAAATTTCCCGCACATAAACGTGTAATGAAATTCGTCGAATGTTCCTTCTGTCCAGCTCGTAACATTTGAAAATTTGACGTTGATTGCTATCCGATCATCTTCCAATATTGATCACAAAACTTGAATGTCTTGTGATCAAAGAATCACAAGTTCCCCAACTTCCTCTGAATTATTCAACTCGAATCGTTCTTCTTAGTTACTGCCTTTTGCGTATGTACCCTAATTTCCTTACCCACTAAGTTTCTACGACACGCCAAAACTATTCGTTCTTACGATTAATAATATCGTGACCAATAAACATGACTACATTCAATAGAATCAACTAGGAAGACTCATCTGAAACAACAAGTTGAAATTTAATCGTTTCTTCATGGTTTTCGGGGTTCTTAGGCATCTTGAAAATACGATGACCTTTATTGTAGGTCTACTGGACCTCCAATAAACGAATTCAGCTCGATGACAATTCTTGACGGTTCAACAACAATGTTTTCCAAGCAGATAGGTCTGAGGTTTACAAACAAAGCTTGGATGCGTAATTTGATCGATGGGTACATAAAACCATCTTACTTCAGCTCATCTCGTACGGTCAAAACAATTATTCAGGCTTCAACAATGAGCCGTTGCAACGTGATGACCTTCAGTATTAGGGACAATAAACAATTTTATGGGTGCTAGAATTTTAATTATTCCAAAAGTAAGAAACAATTTCGATTTTGGCTACATTTTGGCGGCTGAATTACCACCGGTAAAAAAATGTTGAGGCAACCAAAAGGGATGCATTTATTGGTAGTATCAATACAATCGGGTCTACAAGTTTCATAATCAACTCAAACGACGCAAAAACTGATCAATTCATGTGTCGTAAAAAGTTCACGCTCGGCGCAATAATTTCGTAAGAACTGACAATTTTATTAGATGCAACATTTTTACGATGGTCTGCAAAAACGCGATTGTAATAAAAATGAAGTTGGTATAGGTTTTTTAGGACAAACAGAAATGCAGAACAAGATATTGAGAAAGAAGATTTTCATTATCAGGCTGTAAACTCGGAACAATGCCCGACCATCTTGCGTTATTCCGGTATGGGTACGCACGTTAATAGTTTCAAATTTTATGGTAAGAAACCCATTTGACTAGTGGTGCAGAAATGTTTCCTATATTTGGATGATTGCATAGAAATTCTGAAATTCTTTTTGTTCTCCATATATGATCGTATTTTCATTCATTTTTAATCATGCAAATAGGGTAGAGCCGGGTAATTTGGGGTGGCAAAGGTTAGGGGATGAAGGGGTCGTCTGAGCTGGGGATAAATGTGATTCTTGCAACGATGGATCGAAAGAGACAGACCATGTTAACAAAAATACCACCTGAAGTCGATCTTCAAAATGATCATGCCAATAAAAATTGATTTAAAAAATGCAAGCAGGAGCCAATCTCCAAAATTATCATGCCGATAAAAATAAATTTAAAAAAATACCAGCAGAAGTCGTCCTCCAAAAGTTTCCCAAAATCATTATACTATCATTCCAATAAAAATAAATGTAAAAAAAATATATCAGTAGAAGTTGTCCCCCAAAAGTTATTCAAAATCAGTACCATCATGCCAATAAAAATGAATTTAAAAAAACAGCAAAAGTCGTCCTCCAAAAGTTCTCTAAAATAATCACACTATCATGCCTATAAAAAAATTAAAGAATACAATTAGAACTCGATCTCCAAAAGTTCTCCAAAATCATCATACCATCATGCCAATAAAAATTAATTTTAAAAAATACAAGCAGAAGTTGATTTCTAAAAATTTTCCAGAATTATCATGCCAGTAAAAATAATTTTTTAAAAAATACCAGCAGAAGTCATCCTCCAAAAGTTTCCTAAAATCATCATACTATCATGCCAATAAAAAACAGACAGACCGACAGACAGACAGACAGACAGACACGGAACCAAAATTGTTCGGGAAGCTCTAAAACGCAAAAAGCAAGTGGAAATTTTGATTTTGGAGGACATTTTTTTTTTTTCACTTCTTTCACGAATACAAAGCTTCCCTACCTTCGGTAGTGAGGAAGCAAAATTAAAGAATACAATTAGAACTCGATCTCCAAAAGTTCTCCAAAATCATGCCAATAAAAATAATTTAAAAAAATACAACACAAGTTAATTTCTAAAAGTTCTCCAGAATTATCATGCCAGTAAAAATAAATATTTATAAAATACCAGGAGAAGTCATCCTCCAAAAGTCCCCCAAAATCATCATGCCAATACAAATTAAATATAAAAAAACACCACATTCCATCCGAGATATGCTAGATCCATCACTGATTTCGGTTGTGATACAAGTCAAGCATAATAAAGTATTGTACTTTAGACATCTAAAGTACATACGTAGAAACCTTCTAAGATGTGCAACAATTACATCAAACAATGCCTAATATCCGACGATATTCCAGTCAAAATGTACTTGAGACGATGGAAGTTCTATATAAGAAAATCATACTAGCAATCAGTAATAAATGACGTCAGTGCACACCTTGAAGATTCCTCAGAAGGCAGTTATACAGAACAAATTGAAAATAAGATTGTTGGTCAACCTTCAACTCGCACCAGTTGGTTGTTGGTTGAAAAACGACTTGTCTTTCCCAAGACGCCTTCTATTACCGAGAAACAGAGAGGAAAAGATCGTTTGACACTAAAGTGGGTCGTAAAATATTGATTAAAAAAAATCTTATTGGCGAACGGTTTATTATTATTGATAACATCGTATCAGTAGTTTTCCAGTTACTTCCAAGTTTAATAGCGATAGGCAGCCATGTGCGAATTCGTTACATGTCGTATTCTGTGAAGCGTGTCTTCGTAAGCATGTGTGGTTTATGGTCACCCACGCTCGAATCGCACATTTTACGATTTCACGCTACGTAATTGTCGTTAGAATCATCTCATACCGAACAGGAACATTAGGGATGGTAAAAAAATATTCAAACAATTTCACTCCTCGTGTTCAACTGATATCCAACGCAACTCTTTGCATTAACAAAATGTCGTATACGAAGGATCGAATGCTGGCTGCTCAAGGAAGATTTGGGCGACTTTGCATACATAATCAGACAGGATTTTTGAACCTTCGTTATTATTCGTCCCGAAGAATAACGAGTTAATGTTCAATGTCTAGGGCAAGAATGGTGACGTGGGCAAATGAACTAAAAACCTCAATTTTGGAGATAAACGCTTGCTTATGAGTCTGCAACACATTTAGTCATTTTATGTCTTTAGTTCCCAAGTGACAACTAAACATTGTTTACTAGAGCATTGCTTACTACATCCATTAACTATATTAATAAATAGATAATGACGACATAAATACCAAGAACAAATGCGAAAAAAATGCGTGATAAACCGAGAGCTTTCAACGAATTTTGAGGGATGAAAAACGACGAAGTAACATTTCCCTAGTAGCAACGACTCGGTTGTAAGCGGAAATCGTCAGGAAACCAAACAAGGCTTTTGGTTTATTATTTTAAATAATGAACCTTAGGAATCGATCAAGAAAATTTTTTTTAACACCCCCTCAAAATTTGATGGTTTACGTTTCAAGGTACGTAGAATCCAAAAATCGAATAAAAATGTGGCCGACAGTCCGCCGTACGCGGCACTTTTGCCACTTAGCATCGACCGATTTTGATGAAATTTGGTATGTTGGCTCCATTTAGGTTCTAGTTGTGCCCCGAAGATTTTGGTTGATGTAGGTCACTTCTAAGGTTTCAGAAATGAATTTTGAAATTTTGAAAACGCCCTAACTCAAAAATTTTTGATATAAAGGTATTGTTTTTCCTTCAATTTAAGATTCTATAGAATTTTTAGAATTTTTTGAGACCACGCGGAGCCCCGTAGGACAAACCGTTCGCTCACTACGAGAATTTAAAGTTTGGACGTACGATAAATCAGAAACACGAGTGTCAATCGCAAAAGAGGCCTAATCTCCGTTCAAATTAAAGCTGACCGAAATACGATCGATGTTTTTCTTCATGTTGGATGGTTGGTGGCTTTGCATACGCGTGATCTATGGAAAAATGATAAACCATTGTCTAATAATTTGCAGCGTTTTTCGTTCATATGCCAAAGTAAAGACAAAATGTCAATAGGCATGCGGTTTCTCAATAAGAATAGCCATTTTACAATGGTTTAATATTCAAAATTCGTTTGAATGGTGCTTACATTTAAACATCAATGAAGGACTCAAATTTATCATCATCCTTCATGATTATTTTTATTCTCGTTGTATTCACTAGTTTTTATGCTATCATGAAGATGGAAGACAATCAAAGCCCATTCCACTTTCCAGTTTATTAAAGTAGTGGAATAAGACCATTATGACAAATTTTGGTTTCATGTCTGTCGATCTGTTGCAAGTCTATCTATGAGCCAGTAACTCATTATAACGCGTAAAACTATACGAAATTTGTTTTTGATGATGTATATTAGGAATCGTTCAAATCAGAGCCTGGATCGTTTCCTATAAAATGACATTGCTCTCAAATCGACAGCAGTATTATACTATAATAGTGCATGCTCAAAACGTGCAATTGATTATGCCTAACCTTCTCAGGAGTACCTAATTATTGAATTTTTTTCAAACTTGTAGCTAGTTAGGGTCTGACGTTTTGTCCGTTTCTGAAGAATTTCAGTAAAATCTATGCAATTACGAAATTTTGCCAGCTTCCTTATGATCGAAATCGAATTACCAGGGACTGTGTGGCTCTTGTACAACGAATTGAACCAAAATTGAATATTATAAATAAGTCATCAGGAAGGGATGACCTATTTATAACGTTTTCACGGTATCTAACACATTTATTGCTTCTCAGCATGCTGCCTAATCGCAACCAGGTATACATCGTTTGACCACAATTTTGGGACATTTCGGTCAGAATTTCATCTTCAGAAGATAGTGGGGCCGCAAGCCTTTCATATTCGGTTCAACATATTAATTCATCATTAATAACTTCGCGATGAGTGTCAAACGCCTCTGCGATGTCTTCCCAACCGCTTCTCATTCTATTTTTAACAAGAGCGCACATGTGGCGTGATAACGAAACACTTGCCTGTGCGTCGTGAGATTCTTGAAGTTGAGAGCTCCTGACATCAACGGATACTTTTCGAATTCAATTTGATAGACGTACACCAAGTGCTGGGGTCATTCTCAAAAAATCATAGACGCCGAAATTACAGAAACTTCCTTTGTTTGGCTAGTCCCCAACTTTCCTCTGAGGTTGTACCCCCTCCTTCTCTAGGTGAGTTAAGCCATAGAGGTACATAAACAAACTTTCATTCACATACATACATTTATTTCATAAAATTTAATGCGTAGAAAACGCATCTGCGATGTATTTTACTTTTGCTGATATAAACTAATTTTTAGGCTTTGTCTTGTGCAATTGAATGACAAATGCATCTCTGCTTTCCGGAAATTAATAGGAACACGGATGTAGGATAACGTCATCATTCAAAGACTTCCAGGTCAACCCAATTTTCTGAACCTTGTGATGCATTGAGTTTTCCAACTATTTTCTCTTTTTCAACAACTGCTCTCCTAGAGTTTGGCTACTTCTTGATCCTCTAAATTAGTTGATTCTGTTTTTAATCACTCAGTTATGAACAGAGGTTCGATAATTGAACTTACTTCTAATAATCAGTAGGAGAATTATTCTCCTACTGACAGAAACCAAAAAATCCTATGATCTTTAGTATCAGACGGGCTAAAAGGATGAGTAACTAAGAAAGCATCGTTCAAACATTAAACAAAACATCCAGCTTTTCTCTTGTCAACATTTTATAATGGGAAATAATGATAGAAAATCTTCTCTTTCTTGACCTAACCTGCAACATGTAGCAAAATTCAGCGAATGATCTTGGTTGCAGTACACTCTTCTTAAAATTACGCCGTATAGTCTGCAGCCCGATAAACTTGACATAATGGTGTCGTCACTTCTGAGTTGCTCTGCAAGGCAGCACATGCGTCTAGATGCAGGGATGTCATTTCTTCGGTATAGCAAAGTGAGTTGATTGGATTGGACCGATATACACCGGTTCTGTTGTAATGCTTGGCCAGTAAACCATGCCCAGTTTGAATCCTAAAGCAAGCCACACTTTCCTTTCCGGGTAGGGTTTTGGGGATAAAATCACTCAGTAGGGGGCTATTGCTTCCCCGCTGCGGCTCTCTCATGTCCTTAACGAGCTCAAAACTTCTTTTTGGCGTCGACCAAGCGTTTGGCTGTGCTATAAGGGCTCCGTTAACCCCAATTAGAACGAAGACTTTTGAGGCCTATTAAAAGTCTCAGAATTGAGTTAAATGACAAAAATAACCTAGGAAATCGATGAAAAAATTTTCAAAATTTTGTATCATAACATCATTTTTTGTTTATGTTTTAATAACTTTGAAAAATGGCTAAACCTTTAGCTCTGTTCATTGATTTTTAAATTGCAATTTATTCTATTGTTAATTTGGTGACACCTTGAGACAGCTGGGGAATTCCTAAGATGTTTTTGGTATTTATTTATTTACTTATTTAAGTAGCATAAACCACACACAATTTTTTTAGATGGATAATTGTTACAACTTTATTGCAGGGCAGAAGGCTGAGAGCCTGTATCGCCCTACAAGAGTAGCGCCAAACAACTTGTAACTTGACTTTACATAGATCAACTGCATCTATACATAAATCATACTTTGCTTACATCAACTAATGATCAAAAAAACTTAACATTACATACATCAATTGAAACAAACATACGTCAATAATAAACATTGCGTCGACACAAATTACCATCTGGAATTATACCACCCTAAACATAAATACTCCTAACTATATTCTTCGCCCCCTCCCTACCCAGCCTCACTAACCATTCATATATTTTCTTTTTGTATGCAACACGCGCACATAATAGAGGGGATTTTAGGAGAGAATCTACAACTCTAAGGATCATATAAATGATATAGTTTGGACTTCTTGTTGTGAGCATAAGAGCAGGCCTCGGTGCAACAAAATTTCCCATCAATACAAATCTGGCCCGATAATCATGATGTTGGCTTTGTTGAACTATGGTAAGGTTTCTGTGGTATACTACTGGAAGGGATTGATAGTGATATTGATATTGATGATATTGATAGTGTCCAGTTAGGGTTAAGAGCGAGCCTCTTTTGGACAGTGTGTCAGCTTTCTCATTTCCCTCTATTTGGCACTGTGTGGGAAATATATAACTATTTTGGAGCCCGTCATCAATAACTAATCAATGGCGAGTCGGCACTCGACGACCAAGGCGACATCAGTCGTAACATTACCTGTGAGAGATTGGATGGTAGCTTTGTGAGTCTTCAAAAGTCGAACTGAAACGACAAAGGTCGCAGTTCATAACCTTACTTCTCTGCATGAAAATACCAACTCGCTCATGAAATTCGTTCCGATGACTCTAAATGCCTACGCCGTACACAAGGACTACAACAAACATCAGATTTACCCTCCTAAAAGGCTTATAGTATCATCTACGGTTCAAAATATCCTCCATCCTCATAGTATCCTTTACAGCACTGTCCATCCTTTAATGCATAAACCTCCAAAAAATATAATTGCAGGAACCTCCAGCCAGTCAAAATGCAGAAACCACATTCCATTCAGAATGCATGGAAAATGTTCATACTAACACCTTGATGACCTACTTACACGAAAAGTTGTACACATGTGCATAGATAACGTTCTAGTTTATCTAAAATTAAGTTAACAGTCGTTTCATTTCATAGACTTCCACACAAAGCTGGAGACTAGTCGAGAACGCTTCACGACCCGTCCCATAACGGAACCTAACTTCCTGTAATCACTGAAATTCTTCCCTCCGCCTTCGGGCTATTTTTACGCTTAATTGTTTATCATAGGCGTTCTCCTACGTCTAACCTCTGGCAGGGCGCAATTAATTCCTGTTTTACGGCCGTCCGGACTTGCAACGCACGGTCAGAACCATGTTAGCCCATATTTTCCTCCGACTAGGTGGTACCCATGAGGCATCGATGTGTAATTGCAGGTGAGCTCTTTTTGACTAACTAATTTCAAAGTGTGAACACGGTTATTAGAGAACAATGCGTATGTGAATCGGGCTCCTTAGTTTTCGTAAGAGATTTTTTGTTGGTATTTTTTTTTTATATAATCGACTTTTTTAAAAACCCACACTAACGAGTTCACGTCAATCAGTAATGAGGAAATTAACTACTCAACGATTATCTGTCTTCCCGTCCTAGTACCTTCATGAGTTCCTCTCTATAATGGTAATTATCGCATCATCCACTCATAATTGAATGATCCCTTGTTTGTCAGGTTGATTTTTCTCCTCGATACTCGAGGCAAAGAACTCCGGAGTTAAATTAATTTTTAAGGGGAAAATAAACGAGCGGATGAAGTTTACACACACGTTCTAATAAACGTCGATAGAGCTCGTCAGATGGAGTTAGCATAAAATTAGCATTTAGTTGCATGACTGACGGGTTGAGAAACAATGCGACAGGAGCTGCAGCATTTCGCAGAGTATTTGCCATCTAGAATTATTATTATTTTCTTGATATGACGGGAAACATTGGATTAAGACGTATTTTCCGCTATAATATCATCGTACAGGTGGACGTCATCTCTCGCAGCAGGATGTGTTCACATGTTGAAAAAGCATTGGTGTTTGCTTTCATAGCAAGAATGTAAATTTTCAACATGAAAGAGAAAAATAAACAATAGTAACCCCGAGTGTGCATTTGAGACGACCAAGTAACTTTCTTGGCTGCAGACATGTACGCTTTTGATGAGATATCTGAAGATCAAAAGCACCGCTGGCTCTGATGACTTATTTCTATTTGCTTCATCTTTGTGATACACCATACGTCCCGTTTGACTCTTTAGGAACATATTAATCTGGCAAGAGGGTTTCTTATGGTCACCATTTGTGAATGCTAGTTTTGATACATCATACCCCTGCGGGTCTGAGCAAAGGCAGATCCGAGTACTGCTGTCAACTAGATTCGAAATGAGGTCGCATGGAACATAATTCCTTCATTCAACATCGGAAGATGATATTTAGGTGAAACACTAAATACGTGGTTCATGCAAGCTACTCCCTCACTTCTGGCAGGTTAAATTCCTTTAAAACAACTGCAGCAGCATGAATTAATCACATGCATATAACAATAAACTGGCACTCAACAGTTCCAAGTGGCTCTAAAAAACACTGAGATTGTTTGCTAAGCAGTTTTGGTCTGCTGAAGAAGTGACATTCTCAATCCAGTTTGTTTTGTCTGGATAAGCCCTAATATGGACTTTTGAAATGCCTAGATTGTAGTCTCAGTTATATTTGGAGGTCTCTGTTTCAACTCACTAACCTCACAGTGCTATTTGGTAGCTCCTTGAGTTGTATTTATTTGTGAAACCCTAGAGTTACAGTTTGGGAAGCGTTTTAGACTTTGACAGTGTTTCTTATGATCAGCAGTTCTGCGATCTGCTCTTCCTACACAAAACGCTGCTCTTCCTAATGTTTTGATTAGTCTCTATTACGTCAATATGAGCTATACCGAAGGCATCTGGATTGTTAAATTTTCTGAGGGCATCTCTTTGTCATCTCGCAGTCTTCACTGCGCCACTTGGTAGCGCCTCTGAGTCGTACTCATTCGTGAAAACTTAGAGATTTGTTCCGAGGCGTTGTTGGTTCCTTTGATCAACGTTTTTACACGGTGCTTCTCCTACTGTAGAGGCTGTTCGTTCAGCTGCCTTGATACGTCTCAAGTATGTACGAGGGTGAATCCAAAAAAGACCTTGAACGAAAAATGTTTTCATACAGTAGAAGAGGCAAAACAAAAATCGAAAGAGGGCCCCATTAAGTGAATTTTATCAATGTTTTGAACATAGGAAATACAATTGGACAAGTGCATTGCAGTCAGCGGAGAGTACTTTGATGATGATAAAATTTAATGTAAAAAATATTGAAAACGCTGCAAATTATTACACAACGGTTTATTATTTTTACATAGATCACTCGTCTAAAAAATCACCAACCATCCAATATGAAAAGAAAAAAATAATAATAATAAAAAATAAGAAATAAAAAAAAAATTAAAAAAAATCATAATTACCAACCATTGATCGCATTTCGGTCAGCTCTAATATGAACGGAGATTAGGCCTCTTTTGCGATTCACACTCGTGTTTTGATTTATATATATATATATTTCAATATAAACCCTTAAATTTTCGTAGAGAGCGAACAATTTGTCCTACAGAGCTCCGCGTGGTCTCAAAAAATTCTAAAAATTCTATAGAATCTTAATTTGAAGGAAAAACAATACCTTTATATCGAAATTTTTTGAGTTAGGGCGTTTTGAAAATTTCAAAATTGATTTTGGAACCCTTAGGAGTGACCTACATCAACCAAAAGCTTCGGGGCACAACTAGACCCCAATTGGAGCCTACATACCAAATTTCATCAAAATCGGTCAATGCTAAGTGGCAAAAGTGCCGCGTACGGCGTACGGCGGACGGCGGACGGACGGCCAAATTTTTATTCGATTTTTGGATTCTACGTACCTTGAAACGTAAACCATCAAATTTTGAGGGGGTGTTAAAAATTTTTGCTTCCGAGTCTACCAAGGTAGCGGAAGCTTTGTTTTCACTTTTCAAGGACGAAAAAAAAAGTTCTCCAAAATAAAAATTTTCACTCGCATTTTGCGTTTTAGACCTTTCTGAACAATTTTGGTTCAGTGTCTGTGTGTCTGTGTGTCTGTGTGTCTGTCTGTCTGTCTGTCTGTCTGTCTGTCATGATTTCCTTGTAACGCGCATAACTATACGAAGTTATTGTCCGATTTCAATGAAATTTTCAGGGATTGTGCGGGTTGGTGTGTAGACGGTCCCCTATGAAAATCATCATCCCCAGACTGATAGAAGCGACTGCGCATGCGCAAACGTGATTTCCTTGTAACGGCCATAACTTCTACATTTTCCATCCGATTTCGATGAAATTCTCAGGGATATTACAGATTAGTATTTAGATGGTCCCCTATGAAAATCATCACCTTCGGACTGATAGTAGCCACTGCGCATGCGCAAACGTGAATTTCCTTGTAACGGCCATAACTTCCACTTTTTCTACCCGATTTCGATGAATTTTTCAGGGATTATGCGGATTAGTATTTAGATGGTCCCCTATGAAAATCACCACCTTCGGACTGATAGTAGCCACTGCGCATGCGCAAACGTGAATTCCTTGTAACGGCCATAACTTCTACATTTTCCATCCGATTTCAATGAAATTTTCAGGGATGTTACAGATTAACTTGTTTTGATGTTTTGAGATTAACTACTATGCATCGGATCATCTATATAATGGGGTTATGGATACGAGGAAGCTATGTGCCACACCCACTTGGCAGACGTTTTTTTTCTTGGTCGATTCCAAAGGTTCATTATTGAAAATAATAAACCAAAATAGAGAAGTTATGACAAAACTTCCGTTAAATTTGTGTTAATTAGTTTTGGTATTTACCAATATGAAATATAATATATACCAGACAACTTATTCAAGATATATCTGTTGAATCATATCAATCTGCTGTATAAAATTTCTATAGTCAGCAGTTTTACAAGCTGCCCTTCTGCACTAGTGTCCGATTTTGCTTTTCACTAGATACGTCTCCTCTAGGCTTCTGATACGTTCGGATTGAGGAGAAAGAGATCTCTGCCATCTCACTGACTTCACCCATCTTTTTTTCTTAGGAAATAGGTACCCCTCTGCATGCTACTTTTTCTGCTCTGCTGCTTAGGATCAGCTATCTTGATAAGTCTCCAACAAGTCACAATACTGACCTCTGAGGCTTCAAGATTGAGGGTGAAAAGATCTCTCACTGACGCCATTTCACTAACGTCACACATCTAAATGAATAACGTCTTTGAGTTGCACTCATCAGTGATGATGAGAGAGATGACTCGTGATTCTGCTGTGTTTCTTATGATCAGAAGCTCTACAGGCCACTTTTCCTGCTCTGTAGCTAAGAGTGCTCGTCCAACTGTCATAATAAGTCTCTAATATATTTCAATACTGGCCATGGAGACGTCCTGATCGAGGTCAAGGAGATCTCTGTCACACACTGAATGGTAACGTCCTTGCGATACACTAGTTAGCACTGGGCTGAAAGCTGAATGTGGGAGCCCGAGAAGCGTTCTGATTGGTGGAGCTCCAGGACGTAGTTATAGCGGAAAGCAACAGATAGCGTTCATGATCACTTGTTCCCAACCTCATCACAACAAGTCACCTTGTTTATCACATATTTCTCCTTGTTGCGTTACCGGCTGCATCTAAGTAATTAATTTGATAACATTCAGTTATATTCGCGATATGTTCGAAAAAATCGAGCGATTTTCAATAATACACTGGGTTTCAAACGTTTCTTTGGGTGGCAAATGTCAATTGAATATTTGAACTACTGGCGATAGGGACAACAACAATTGCTTGAGGAACTCTGAAAATACCTTTCGCCTCGATTGGTTTTTCCAAGTAATTTTTGCAAATCTAAATGATGATGAAACGAAAAGTTATCAATTTCTGGTCATTCGAAAGGATTTGAAAAGAAGCGGTATGAAGAGTGTGGCCTCCCCCTCCCCACCACTTCCGTAGTAGTTCCTCAATCCTAGCTGAAAGTAGACAGCGCAACTGAGGCAGCCTCAAAAATGCTTGCACACCATTTTAACGTTGACTTTCTTTCTTCTCTGTTAACTTCTCTCCATTACGCTGTGCTAGTTAGTGATGATGAGAGACAAGACAAGTATTTCGACTGTGTGGGTTTTTTATGGTCTGAATTACTGGTTTTTGAGACTTTTAGATTTAGAATACTTATCTCGGTGTCATCTCATTGACGTCACCCAGCTTTTTGGTAGGTAACTTATTCAAGATGAACTTCTTGAAGTATTAGACACTCATCACTGCTGTATGAGTATAAAGAGATCAGTTGTTTTCCGATTGACTTTTCCTTCTCCACCAATGAACGCCCAACCAGACAGCAAGGCAGCGAGCGACGGTGATTTACGAATTGAATTCTTTGGCACCGATCAAACATTACACGGTTGAAAATACGGCCTGTGGGCCGAGTTCCAAACCAGAGGTAAAAAAAAGTTTGATCTCCCGCGATTCCAGTCATCAATCGACTTTTCGTTAGAGTTTCGGCCAGTTTAATCTTCCTCTTCTCCCGTTACCCATAAATACGGGGGAGGCATTAATTTAAATTTGTGGAGCTTGTTAAAACATAATGAGGCAACTGAAAGATTGGCAGTACACTCGCACCCCCAGTGGAGCACAACAACAAACAATATCATGACAATTGACAAATCAGAATACTTAGATTTGGTTTGAACCAGGGAGCGTATGAATAGAAGAAACTGGTTGTCACACAGTGGATACCACGTCATTTGTATTCGGCAACTTTTGGTTAATTATTAATTTTTTTAAACTCAAATACCTTTGGTATTGAGCGAGAAAAGTAAATTGTAACCCTTCCTCAACATTTGATGTTTGACGTTTTAAGGTACTTGGAATCCAAAATTGAATAAAACCATTATTTTCGTCCGTTCTGAACTGAATTTGATGTAATTTGGAATATGGGGTCCATTTGGGGTCTAGTTGTGCCATTGCAGTAGTTACAAAAACGCCCTAGTATTATTTTAAATTTAAAATAGTGGTGATTTTGGTTTATTATTTTCAACAACAAACCTTTGAAATCGAGAAAAAAAGTTTTCTCCCCTCCAAAATTTAATGGTATAATGTTTCAAGGTGTAGCTAGATTGTGAATATAGAATACAAAATTTTCGCTTATCCACCAATAATTTATTTTATACCGCATTTAGCTCACCCAGCTGATCAGCAATGAGTTTAGTTTGTCTCTTAACCAACGGCCGTTAGCTGGTTTAATGAACCGGTTCCCGTGAGATCACCGAAGTTATGGCCAGGTCTGATCATTTTTCGGGTGGTTGGTGAATCCCGTTCCACTTAAGCGGGTGAGGCAATAAGTAGCCATGAGCGATATCATCAGAACGAATTCTAAGCTGATGACGTCCGCTATGCCAGGAATAGCGTAATTATTTTTTAAGAATTTTTATCCTTTTAAAAATTTTAACCCTCCCTCAAAATTTGTTGGTTCACGTTTCAAGGTACGTAGATCCCGAAAATCGAATACAAATTTTGCCGTCCGTCCGCGTCACTTTCCTCAGCTACCATGGACCGATTTTGATGAAATTTGGTATATGGGCTTCATTAGGGGTCTAGTTGTGCCCCGAAGCTTCTGGTTGATGTCAGTCTTTTCTAAGGGTTGTCAAATTTCAGCTTCGTGGGGCCACCAGGAGCGAATTTAGCTCACCCAGCTGATCAGGGAGGACCGTAGTTAGTCATTTGAACTCTTTGACTCAGAGAGGCACCCTGTGAAATTTCCTTCCACATTCATGTGAAGTATTTTCAAATTGTTAGTCCAAAGCTAAAGCATGTTCCATACTAATTATTAACCGTTGTATAATAATTTTGCAGTAATTTTCATACTATTGGTATGGAAAACCATTTACCTAGCAGTCTTACAACGTGACGGAATATCAAATATCTGGTTGGAGTAGAGACGTAAATCTTTTCATTATTTTCAATTTTTTCTTTTCATTGAAATGCTTCAGCAGTTGTTATTGAATTTGATTTTAGGTCGACACTTCTACTACTGGTCTCTAAGTGGCTATTACTCCAGGGAATTACCTATTATCGCTAGGGAATAATTTATTACGTTGACAATTTATCATAGTTCATAATTTATGAGTTAAACCAGCACTTCACAGTATTAATTCACCACTCAATATAACTATAACTATTAGAGATTTCTGCCGCTCCCCGTAATTCTCTTGATGGATTTTTATCGAGTTTCTAAAGCGATGGCAGTAACGATATCGAAAGAGTTTCCATCAATTTGATCGGTTATGTCACGAGGTGGGTGAATAGAAATGATTTATAGCTGTATTGAAGACGGTCATGAAAAAGAAAATCCATGTAATTCGATGGATTGAAAACAATAAAAATTCTTTAACAACATAATATTAAAATGCATTTTTCCTACCAAATAATCGATTCCATCAATTCTTGCTTCCCTATCGTACAACCGATAGAGGAATCAATTACTTCTTCGATATTTCGTCTTTACTGAGAAACCAAACCTGAAAAAAAAGCCTGCAAGCGATCTGTTGACGAAATTCCTCTGAGAATTCGAAGAACAAGCAACAAAAAATGATCAACACTGGAAAGAAATTTTCAAGGAAGTCGTGAAAATTCTAAAACACTTTTGAAAATAAAAGAAAGACACAGAATTGTAGAAGTTATGGCTGTGGAAAGGATTTCACTTTCACGCATGCGCAACGGCTTCTATCAGGCCGGAAATGATAATTTTCATAGGAACCCGCACAATTCCTGGAAATTTCATCGAAATCGGATGAGAAATGAATGGGTGCCCGGAAGAAGAGCCTATGTCACGATTTCCAAATTTTGCAGGAGCATTGAAAAACTAGGATATTGATGATGATCACTGATTAAAGTCTGCTGTAGTGACATAGGCCCTTCTTCCATAGGTAGGGAAAATTAGAAGAAAAAATATCGTAAAATGGCAAAGTTTTTTTTTTTGCTCGGAACATTAAGTACATGTATGAGTATTGACATCATTTTCATTTTTCTCTGAATATTAACATTGACTAATAACCATTTAGATTTCTCAGAATATTTACATTGAAGGCAGCTTCTTTCCACTGTTCAGATGTCTAGTCTGAGAAAGAGTCAAATTCACTTGAGCCATTCTCACACTAACTTCCAAACATGAAGAACAACGAACGAAACACGAGTAATATCACAGAATAATACCAGAACAGCTTTGTACACAGGACTCTGATAACGAACTGATAACATAGACCCTTCTTCCACTTCAATTTCCTTCACTTCTCAACAAAAGTGCGATTCTCCTGAACTCTGTTGGCCTTGTTTACAACTGAAAACCACGAGAACTGTTAGTCCACTTGACATTGGCCCTTATTCCACGAAAAACTGGATTTCGGAAAAATCGTGACATAGACCCTTCTTCCGGGCACCCATTCAAATGTAGAAGTTATGGCTGTGGGGAGGATTTCATGACAGACACACAGACATACAGACGCACAAACAGATAGACACGGAACCAAAATAGTTCTGAAAGGTCTGAAACGTAAAACGAGAGTGGAAATTTCGATTTTGGAGAACTTTCTTTTTTCAACCGTGAAAAGTGAAAACAAAGCTTCCACTACCTTGGTAGACTCGGAAGCAAAAGCATGAGGAAGCTCACAGAATAATATCATAGGACATTATTTCTATTTGCCCATTTGACGCGGGGTGGAAACTTTCTGTAAGTAGAACTAAATTATTGATGTCGTACTCTCCTCTTGAATATTGACGCTTTCTCATCCATCATCGAAGGACGCGGTTTGAAAATGCTTCTGATTCGTTTCGGTACACAGGAATGACACTCGATTAATTAACCGTCGTTTTTACAACTGGAGATCGTCATTTCCTGGCGAGACGGCGTCGCCAATGGATTCTCAACCGCGAAAATGTTCCTGAGAATGAAATTGCACGGAGAATTTTAATAATCCCGGAAAATGTCTGTTTGATAGGAATTGGATAGTAAAAGTGTCAGAAATCATTACGGTTTCTTCTGTTGCTGCTCGTCCGGTGTTCTTACGGGGTGATTCAAAATGCAATGAACGATGACTTGAGATCATTATAACACTGGTTCTTGTAAGGAGCAGTAAATTCTTTTTGACTCGGCCGGTAAAAAAAAAAAAAATTAAAAAAAATTCCAATAAATAAGTTAGGTGGGGAGGACAGCTTTGTCGAAAATAATAGTCCGAGTAGCTGAGAACAGGGTTAAACCCCAATCAAAATCGTGTGAAACTGATCCAGAATGGAAACGGAAGCTGATTTGAATAGTTTTCTCACAGGTCCCTAAAAGTTTAGCTCATTGTAAGTTTCTCTTCCAGTCCCTCTGTTCAATTCCCCCACCAACCATGAATGGTTCAAAAGGTTGAGAGGACAACCTATTCCAAGGTTTGGGAACTGATCCAGGGCATTGATCCTGATGGTTGGCAGGGAAACTGATCCAAACGGCTTATACCCAATCAAAATTGTGTACTGGGTTGGTCTCAAAACTGTTCGGACGGTTGGGAAACTGATATAAATGGTTAAACCCCAATCAAAATTGTGTGAAACAGATTCAGAAAGGATAGGGAAGCTGATTTGAATAGCTTCCTTATGCCTAAAAGTTTGGCTCATTGTATCAGTTTCTCTTCCAATCCCTCTGTTCAATTCCCCCACCAACCATGAATGGTTCAAAAGGTTGAGAAAACAACGTATTCAAAGGTTTGGGAACTGATCCAGGACATTGATCCTGATGGTAAACATTGAAATCAATAAAAATTGTTTAAAACTGGTCCAACTTTTTAGGAACCGATCATGATTGTTTTTAACTGGTATATACTGTTGGAGATGATACTGATGTGATGGATGAAAAACTGATTCAAATGGTTGAAACTAAACTAATAGTTGAAAACCAATGTAGAGGATTGGTCTCAAACTGTTCTAATGGTTGGGAAACAAATTTAGAATATTAAACCCCAATCAAAATTGTGTGAAACTGATCCAGAAAGGATAGGGAAGCTGATTTGAATAGTTTCCTTATACCTAAAGTTTAGCTCATTGTATCAGTTTCCCTTCCAACCCCTCCAATCAGTTCCCCCACCAACCATGAATGATTTAAAAGGTTGATAGTACAGCCGATTCAACGGTTTTGGAAACTGATCCAAAAGGTGGGAAACTGATCCGAATGATTGGAGGAGAAACTGATCCAAACGGTCAATAATCAATCAAAACTGTGTAAAAAAGATGTAAAGGGTTGGTGAGGAAACTGATTTGATGGGTGGAAAAATTATCCAAATGGCTGTAAATAAATGCAAAGAGTTGGTAAAGAAACTGATCTGATGGGTGGGAAACCGATCCAAATGGTTATAGACCAACGCAAAGAGTTCGTAGGAAATGTAAATAATACTGTGGGTGGGAAACTGCTCCAAATGATTGTTAACCTATGCATAGAGTCGATAATAAAACTGATATGATGGGTGGGAAACTGATCTAAATGGTTGAAAGCTGATTAGAATAGGAGGGTTGGAAATTGATCCGAATTGAAGCAAACTGATGTTAATATTTGAAAATTAATGTAAACATTGTTGATACTGGTAAAATTATTGTACTGAAGGTTGGTGATGTAACTGACCTGATGTGTTTGAAATGTTGTAATAGTAAAAAACTTATCCAAATGGATGAAAACTGTTCCAAATGCCTGTCAAACCTTCCAAACAAGAGTGGAAACCCTACCTAAATGATTCGTTTTGAAACTGATCTGACAGGTGGGAAACTGATCCACATGGCTGTACACCACTGCAAAGGATTGGTAATGAAATGAATCCAGCTGGTTTGGGTCCGATCTAAACGGTGAAAAACGGTTCCTAATTGTTGAAAAATGATCCAAATGCTTAAAAACTGATGTAAAGGGTTGGTGATGATATTGACCTGAATGGTTGGCAACTGATCCAAATGGTTTAGGTCTGATTTAAATAGTAAAACATTGATCTAAATGGTTGGAAATTGATTAGAATAGGTGGGTTGGAAATTGATCCGAATTGAAGCAAATCGATGTTAATATTTGAAAATTGATGTAAACACTGTTGATACTGGTAGTGGTGATGTAACTGACCTGATGTGTTTGAAACCGTTGTCATAGTAAAAAACTTATCCGAATGGATGAACGCTGTTCTAAATGTCTGACAAACCTTCCAAACAAGAGTGGAAACCCTACCTAAATGATTCGTTTTGAAACTGATCGAATTTATTGACACAGAAACTGCTCTCAGCGTTCCTTGCCTGACCCGACACTCTGGGTCAGTTTTCCATCATTTGGACCAGTTTCTTCACAGAAAGGGAAACTTCCCTTTCTCCCCTTTCTGTGAAGAAACTGGTCCAATACGAAACATTCATTGATCAGTTCCACTTGGAAGCCGCCATTTATGTTTCATATGACGATGTAGTTGCGAACTTGTACTTCAAGTCAGAGATGGGCATATTCTTATTCATAAATACGATTATGAATACAAATCATATCTGCGACTTTATGTTTATGAATACGAATACAGGTATGAATATGAATATGAATACGATTACAATAGTATTCACACTTTGAATACGATTTTCCCCCGTATTCGTATTTTGAATAAGGTTTATGATTTTTTCTACGATTTCCCCAAAAATCAAATTTTTTTAACGATTTTCCCTGGAAAATGATACATTTTTATGATTTTCTCCCGAACTCTGGACATATTTATCACCTAACATTGCCAAAATAATCAATCAAAATTCGAAACGATCACACATTTTTATAGGATTTTTCACGCAGAATCGAATGAGACCAACCCCAGGTCGCTACGACCAATCGTCTAGAAACTACGACGACATTTCCGCTGAAAATCGTATTTTTTGTTACAATTTGCACTAAAAATCATGAAAAAATTATGATTTTTACCGGAATGTTGGTCGTATTTATTCCCTAAAATTGTCAAAATAATCAATCGAAATTCGAAACGCTCACCAATTCTTGAAGGATTTTTCACGCAAAATCAAATGAGACCAACCCCAGGTCGCTACGACCAATCGTCTAGAAACTACGACGACATTTCCGCTGAAAATCGTATTTTTTGTTACAATTTGCACTGAAAATCATAAAAAAATTATGATTTTTACCGCAATTTTGGTCGTATTTATTCCCTAAAATTGCCAAAATAATTAATGAAATATTCGAAACGCTCACCTATTCTTGAAGGATTTTTCACGCAGAATCGACTGAGACCAATACCAGGTCGCTACGACCAACCGAATAGAAAGCTCGACGAAATTTCCGCAGATAATCGTATTTTTGTAAACGAGCAGCACTGGAAATCATTAAAAAATTATGATTTTTGCCGGACATTTCGTCGTAGTTTTTATTCGGTTGGTCGTAGCGACCTGGGGTTGGTCTCATTTGATTTTGCGTGAAAAATCCTATAAGAATTGGTGAGCGTTTCGAATTTTTATTAATTATTTTGGCAATTTTAGAGAATAAATACGACCAAAATGGCGGTAAAAATCATAATTTTTTTATGATTTTCAGTGCAAATTGAAAAAAAAAAACGATTTTCAACAGAAATTTCGTCGTAGTTTCTATATTGTTGGTCGTAGCGATCTGGGGTTGGTCTCATTCGATTCTGCGTGAAAAATCCTATAAGAATTTGTGATCGTTTCGAATTTTGATTGATTATTTTGGCAATGTTAGGTCATAAATATGTCCAAAGTTCGGGAGAAAATCAAGGCCCTTAAAAAAGTATGATTTTCAGGGAAAATCGTAAAAAAAAATTTGATTTTTGGGGAAATTATAGAAAAATTATAACATCGTATTCAAAATACGAATACGGGGGAAAATCGTATTCAAAGTGTGAATACGATTGGATTCGTATTCAAATTCATACCTGTATTCGTATTCATAATCATAAAGTCGCGGATATGATTTGTATTCATAATCGTATTAATGAATAAGAATTCGCCCATCTCTGCTTCAAGTAATTAAGTGTTGGAGTACTCGTTCTTGAATAAAGTGGTTAACTAAGTCCTGAAATGTCGTAGCGATTGTGCAGGTGGAGGAGATTGTGTGCTTTTGTTGAAAGTGAAGCAGTGATCGTGTAACTGAAGTAGCCTCTCGGATGATTAAGCGTGGGAGCTATTAGGGAGGCTCCTCTCCTGACTTCCTCTTTGAGGACACCCGAGATATTTACGGAGAGCCTCCCTTGCAGGCCCCCCGACACCCCCGCTCTCGCCCTTTTATCGCGAAGCGGTATCTCATAGTTTGTCCGTAATTAGTTCCTGGCGAAGATTCTCTCCTCTCGAGGCGGTCGGTCCTGTGGTTTCGGGAGGCCTCCCGTCGTCACACGTGTGTCGGTGCCGCGAGTCCCCTTCGACAAGTTTTTACGTCGGGAGAACCCCCCCAGGCACACGTGTGTCTTCAGGAACCGTCTCTTCGGGCATCCTTCACTAATTACTCGATGCGAAGGAAGAGGGCGTGTGATTGTGAGTTCGCCTCACTGACGACGGATTCGATCCGTACGGGAGCCTCACAGACGACGGAACTGAACGGAGGAATGAAAATCCCACCTCGATCTGATAACTCCTTCCGGACCTCCCCTACCTTCGGCTGCGAGGCACGGAACTCCAAGTGCCGCTCCGCGAGTGAGTATCCATCTTTTACTCCCTCACTACCGATGGTAGGGCAGCGTTATTTTCTTTGGACAGTGTGGTGTGGCACATAGCATCAATACGGTACACTGTTGTACAGGAGGTCCAAATCTGAAAGAATTTTTGCTTCTCACTAGGATTTCTTGCAATTACAATGAAATTCATAGAGGACCATCTGTACCTATACCAGCCATCATAAACACTGAAAATATCTTCAAAATATAACAGAAACTTCGTACGTCCACAAGCAAATTGTGAGTCTAAAATTACCTGAGGGGACCTGCTTCAGATCCGTCCAGCACTGAATCTACCGAAGAAGCAACATCCAACCTGGTACTGATAATAAAGTGATGGTTTGCTGGAGAATGGCAGGGGAGATGGGACCCATACTGTACAGCACGGACTTCAGCAAGTAACACCAACAGGAGCCTTCATTATCGATGTCTCAATATGGCTCTGGCCGGAGATCAATGCTTCCAAAATTCAAAAATATGAAGTTGACGCTCTATCAGACGCTGCTTCAGCACTTGCCAATATACAGCGAAACCAAATAAAGGTGATTGGAGCAACTATTACCTGGCGTGGGATATGGCATGGAAAGTCAGCCAAGGATCTAATTCAGGCTGGTTGCTGACAGGAGGAACGTTTATCCGATCTGTATTCAGGGCTATGGCCACTCGACGGCGTGCTACGGCTGGAGAAAGTGGGCCCCATGGGACTTGGAGCTGAACTCAAACCCCATAGGGGGAAGAAGCGTCGAATGATGGCATAGCCAGAATAGGCACAATCCTCCCTCCATCATCTCAGGGACATTGAATGTCTTACCTCTTTCCAAAGTGGAAATCGGTTAAAGGAGGACTGAGGCCAAGCCTTATGCTCTCCCCCTCCACTGCAAGCAGTAGAGAAAAAGCTCCTCCGGAGAGGGATTGTACATACAATAAGCGTCGATGCATAATCACATCTCCCTGTTACTTCTTACAGGTAGAAGCCGCATGTCCTAGCTCATGCTTCCAAACTTTGCCGGTCTGGCGCCCGAGTTTTTGGTAATTCGCAAAACTCACATGCCGAGATCCGAGTGCCAGGTCAACATGTTGGCCATTGCCCTCGGATCCCTACCCAGCTCTGCAGAACCCGCACTGCAGCCTGGGTTTTGTTAACCACGACCCCCGCGAATCCGACCTCAATTGGGGGGCAGACAGATGGCACTTTGACTTTCGTCGGTGTGCTGGTAGCCTGGGGTTCCCCCCACCCGCGGTACCAGTTTAAGGGTAGGACCGTTAACCAGTGTGCTGGCACAGCCCGCGCCCCAGAAGCCATGACTGGTCACAGGCCCAGAACAGATAGTCTTAGTAGATAGTCTGATCCTACCGCTTTACAGCCTCCTAGGATAAGATCCACATCTCAGGGACAACGTGATTCAATCTTGTCCCTCATCCCAATGTTCTCGGTAGGATTTCTTGAAATTACAATGAAATTCATGGAGAATCATATCTATGCCAAATTAGAACAAACACTCAAAATATCATCAAAATCTAAGAGTAACTTCATATTGCATATGCCACAGGCAAATTGTGGCCAGAAATTACCTGAGGGAACCTGCTTCAGTTCCTTCCAGCACTGACCAGTACTCTACACTCTGAAGAAGCAACATCCAACCTGGTCCTGATAATAAAGTGATGATCTGGTGGAGAATGGCAGGGGAGATGGGATCCATACTGTACAGCACGGACTTCAGCAAGTAATACCAACAGGAGCCTTCATTATTGATGTCTAAATATGGCTCTGGCTGGAGATCAATGCTGCCAAATTTCAGAAGTATGAAGTTGACGCACTATTAGAGACTGCAGCAGCACTTGCCAATATACAGCAAAACCAAATAAAGGTGATTGGAACAACTATTACCTGGCGTGGGATACGGCATGGAAAGTCAGCCAAGGATCTGATTCGGGCTGGTTACCAACTTTTCATACTGGAGTGGATGAACACCCGAGTCCTGACAGGAGGAACGTTTATCCGGTCTGTATTCTGGGCTAGGGCCACTTGACGGCGTGCCACGGCTCGAGAAAGTGGGCCCCATGGGACTTGGAGCTGAACTCAAACCCCATAGGGAGAAGAAGCGTCGGCTGATGGCATAGCCAGAATAGGCACAATCCTCCCTCCATCATCTCGGGGACAAGGTGATTCAATCTTGTTCCTCATCCCAGTGTTCTCAATAGGATTTCTTGAAATTACAATGAAATTCATGGAGAATCATATCTATGCCAAATTAGAACAAACACACAAAATATCATCAAAATCTAACAGTAACTTCGTATAGCATTTATCACAGGCAAATTGTGGCCAGAAATTACCTGAGGGAACCTGCTTCAGGTCCTTCCAGCACTGACCAGTACTCTACACTCTGAAGAAGCAACATCCAACCTGGTCCTGATAATAAAGTGATGATCTGCAGGAGAGATGGGATCCATACTGTACAGCCCAGCTCTGTAGGACGATCCGTTCGCTCCCTACGAGAACTTAACCCTAGAATAGAAATATGCCTCAAAGGCTTTCAATGGAAACATTGAGTAATTTTTACTCCCACGTAGGAAACCTTCTTTTTCCTCGCATTTTTTCTTTGAATGGTAATGGATTTAAGCGAATAACATTTATAAACAATTTAAGCTACTCATTTTGTATTGAAAAATATAAATAGTAGTAGGTAGGTACCTAAATAACACGTTCGGACTTCATTCTTATACCAAAATAATGAAATAAATAGCTTCCACTTCTCTCATCAGAAATCAGTATCCCATTGAAGCAAAAAAAAAAAAAAAATAATAATAATCATAATAATAAATAAAAACAGGTAGGTCCCTTCTTGAGAATGCTATCGCTTACCATCACAAACATTGGCAATTCAGTCTTATTCCCAATTACTGAAATAGATTTTATTTTTTTATTATTATTTTTTTTTATTTTTCCCTAGTTCATTTTTTTTATATATATATTTTTTTTTAATCACAGTAGCAAGTAAAAAAAAAAAAAAATGAACTAGGGAAAAGTCAAATACCGGGGAAAAGGCAAAACAGGATCACTCTCAAAGCCAAAAAGTAAACACAGCCAAGTTCGAATAGAAATAAAAAATAATAAAACGAACTTCCCATATGTGAACAACTCACGAGATCTAAAAATTTTAACCGCCCCTCAAAATTTGTTGGTTTACGTTTCAAGATACGTAGAATCCGAAAATCGAATAAAAATTTTTCCGTCCTTCCTATCCCCTGCACGTTTCTTGGTTACCATGGACCGATTTTGATGAAATTTAGTATAAGGGCTCCATTTGGGTTAGGGTACTCCTTCTTCCTATCCATGTTGTTCACCTGTGTCGAAAGAAAAATTGTCCAACAATTGTTACAACTTAGGCAGAAAGTTTTTTTTTGTTTGGAAATCTCCAAATCAAGTTGTGAACCCCTAAAACGTCGTTTTAGCGAATTTTCAAGGAAAACGAAGCCATTGCAATGGCCTCAAAATTTTTAGAATCGACTTTTTCGAAAAATTTCCACACTGAAATCCGTTTTGGAACATTCTCAAACGATCCCTGTTTCTCCAGACATCATGTGTAAAAAAAAAAACCTTTATGAAAAATATATTCAAAGTTAATGTTATGGATATGTGAGATTTCCTGCCTGCTATTAACGGAAAACAAAAGTAAGAATGACTCCCTTGTTGGGCCTTCTAGTGGAAATGAGGAGTAATATTTACTCCTCTGGACCTACAGTATTGGAAATGTTGAGTAATTTTTACTCACTTACTTTTGAGGAGGGTTGAGCCACACAAAGGGGGAGCACCAGACCTTCGTGGGTACACTATCACAGCTGACTAGAAACCTTGAAGGAAGCACAGCAGGAGCCAGGGGGCGCCACTTACCTAAATTCTGCCAGTGTTACCTACTGAAGGTGTTGAGGAGTAAGAGTTACTCATTGTTTCCATTCTAGGGTTAAGGGTCGGACAATGGCAAAGCTGTGATCGTTGCAGAAGAGTGATCTATACAGGAAAATAATAACTAATGAATTTCGAAGATTCAAATTCAGGTACAATTTTTAAAATTTTAGCCCCTACAAATTAGGGATATACTAACCCGCAACGAGGAATGAAGGGCGACCGACTGAGACCTCCTTCACGTTATTTGCATCAATATGACTACGATATTGGGACTACTCCGTAGGGGAGGACCCCCCCCTCCCCACCTTTAGTATCGAGCACACTACTTGTGAGTTCGCCACATTTCTTTCTATTGTTTGTTCACAAACCGCGACTGGTTGGCAAGATGTTTTCGCTTCGGGTCTTTTGTATACGGGAGGCGGTAATATTGGTTTTCCCTTCCTCGACCAAGTATTTCGCCGGCCGAGGGAGGAATGTTTGCCTTCGTTATGGAAAAACTCATTCGAGGTCGATTCCTTTGCTATAAAAGCGTTCGTTCGGAATTCTAAGCATGTCCTCTTGAATGGGTCTGCGCTGACGAGGTACATCTGATCCCACCGTCAACGAATTTAATCGAAATTTAGAGAAAATACCGGTGTTTGAGCCTCAATTTGTTCACTTTATACTAACAACGTTCCGGAAGATTGGCACTTGGAAGGATGCAACTCCTGCTGTTACCAGCCTACCCACAGTCCTTGTGCTGTGAGTAAGATGCGCTCATTCAGGCAACTTTCCATCAACATTTGGAGGTGTTTTATTACCCAAAAGGTTCGCTAATAAGGTTCTAGCATGCCTTTCCAGCTAAATGATTTGAGAACGTTTTTGACATCCTTAAGTGACTCTCCCATCCTTCGTTCTTCGAAGAATTACAACAACTTCATTATTTGCATCTTCTGCATAATGTCCTTTCCCAAACCCATATTGTCTTGTGGACAAGTCACAACCGGCATGTATTGCCTGTATATATAAGATATCTTGGATGAGGTCTAGAGGTGATATGAGTTTCCCTCCCATCACTACTTTCTTGTTCCACAGATTCAGCCACAAGTATCGCCTCTTTCATTTTACTACATATCAGTGCGCCCTGAGTATACACATAAATATATTCTAAACAAACTACAGCTCACTTCTTGTTTGGAACAAATGTTGAATCTCTATAAGGACTTGAACTAAATATAGTAGAACACAAGTGATCACTTTTTCTTTCTTGTAACCATTAGTGATGGGCACTAATATAATTTTGATCACTATAACCGTATATTATTATGGTGAAAATTGATCGGGACAAGGGTCAAACGGAGACTCGCTCCTCTTTTGCCGAGCTTTCGGTCAATATTATTATCAATTATCGGTTATTATCAATTGTTTTACATAGTAAGAGTGTTTTCGTGATTTCAGCATAATTGTAATATCTTGAAGTGTGTTATTTTTCATCAGTTTTTTTGTTTATAATAATAGGCGCCATCACTTCTTCAATAGGATTGATATCAATCAAAATTTTGCTGTAGACATCGGTAATATATATACCGAAAGCTCGGCAGAAGAGGAGAGAGGAGAGGTCTGTTTGACCATTGAAGTCTGGAAGGTCGATATTCTTAGTTTCCACAATAACCGTACGTTCAATTGTTATCTTTCTTCCTCCTGCCATTTAAGGAAAGTTAAAGGAGTGTCCCTGTAATCTTCGAGACTGATAGCCATACTTAACATGGACAGAAGGCACTTCTGAAAAAATGAATGCTTTTAGAAGATGGTACTAAAATACTTGAGTCCAAAAAAATCGCCAATAGGTGCCAAAAACTGGGGATATTACCCTGGGTCACTAAGAGTTTCCGCTATATTTCATGATTCAAACCTCGTACTCAAGATTCTGTTATTGTTTTGAGCTTGAAAAGAATCTACCCAAGTTGACATACAGACATTCGCACGAAGGACAAGGAACCGAAATTGTTCGATTTAAAACGTGAAATGCAATAGAAAGCTTTGATTTTGAAGGAGCCAACTCGTTTTGGAAGCTGGACCAATTCAAAGATGCATCATCTCTAATGAAGAACAAGCAAAATTAAGTTTTTCAAAAATGTGTCATCACAAATTTAACAAATCAAAGGGCTTCTTAACAAGGACCGCGAACATATTCAATACATATTTCAATAAAGAGCCAAAATTCGTCGTTACCACCTCCTGTCTCCTGAGAGCTCCACCATCAGACTGATCTTGAACTCTTGGTTCACCAAAACGACGATTGGAAGGTTCTTCCTAATAACCGTTGACAAAAGGAAAAAGCAGAGCGGGAAAGGCCTGTGACGGCTCTTGGATTTCGCTCTAATCTGATTTTCCTTCCTTCATCCCAACTTCCTCCTTTTCTGGCTCCTTTTAAAGCATTCCCGTATCAAACAAGACGAGCCGTCAATACCCCTGATTAATCCTTCCTTCCTTAGCTTCTCCTCCACTTCTTCTCCTGTTCCGGTGCCACGGTCTTATTTGACGTCTTCCCGCACGCTCCTGCACTTCTATTCGGGTTGAACTTCGGGATTAATCTTTTATCCCTTGTCCTCTAGAAGCTTTCTTCTCTTGCCAGAGGCTCACTGGAGGCCTAACTTCACCTTTTCAAAGTCTGGCGCCTTAAAAAAGCTGGAGTTTGATTCAAAGATCGATCTCGAATTTCGTTTGCTGATCTTTCAATAACGAACCCATTTCAGACATAGAGAGGACTTAGTGCTATCAAGAGCCCGTAGTTTTGTTGTCCCAAATGAACCCATTACATCTCCGATCATTGTTCATAATGTTCATGAGCGCATCTCATGAAAGACAGATTTTTCATAAACTAATCGCTCATGGGAACGAATCGCTTCCATGTTTTAGGTGGGAAATCAAAATTACCTCCTAAATTGTTACAATTTTCCCGAATATTTTTACCTCGCCAAAATGTCAAGCCTTAGTTAGCACAGCGTAGTTTTTGCTCACTATATTTCAAAATTTTGTGCATTGTGGCAAGTGCCTCCAATATGTTGTTAACATATCGTCAAGTAATGCTTGCATTCCAGGGGACGTCCCGTCGGATAAGAATTCGGTCAACTTAAACCAGTAGGTGAGTGAAAAAAACTGTTTCACTCGATCTCATTTATTTGGTACTTTGAGCAATAAATAATGGTCTCCCCCTCCTCGCCCTTATCCGCCATAAAATTTTTAGCGGCATGGGAGCCTCGAATTCGAAGAGCATTTTAAAATCCATGATCTACCGTTACCCAACTTGCGAATTCAAGTTCACCCCCCCCCCCCCCCCACATAAATGGTGCCAGACTGGCTCCAAAGTGGAAATACGTCGTAACATTGAACTTTCATCTATTGGTTTTGATAGGGAGATCGTCGAAGTTCACTTCAATATGCGGTTTATGGTGTCCTGGCACCATGGTGGCACCACTAATAATTCCATGGTGGTACGGTCACAAATTCATGAAAATCCGGAGGAATAATGAGAATTTTCCTTCAATTTCAAAGCTCGGATACAATTAGCAAGCTATAAAGGAACCGAAATATATATTTTGCGAATATTATCCCGCCTCGCGACCCCTTCCCATGCTAATTTTGAAACTCTGGTGAAGTTGTTTGCAATATTGAAGATTTTTGAGTCGAACAAAAGAAGGAACAAGATGTTGTGTTTACCAACCCACGGCACGCACAAACTGTCAAGTATCGGGAATGGGGTCATACAAAAAACGCTGTCATTACCGAGCTTTCGGAAAATGTATTTCCTTCATCAGGGCTCAAAGCAGCTACATGTGAGGAGAGTGTACCCACTAACTCATACTCTAATTCTTTCCAACTTTGTCAAAACTTTTAAAATAAATAAATAGCATCAGGCTTTCAACAATAACAAAACAATAAATTTTAAAATTTTAGGCGTATAAATAACAATAAAACTCTGGAAACAAAACTAAACAGTTTTTACTGAACTAAACTAGAGTTTAGTTTTGTTTCCAGAGTTTTATTGTTATTTATACGCCTAAAATTTTAAAATTTATTGTTTTGTTATTGTTGAAAGCCTGATGCTATTTATTTATTTTGAAAGTTTTGACAAAGTTAGAACGAATGAGGAGTATGAGTTGGATGGGTACACTCTCCTCACATGTAGCTGCTTTCGAGCCCTGATGAAGGAAATTAATTTCCGAAAGCTCGCTTAATAACAGCGTTTGTTGGATGACCCCATTCCCGATACTTGACAGTTTGAAAAGAAGGAACACGCAAACGGATAGAAATTGAGGCCTGGGCAGAATTTTAAAGACTATGCCCGAAAATGCACGATTTTAAAGCATTAACCCCCCCTTTCCCCTCAAGATGCAAAATTAAAAATTCTGGCGATGTAGTGCACAACTAGATATTTCATCGCGTTTGAAAAAAATGAAAAAAAAGCACGAAAATCGGTTGAAACTAAAGCCTGGGCAGAAGACACAAGATTTTGTCACACACTTACTCAGACAAACAGACATTACACCTGTGTTTTTTTTTTTTTTTTTTTTTTTTGTTTGGCTCGTGGATTTGGATTTAGAATGGTCTAGAACGGATCAGTGTGTGGTTATTTCTTTTCTGTTGAGTGTTGTCCTCCTTAACCGCAGATCAATCGCATAAGGACACCCAAGTCTTACGGCGGGACGTCCTAAAAAATGTAAAGCTGATGATCTGAACACTGGAAATTTTATCAAAGTGGACCATTGATTTGAGTGTTTTTTTGAAATGATTTTTGAAGCCACGCATTTTTTAGGCTTTTCACATTTATTTTTGGTGGTCAGTAATGAAGACCATTGATAGAAGATAGAAATTTAATTCTAAATCACCAATTCGGATTCAGGAAAAAAACATTCAACCATAGATCAAGTCCATCGAATCACTAACATAATAGAAAGGTTCCTCGAAGGTAAGAAAATATGTGCCAGTATCTTCTTGGATGTGGCACAGGCTTTGACAAGGTTTGGCACGAGGGATTGGAGTACAAACTGCACAGAGATCTCCCAAAACAGTACTACTTACTGCTAAAATCCTACCTTGAAAACAGACATTTCAGGGTGAAGCAAGATGACCAATACTCTGGCTTGAAGCCAATAAAAGCTGGGTCCCGCAAGGGAGTGTCTTAGGGCCAGTCCTTTATCTACTGTACACAAGGGCCTTACCCCAACGAGAAGGTACAACTGTTGCCACCTTTGCAGATGATACGGCTATCCTCTCCGTCGATGATGATATAGAAGCTGCAACTAGTAATCTACAGAAGTCAATCACTGAGGTTACTAAGTGACCAATATGTGGAGAATAAAGTTGAACGAATCAAAATCAGTTCACATCAACTTTACTAACCGAAAAATTCCTGTCATGGATGTTGAGATCAATTCAAATAAAATACCCCATACGATGCAGTTAAATATTTGGGTATGACCCTCGACTCCAAATTAAACTGGAAAAAAACATATAGAAAAGAAAAAAGAGGAAATTAAAATCAAATTCAGAAAGATGTATTGGCTGATGGGAAGGAATTCTCGTCTCTCTCTCCACAATAAACTGCTTATTTATAAGCAGATCCTTCGCCCTATCTGGACCTATGGAATTCAGTTATGGGGCTGTGCCAAAAAATCAAACATTAACAAAATCCAAACCTCCCAAAATAAAATACTGAGGAGTATAGTGCGTGCACCTTGGTACATGAGGAATGATGATATTCATCGAGACTTGAGGATGGAAACAGTCCACGAAATTACTGAAAGGTACTCAAGGAGGCACGAACAACGCCTCCACAATCATGAGAACCTGGAAATGCTCTACGTTTTGGACAACGAAGATGAACTCCGGCGGCCTCAAGCGAAAAAAATCACTGGACTTAGTTAGTGCTGTTAAGTGCAGTTATAGCTCAGTGTTGAAGATTCTGTTATGAGAAGGGACTGCGTTTTACTGTAAATAGGGCTCTCAGGAGTGTAATAATGATATGTAATATTGCTAGGTGGATTGTATTTAATATTCAGTGCAATAATAAATCACGTAAAAAAAAAGTAACGAAGAAGGAACTTGTAATAAACGTTGTGGTCTAGTGAAGGTCACTACTCGGATCAAAGCATTGATCGTGGAACGTCGTCGTAGATTGCATTTCCCTCTGCGGGTTGTGGTCTCGGACGACCATTGTTTGATTTAGAAGGGAACTGCGAGGTTAATGTCTATTATAACTCTGTCACAGTTGTAACTACCGTGGAGCTCTTTAATGCAAAGCTGGACCCGCTACAAACAATCACTCGCCTCGAGTGAACAGACCATACTTCAACCAACATGTGGCTGCCTCTAACGCGGGAAATCGATTTTGTTGAATCAATAATTTCATAGAGAGAGAGAAGAACAAAAAGGAATTTTTAAAAAAATTTCCGTAGACTACAACAATCCGTTGTTACAACGTGGAACGGGGGAAGAAAAGCTCGTAATAAAGGACGGAGTTGTACCTGCAAGTTGAGGATTTCATATTTCAAGAGCCTTCGTACGCGGTCGTGGAAGATAATGGACAATCGAGTGCAGCGGTTGTATAACGGAGTGCTATCATGTTCATACGAGAGGATTAGTGCGAGCGCAGCAATATTGACACGTAATTAGTGCTTACTAGTGGTGAGGGTGGATGGAAGGGCTTTCCTTGCTTGTTAGACAATAATAAGGTGACGGGGAGATGCATGGTAGTGATTTAATGGAGCTGTTACAGTTCTTGTCACCAGAGTGCACAATACTTACTATTGCAGCACTACCTACGGAAATTCATGTTTCAACAACTTTGAAATCAATGTGAACCCTGAATTTCATTGATGAAATTGTATCCATAACATTGGATACATAAAGGGTACAACGTTTTTTGTGCGATTTATTTCAATCTGAAGTCCATTATTCAATATTTTGATGAGAGGGTCGTTTTTATTTAACCCTGATTGGACCATAATTTCACTAGTGTCACCAAAAACATCCACATGTGCTACAAGGTGTCACCGGAATAACCAAAATCAAATTGAAATTTTAAATTTAATGAACAGCAGAATTTTTGTGGGCTTTTGGAAATCTCAAAAAAATACAAAAAAATCTCCAGAGAAATTTTTTTTAAATGTTTGTCAGAACATCATCTTTTTGATTTTTAATAACGTACAATAAATGGTTTTAAAAATTCACCTCTGTCAATTAATTTTTTAATTGAATTTTAGATCTAGATAATCTGGGACAGCTGTGGAATTCCTAAGATGCTTTTGGTGAAACTTGTGACTACGTGATCTAATTAGGGTTAATACTGGGCGGAGTTTAATGGAAGTGCTTCGGATTCACAATAGCCCTTAGATCCGTTTCATTTTGAATAGTGTCAACAATGCATTTGTTATTTGGAGCTTTACGACATGGGTTATCCGAAGTTCTATGAATGCTCACAGAATCTATGACATAATAAAATCGTTAATACACTTTGAGACGAGTGTAGGAAAATTCATTCACGAGCTTTCAAAACCATCAGACGATCAGCTCTCAGACGAACAAAGAATCAATCATTGCTTGGGTGTGTTGAGCCCAGAGTAGTATGACTGTAAATTGTGGACCAATGGTAACTCCAGTTTGAGGATTAGTTTGTCGTTGTGTGTGTAATCATGTGATAAAAATCACCTCAGCGTTTTATTGTGAAAATGTGCATGAAATAAATTCCTTGAAGAAGCTTTGTATCCTGCACTAGGGATGGCATATCGAATATGAAATATATCGATATGCTGATCAAACGATAGATCGTCAATGAGATATCGATACTTACGATATATCGGATAAAATATATCGATATTTCGATATATCGGAAGATTTAACTTGGAAAATCTGGTTTTAAGCTATAAAAACATCATTCTGGAAGAAATACATCGATATACTCGACTATATCGATAAATTTACATGGATAAACTCTTTGAAGTTAGTATTTAACCATGCTCAAAAGTATCATGGTTTACGTTACAAGGTATGTAGGGATGGCAAATCGAGGTAAATATATCGGGAGATCTACTTGGAAAATCTTATTGAAGTAAGTAGGAAGGTGAATTGAACGTACTAATATCATTTTGGAAGAGATACATCAGGTATACTCGACATTCGCGGAAGATCTACTTGGACAAATGGCTGAAGAAAGTATTTAACCTGGTTTAAAAGTCACTGGTATGAATTATCGAAATTATCATACCTACTTGTTGTGAAAGTGCGAAAAATGTCATGGTTGTCAGAGCACTAAGTCAATTTAGCAAGGGTTTTGGGGTTGCAAATTTGGGGATAAACTACTCTCAGAGGGTCCCTAACAACATAATATAAAAAATCATAGATACCTACCCTCGCCATAGCAATGTTTCATTAATTTATAAATTGCTTCAACTCGTATAAGTATGAGGCAGTGTTTAATCCGGACACGCCTGTATTACTTTGGCTCAAGTCAAATAATTGAGACTTGAGCGCCACTGCAGTGTAAGCCATTATGTTTGAGCTGAAGTCAGTAATCTGAATCAACCCATCACGTACGGTACCCACAACATTTGGATACAACTACTTGATGTTTTTAATGGACAGGCGTCCCGTCTCATCTATCCATTTTAATATTTAATTTTTACTTGTTGGAAACGAGTCGCGATATATCGGTAAATATAATCGATATTGACCAATAATATCGGTTCTCTACATCAATATAAATATATGGATATATCGAACCTAATATATCGATATATTACTAAAGCGAGGTATCGTTGCCATCCCTATCCTGCACACCTTTGTAGATTTCTAGCGGTTATGTCAGCACCAGTGACACTTAAGTGTGACAAAATATGGACAACGATGAAAAACGAAAATGGCTTCAACGAAAATCGAACTTCTAACAGAGGAAAACTTTGAAACATGGAAACTTTAAAAATGTGATGTTTCTCACGAAGAATCCTGTGTTCCACCGCCGGACGAAACACGTCGATATTCGTCACATTTCGTCCGCGAAGAAGAACTGAATGAAACAAAATTATCGTCTGTAACCTAGACACAAATAACATGCCAGCGGATACGAATAAAAATAAAATTATTTTGCTTCTTCACTACCGAAGGTAGGGAGCTTTGTATTCGTGAAAGAAGTGAAAAAAAATACGAGTCTGCAACACATTGAAACATTTTCATGCCCCCCTGGTAATATCAAACTGTAAATACCTACCTACCTAACAACTTCACTTCTGATGGTCCATAATCATCATTGTGGTGACTTGGGACAAATATCGTTGCAACAAATTTGATATTTAATATCGTTGCATCAAATTTCGTGACGATTTTTTTTTATGTGCCATATGAAAGACATGAAAATGTCGAAATGTCCTCCCAAATCAAAATCTCCACTTGCTTTTTGCGTTT
>CM019178.2:2060509-2116915 GCA_009739505.2 Apolygus lucorum
GATAATCCTGACGTATGAAGTCACCACTTCGGAAGAACAGCGTCATAAGAGCAAAAGTGATTCTTCTGCCACTGAGAAGATGGACTGAGAGTCGCTGAAATTTTCTTAATAACGCAGCAATACCTTGATGCAAGTGAGACGCAAGGGTTCACCGCTTCCGAGTCTACCAAGGAAGCATTGTTTCCACTTTTTAAGGTTGAAAAAAAAGTTCTCCAGAATCAAAACTTTCACTCGCGTTTCACATTTTAGCTCCTCTTGAACAATTTTGATTTCGTGTTTGCCATAAAATCCTAGTTATGGTCAACACTGTACGAAGTTATTGTCCGATTTCGGTGAAATTTTCGGGGATTGTGACGGTGAGGTGTAAATGTTCCCTTTTTTTTCGGGAGCGGAGAAACTCTTTAATACCAAAGAAGAGGTTTTAGTTGAAGTTCGGTGTTGGACTAACCGGTCCTTTCTCCGTCGTAGATATTTCCCATGAAAGTAATCACACCCGAAATTATATAAGCGACTGCGCACGCGCAAACGTGAATTCCTTGTAACAGCCGTAACTTCTACATTTTCCATCCGATTTCCAACGATTTTCAGGGATTATGCGGATTTAAGTTTAGATCGTTTCCAATAAAAATCATATCTCTCGATATGGCAGTAGCCTCTACGCACTTGCAAACGTAAAATCTTTATATATATAAATATATTTTATTTATGCAAAAACGCACAGGCATTACCTAATTACACATTATGCAAGTCATATGGAAATATATAATATAACAACAGAAAACCACGGTAACATTGAAATTTGTGAACAGAATAACAAAAACATAGTAATAATAAATAATGATTTCTTGCCCAAGTACTCTATATTCCTTGGCTAATATTCTTAATAATTAATTTATCTTTACCCAGTTCTCGAGTAATTCGTCACAACAGAGGGTTTTGAATTCGTTGAATGAATTGAAGAATATATCAACGATCGGGTTAAGCTTAGTTAAATTGTTATAATTGTTGACGGTTCTGGCGTGGAGCATGGCTGCGTGAGAACTAGTTCGGCTTGGTGGTACAGCAAATAGTACTGATGATCTGCAGTTGAACGTTGGAATGCGGAATTCAAAATTCTGGAGGAGACTCCCCGCATCAATCGCACCCCTGAAGATTTTGAAAAGGAAGGCAAGGTCCGTCCAATCACGCCGGACACTCAGAGGCAGCACGTTGAAATACAAACATAGTGGTTTATAGCTGGATCTAGCGTCATACGAGCCACATGCCTTATAGTGTAGGAATCTCAAAAATCGTCTCTGAATTGCTTCGATATGGTTAATATATTTATGCTGTCTTGGAGACCATATTTCACTAGCGAACTCCAAGTGAGGCCTCACCAAGGAAAAATAAAGGCATTTAATTGCGTCTAAATTGTTGAGCGGCTTCGAATTTCTTATTACCATACCCAACATTTGATTCGCCTTCGACACGGCTTGCGAAATATGTCTGGTGAAGCATAAATCAGACTCCAATGTGACGCCCAAGTCACGAACCATGGATACTCTGGAGAGGGTTCTGCCATGAATGTTGTAGTAAAAATGGAGCGGGCGTTGTTTTCTGGTGAACGTGATTGTATTACACTTCGAAATATTAAGAGGGAGTTTGTTCAGCTCACTCCAAGCATGCAGGCGTTCGACGTCTTCCTGGAGCCCGAGTTGCGAAGATTCATCAGTGATCTCAGTGAATAGCTTGATGTCATCAGCATATATTATGATCTGGGAATTATGGATTTCTTTAACGACGTCGTTAATAAATATTAGAAACAAAAGAGGCCCCAAGTTTGACCCTTGAGGTACTCCTGATGCAGCAGCATAATGACCAGATGTGCAGCCCTCCCAAAACACGTACTGTTTACGACCTTCCAAGTAAGACTCGAAGAAGGACAGCATACCGGGAGAAAAGCCGATTTTTTCAAGCTTACTCAAGAGAAGCCTGTGATTGATTCGGTCAAAGGCCTTACTATAGTCCGTGTATATTGCATCCACCTGAACTCCCCTGTCTACACGATCAGATACATAGGTTATGAATGATGCAAGGTTGGACACGACGGAACGACGAGGGAGAAAACCGTGCTGACAGTCGTCGATCAGCGAACCTAGATAAAGTTTGAGCCGTGAGGATAGCAAGAGATCTAAAACCGCAGCTGGGAAAGACATGATCGATATTGGACGAAAGTGCTCGGGTTTGGTATTACCATCACGCTTGGGAACTGGAGTCACCTTACTAATCTTCCATCGATCAGGGAAGTGGCCACTGGTAATACAGTTGTTGAAAATGTGCTGTAATGGTGATGTCAATGCATCTGAGTTATCTCTGAAAATATTACTAGGCAACTTATCCGGCCCAATCGATCTTCCATATTCAAAAGATGATATAGCTGCAGTAATTTCGTAGGACTCGATCGACCAAACAGCAAATGAATCATGGACATCAACAAAGCTTGAGTCAGAGATAGCGTCGATACAATCTATCCCAAGATCTGCCGTAGGGGAACGGAAAACTGAGGCAAACTGTTGAGCAAGGGCATCCGCTAGTACTTGAGGTTCTGAACAGCTACGACCATTAACCTCCAGCGCTTTTTGAGTTGATCCTTTGCGTTTTGTCTTCAGATACGACCAAAAACTCTTGGGGTTGGATTTGAAATCTGCTTCTAACTGGCCAATATGTTTCTTGTAGCACAGACGAGCTTCGGCTTTGACTTCTGAGCGTTGATTAGCAAACTGGGCATAATCGTCAGGGGAATCAGTTCGGGAATATTTACGATGCAATCTATTTTGCATTTTACCTTCGATATCAATTGCTTTGTATACCACTCTGGATAATTTGCAGCAT
The DNA here is from genome assembly GCA_009739505.2 of Apolygus lucorum. Taxonomy (NCBI): domain Eukaryota; kingdom Metazoa; phylum Arthropoda; class Insecta; order Hemiptera; family Miridae; genus Apolygus; species Apolygus lucorum. The sequence goes on from CM019178.2 coordinate 2,063,381, forward strand.
ATCGTTTATGTGTAACCTTTGGAATATGCTGGTCCAAAGCATTGTACAACAGTTTGTAGAAAATTTCAACTTGGTCCTCCAAATTTGCAGCGTCATACACAGGAGACCAATCAATGGCTTGGATGGAAAGATTGAGAGCTAGGACGTTACCCTTTTTAAAATTATAGTACCAGTCAGCATTGACACATTTTGAATCATCCCCAGAAGAATGTTTCCGCCTCTCATAAAAATAATTTACGTTAAGAGGAGGATGGTGTGCGTCAATATTGCATAAAGGATCGATCGATCGAATAACAGAAACGGGTTGACTGCTAAGGACCAAGTCGAGAGTGCGTCGATTGTGGTTCCTCTCGTCGTTATAGGATTTCAAGTTGTAGAAATTCATGAAGTCATGGAGAGATGAGCAGAGTCTGTCACCAGTCTGGAGGACATAATTGCGACCGGTTATGCCTGGAAGGTTAAAGTCACCGAGCAATAGAAGTTCGTTACTCAAGTTGAGACCACACAACTCCTCATAAATCTCGGAATAGTGAATGATATTCGAACGGGGTGGAATGTATACCACCACAGCATCAAGATTCAGGCCGTATCTGTTCGATATGTTTATCGTTAGAACATCTTTATCGCTTATAGGTGAGAGGCTTTCGTATTTAAAAACTTTGAACGATTTGAGCACCGCTATTAGGACTCCACCACCATCTTTTTTATTTGTCATCTCCAGATTTCTATCCTTTCTGAATACGGTATAGCGATCGTCAAACAATTCAGAATCAAAAATACCCGGTTTCAGAAACGTTTCGGTGACAATAACGACGTCAAAACATGAATTAGAAACGTTCTGATAAAAGTCGTGGGTCTTGGATCTTAAACCTCTACAATTTTGATAGTAAATATTCAAAGCGTTGCAATTGCGTTTAGGCATTCCTTTGTGTTGCAAACTATGGTCAAATTCATGAATTTTGGATCTGATACCCTGCAAATTTGAATGTAGAAATAACAACCGACGGGAATCAGAGGCGCCAGGAGGAGATGAAACAGCAGAATTCTGGGCAGAATGCAGAGTCGAATCCAGGAATTGAGGAAGTGAAGCGGATACACCATCTTGAACTGAAGCGTTAACACCTCTTACTGGGTCCAGTCATGAGGAGTCCATCCGAGGCACATCTGCCATTACGATGACATTTCTATTACGCTTCAATTCCGCTACCTGTGAACAATGCTGAAAAATGTCTCCTCGAATTTGCTTACACAAAACACCCCTAATGGTTGAGTTGTAGAACGGGAGTTCTCGTTTGGACAATATCATATTCTTATCTGGAACAGAAGTCTGGACAAGAGACACATGAGGGAAACGATTTGCGAGGGAATTCAAGAATTTATTCATTTTGAAAACCTCAGTGTTGATGACGGACCAGGCTGGGAGCAGATAATTGAAGGTCACTCCCAAAAAAATCAATTTTGTTTTTTCAAGAGAAAAGCAAAGTCGCTTCAATGCACGTTTGAATTTATTAACTTCATTGTAACTTATATCCTCGTATCCGGCTGAGATCACCAAGTAATCCGGGAGGTGGTTTCTCGTTGAAAGTGAGTCAAGAAGGACATCGAATGTGGCGTCGGTTATTCTGATCTGGCTGACAATGAATTTACTGGGCAAAATGGAGCGGAGCTCCTCATTCAGTTTGTACGAGAAAGAATCACCGAGAACCAAGACCTCAAGAGAGTCTTCTTTAGGATTGTGGTGATTTGATCCCCAAACCTTACCTTCTCCACCATGGCAAGCGGTCTGGCCACCGCCCATAGAACTTGCCAACTCTTCGTGGATAGATTTTGTATTACGTGGAGGTGGAGTTGGGAAACGTAATTGGGTCCTCAGGAGGTTATTGATATCATGCACCGAAACTTGAAGGTTTTCGAGGGACACCTCCAGTCCTTTCAACCTGGAATTTATTTGTTGTTCATTGTCACTCTCCGAAGTGACCAAAAGAGTGTCACTCAGGCCAGGTAACAGTGCCTCACCGTAAGATCCATTACAAATATCATAACTGATATCAACAGTTCCAGGAGGTCCACTACACTGGGGTCGGGGCAGCTTCTTGTGTTCCCTGCCCTCGTTAATAAATAATTCTACTTGGGTAGAACTGTCCTTCAGAACGCCACCGCGATAGATTGCTTCGTGAGGTGCAAGGGTAGGCGAAAAGGGTTCTACCTTTTTTGACGTGGCAGTAGTACATTTTTCAGTTTGTGTACCTATTTCAGCTGAATCAGTTCGATTTTCAAGTCGAGATACTAACTTGCTCTCTAGGGTTCTGATTTTTAACTTAAGCTGAATGATATTCTTTTCAAGAGATTCCCTCTCATCAACCCAGCTATCTTCGGATTGCAGGTGGTCCTTAATTGAAGAATCAAATAATTCACGGGACGATCGGTATGCATCTTCAAGTGACGACACTTCTCGTCTTACACCGTCAAGTTCGTCCAAGCGATCGCTAATGGCATGAAAGAGCCTCAGGAACAATTGCGCTAAGTATATGGATTTTGGATCAGCTGGGTCGAGCCCAAAACTGTAAAGGGATAGAAGTATGTTATCCTTAATCTCGGAAAGCTCCTTCTCGGCGACATCAATAGATTCTGATTCTGCCAAAATTTCCTCGAACTTCCTGCTCGTTGAACAAGACATGATAGCAGAAGGATAGGACACGCAGTACACCTGGGTTGTGCGGGTTAGTATCCGTGACGCTTCACCTTCTCTTTATGCACGTGTCAAGGTCATTCGCCGACAGTTCACAATGCACGTGTCAAGGTCATTCGCCGGTAGTTCACACTGCACGTGTCAAGGTCGTATAGATAAAACGAAAGCGTCCCAGGTCCAAGTTAGAGCAAGTAGGCCAATTAGCTAACTATTTAGTAATTAAAATAGTACGATGATCATGCAGATACTGACTTGAGACTGCGAACTATGGTGTTTAAAAGGTGAACGGACGTCCTCACAAATAATCAAATTAAAAATCCACTTTTAAGACTTAAAAAACACCAAGAAAACAGAGCGGAGCTAGGAACGTGTAGACACTGCCAAGGGTGAGGCGAGACTGATAATGCGAGTTCCACCTTTCATAACAGTCGCCCTCTCATGAGAGCGTCTTGTCATAACATCGATACAACCAAGGCCGCGTCAGCTCCCACATTCGATAACATGTTTTGGAAATAGGGTGATGTTTGGTCTACCGATCGTGTCTGGTCGATCTTACGAGGAATCATGACTGCCAATGTCTCTTTGACGAACTGTTCCAGAAACATTACTAGGTAGTGAAGTTTCAAAATTACTTGGTTGTTTAGACGAACGTCTAAACTGGCAGGATTAGTTCATGAATCCTCCGCTACGGATTGTGAAGTGTTTTTTTTTCTTTTTTTTTCTAGATGAGATGAGCTCAGGTACCTATTTTGATAAAGATCGAGATAATGCGAAGCAGGTGATTCAAATCCTCAATGGCCTCAAAAACCTGTGTCTTAGCTTCGAAAGAGTCAATGTCGATGGGGCTTTTTTCCAACATTGATTTTGAAGAAAAGTAATGAAGTTGATACTTTTGAAATTTCAAAATCGTGATTCCCAATTGATTACACCGTTGGGAACCAAAATTTATCTTTTAGTAGATCGAGGATTACCTAAATAAGAAATAAACTTCAAGAACTATAATTTCAAAAATTTTTCAAAAGTTATTGAAATTAAAACAGCATTAACACGTTAACTACGGAGCTGAAAACCGCGACTTGTCCACAGTGCGATAGGGGTCAATTGGCCCCTTGCGGGACACCCCCATAGTGCGTTGAGGGGTCAATCGACCCTTCATACCTTACGCCATTGATTCTAGTCTGGGACACTGAAATCAGAGCCTTTAGGCAAATATTCATTTGATTCCTCTAAAGTAGATGTACCTCTACTTAAAATAAAGCCAGGACATCAATACGACGTTTTCCCACTAAAATATGGCAAAATTGTCAAAAAATGGCGTTTATTACTAGTTTTTGATGCTTTTCCAATCAATTAAACATTTTCCCGATTCAATATTCTTTTCAAATCATTCCATCCTACATTTTCTATTGTTCACATACTACCTGATGAATGCGACATTTCCTAGTCAGCTGCTTCATAGAGACGAATGAAGAAGAACGGGACATATCTACGAATCATCAAAATATCGACCCAAACGACCATACAAGTTTCAGCAACATTGGTAATTTAAGTTTTAGTCTGATGTCCAAAATTGATCATTTAAGTTTTACTGTATAATGTTTGGAGGTTTGAAAGTTTTGTGGGGGTATCCTCTTCCAGTAGTATGGGGTGCAAAATAAAGAGAATTGCAGAAATGTGAAAAAATTAACATCTTGTTATTTGCATGACGCTGCTTGCTGAATGGTGAATTCCTAACCGTTTACTTTGTAATCAAAATTCATGATAAATTATTGTGGTAATTTTATTAAAATGTGAATTATCAAAACCTCGAACTACTCTTGAAGTTTCAGACTAGTGGGGAATTGGAGAGGAAGAATTCATCATTGAGTTTTTGAATGAATGATCAACATAATAAATAAGTATTATTATTACTGAAATTACATTGATGGAGGACGGATGAAAATTGTGAGAAATGCATTCCCCAAAGATTTTCCATTTCGATGATACGATCAAGCTTAAGTGTACTTGGGACCATTTAGAGTTCAAACAACACAACCTCTGAGAATAATATCGAAATTGGATGGAAACTGAAGCAGTTACAGTAGTGAATTTGTTGTGCATGCAGAAAGGCTGCTTAAGAATGCAGAGTGGACCATCCCTGAACATTCAATCAAAATTTTAATGAAAAGTCGATGATTCTATAGTTTCGCCAGTTACAAGGATTCAACGACACAGACTGACTGACATACTCGAAAATTGTTCAGGAAGGCCTAAAAAATGATTTTTCTTCCTCACTACCGAAGGTAGGGAAGCTTTGTATTCGTGAAAGAAGTGAAAAAAAAAAAATGTCCTCCAAAATCAAAATTTCCACTTGCTTTTTGCGTTTTAGAGCTTCCCGAACAATTTTGGTTCCGTGTCTGTCTGTCTGTCTGTCTTTCGGTCTGTCTGTCTGTCGGTCTGTCTGTGGTCAATCCTTGTCCCGGGCAAAACTATACTAACCTGTGGTCCGATTTTGATGAAATTTTCAGGGATTGTGCGGGTTAGGTACTAGACGGTCCCCTATCAATTTCAGCACCTTCGGACCAATAGGAGCTAGTGCGCATGCGCAAACGTGAATTTCCTGGAACCTCGGTTTCTCGGTTTCTAATGAACCGATTTTGCTCGAATTTGGAGGTTAGTTAGGGACTAACTTCTAAGAGACACCCCATAAGTTTCAATCAAATTGGTCAAGCAATAGCCGCTGCGCATGCGCGAACTTTAAATTTATTGTTACAACCAAAACTCCGCAGCTATTGAACCAATTTCGATGAAATTTTCAGGGATTGTGTGGGTTAGGTCCTAGACGGTGGACCGCTAAATAAAATTCTACGTTGAAATACAAAATATTATAAACTATAATACCTTATAAAAATTATAAAAATATTATAAACATTAATACCTGCAACCCTATCCCGCATATTATCGCCAATATTTTGGTATTCAATAACTCTTTGAATCATAATTTTTTCGCCAACTGATTCTATACGTCCATGTTACAATGAGTGAGGAAGCTATACTGCCCACTCAACTTGGCAGACGTTTTTTTCTTTCCTTAAGTGAAAAAAAAATGCTTCTTGCACCTTGGTAGACTCGGAAACAAAAAAGTTTCTGAGTTATCTAGAATTTTCTGTGGATAGTAAATAGAAAACAAGTTTTAATAAGTGAATTATGAACTTGAAAAGTACTTCTATAAAACGAATTCCTCTGAGGGTCCCTATCTTTTTCATTAAAAAAATCCATTTATCTTTGTCAATTTGCTATTCAAATTTGTAATTTTGTCTTGATTCATTATAACTCTCCATGGTGCTATTGAGTATTTTGAAGGAATTTGAATCTTGCTCTTTGATTTCCCGCGATTTCATGGCTGATGAGATTTTGATCGATTCAAAAAGGTTATGACCCGAGCGGATCCTTTTCAATTCGTGAATGGTAGGTACCTCTGAATGTGGAGCGTCTGAACCAGATTTCTACATCCTGGCCTGCCGATATTACTTGCATCACCAGAACGTCCTTGAACCGCTCGGTCTCAGGACCCAGAGAAAGCCCCCTGCAGACCAGAAGGGCACGTTAATGATTCGCCCGCGGAGTCAAGGGCCCGAGAATAAAATACAAGTTCGTTGCCGTCGAAATATTTACAACTCTCGTAGGTTGGAAAGATTATCGGTTTTCGAACGGGGAAACGTGATTTCGTAAGGATGAATAAACGGAGAACATGGTGCCCAGAGCTCGTTCGAACTGATGAATTTCGTTAAGGCAGGAAGCCCCTCGATTTTTTGATTCGATATAAATAAATGCATACAAACGACTCCTCCCACACGTATAATTGCTACGGGAGCCAAACTGTTTTCGGCCGTCGATAGAATATAAATCGGGAAACATCGTTCATTCGCATACCTACTCAAATATACACCGACACGTACCACGAATGAATTCGAACCAATTCATGTAGGTACCGTTTTTAATAACAAGCAGGATGAACCAAATCCAGCATCGTCAGTCAACAGATTGATCAATGAATCTCCAGTTCTAGTTTCATTTTGTTACCCTTCTCCAATGAAATATTTGAAGTTGGTAGACGAAGATAAACCATTTTCATTTAAATTTGTCTCTGATTACTCCAAATCGTACGTTCTATGTGTTTACCCGTCAGTTCCTGTAATATTTCCTCTTGTTTATATGGAAGAATAGGGTGTGCGCCTGGGTGGGAAAAACTGTTTATTGTTATTTTTAATCTAAGGTAGACCTCATTCTGAGAATTTTGGTACCAACCGCAACCTTCTAGCGTGTGTAAATCTTTTCCTATGAATTTTTAAAGTTTCGACCGTTTATGACGTCACAGTGGGCTGGAGGGTACCGCCCAGGCGAGAGGGGCGCGTGACGTCATAAACGGTCGAAACTTTGGAAAATCATAGAAACAGATCTACTCACGCTAGAAGGTCGCGGTTGGTGCCAAAATTCTCAGAATGTAGTCAACTTTCGATTAAAAATCTAAAAAAAAATCAAGGCGCACCCCCCATTTAAGTATGGTAGACTGGGTAAGTGAAACCTAAAATGTGTCATAAGTTGTCATGTCTTATTTTCAACTTCCATTCAATCTTACCCCCGGGATCTTCATCCAAATTTTGACTGGTAATCACGGATAGCCGGAACATTTTCCAAATTTTTAGAATGCTAACTTCCATACTTTCTAAAGTGAAACATAAGAAACCAAAATTTGGCCAATTCTCCACTTGCACCGCTAAACTTAGATACCTATGAGTAATAACTGTGAATTTTCTCTAAAATGCAGTGAAAAAGAGCGGAATCAAATAATCCCAGGGAAAATAGCCAACATTTTACGAGTTTATTTATTTATAGTTTTATACTCAAATAGTATCTTAGTTTTGTTTTCAAAATTTAGTTTGTCATAAGTAGGGATGGCAACGATATATCGATATATGAAATATATCGATATATTACGCTTGATATATCGATATATTTATATCGATATAGAGAACCGATATTATCGGTCAATATCGATATATTTAACGATATATCGCGACCTGTTTTCAAGTAGAAAAAAAACATTTTTTTAAGTAAAAATTAAATATTGAAATGAATGGACGAGAAGGGACGCCTGTACTTGTAAAAACATCATGTAATTTTATTCCAAATTTTGTAGGTACCTACTGATGGGTTGATTTCAGACTGTTGACTTCAGCTCAGACATGATTGTGTACATAGTATTCACCTACAGCGGCGCTCAAGGCTCAAATACTTGACTTAAGCCAAAATTAATGTAGACTCGTCCAGCTTAAAACTACCTACTATACAAAGTGAAGCAGGTTTTCACAACAATTATTTTCAATTTTGAAGGATCGTGATCGTCCACTGTACCTATACCCCTGTCAATTTATAAATTAATTTAACATTGCAATGACATTTTCGCACTTTTTTCCAGTTTTTAAATAATGAATTTCGATCATTCATACCCAGTAACTTTTGAAAGTAGGTTAATACATATTTCACAGGTTTTTCCATATAGTAGATCTTCCGATATGTTGAGTATATCGATAATATTTCCTTCAAAATGATGTTAGTAACTTTTCAATTCACCTACCTACTTACTTCTTCAAGTTTTTCCAAGTAGATACTCCGATATGTCCATAAATGTCATCCTAAATGATTTTTATATTGTTTCAAAACTATTAAATTCACCTACCTTCTTCAACACGTTTTTCCAAGTATATCTTCCGATACATCAAAAAATCGATATATTTGTTCCGATATATCGAAATATCGATATATTTTCTCCGATATATCGAAGGTATCGATATCTCGTTGACGATATATCATTTGATCGATATATCGATATATTTCATTCGATATGCCATCCCTAGTCATAAGTGGTTTTTTATAGTTTTGAATTGTTATCAAACTAAATTTTCATTGTTATCTATTTTTATACGCCTACATTTTAAATATATTGTTTTTGATGGGAGTCTGTTGCTCTAGTTATTTTGAAAGTTTTCGACTTTTTGACCGACTTCAAAGCGCCAGTGGCGCGCGAGGGAGGAGGTTCTCTTTCTGCTCACTGCTTGGGTGAGAACCCGATGAAGAGAATGGGTTGGTTGTTGCGCTCTCCTCATATGTGACTGCCATTGAGCCCCAAAGAAGGAAATATACTAGTAGTTTCCGAAAACTAGGCGATAATGGCGTTTTTCTAGATGACCCCGGTCCTGATAGCTGACGATTCATACTTTTTCCCCTTTCAATGAAACTCTGAGACTTCAATTTTCAACAAAACTAGATACTGTTGTGGAGTTAACTACTCCATATTGTTTTAGCTAGAACTAGACAGCGTGAGTTCTGGTTCTGATCATGAATTGGTGTTTCGCTCTTGTGAGACTGGTTTAACTCCAGTAGTCAAGCAGTTCTCATTTCCAGCTATTAATGCTTCATTGTGATCCTCCGTCATCTCTTCACTTCCATCCATGGTTGGATATAATTAAATTATATCCAACCATGGATGGAAGTGAAGAGATCAAAAATTTTTTGATGTCATTATCACGAGGAAATGTCGTAATTTGATCATTGAATTAACGGTACAGTTACATTATTTAGGGATAATCAGCTGTAATGATAATATTTCCATTGTGTTAGTGTCATCTCCTTCATTCAAACAATTGGGATCTCGAGCCTGATTTTCATACAGTAAAAACACCAATTGGGTGTGCATTTTTTCAAAAATTTTTAATAGAAAGTAGATTTAATTTTGAGAATTTTGGCACCAGCTGTTCTCTTTTTGGATGAGTAGATCTTTTTCGATGATTTTTCCAAGTTTCGAATGTTGATGACGTCACGTGCCCCTTCCGCCTGGGCAGGACCCTCGGGGTGACGTCATAATAGTTCGAAACTTTGAAAGATCATAAAAAAAGGTCTTCTGACGCTAGAAGGTCACGGTTGGTGTCAAATTCTCAGAATGAGGTCTAGTTTAGATTAAAAATAACAGTAAACAGTTTTTCCGACTCATGCGCACACCCTATTCCACGTATTTTCACAAAATCTTCTCAGGAGGTTAAAAATTTGTACAAAAGTACGTCTAAATCGATAACCTAAATTGATTTATTTACTATTATTTTTTTCAAGAGCACTTGTAACGACACACACGGGACAATTTGGTTAAGACAACTGAAAACATAATAATTATGATTATTATGTAATCTGTTTTCTCATACATCAACTGGAATATAAATATTCTAGTTGATGTATGAGAAAACAGATTACTTGCTTTGTGGAGAGTCTTCAAACATGAGTGAGTGAACATAACTCGTTAGGTCACTGATGACGATGAGTGCACCATTTCCAGTCTGACGTCTACTTCATCATGCACGACACCTTTATGGACTGCTGATAAAAGGAAACAGCGCCATTTTGCATCGCTTACTCAATCTCATGAGATAGGTACTATTTGAAGTAGGCCAAATAAGTTGAAATTCCCGACATCTTCAGGTAAAACCATATGCAATGTTTACATCGGAAGTGAGATAGGTTGTCGATCGATGATATCCGTAAGTAAACCCACGAGGTACAATCACTACCAATCTATATGGTGCTATTTGTCATTAGTACCGATCTTACTTGCATGACACGATACAAAAAACGGGAGAAAACATCCAAGTAGATTCACTATCAGCTCACAACAATTCCTAACCCGGAAAGACAAGTGATAATGAAACTGCATTTCTGTCGGGTATAAAAATCTATTTTGCCAGCGAGGTCAAGGCGCATGATATCACGATTAGCATCAGATCCGAACACGCCGCGTTCCCTTTGGCTTCGCTATTATTGAATATCGAATCGGCGTGCTCACTCACCTTCGCAGATAAGTTGGTATTTACATAACTTCAACGCTGAGGTGTCGTCAGCGGAGGTGTTCTCAAAGTGCAAGCCGGACTGCCTCATCAAGTCGGAAATATTTCAATGCGAAGGTCAGAACCCATTCCACGTACCTATTCTGGTTGACATTTCAATTCGTGTAGGCTGTAAATTATAAAATTACAAGTTTATTATAATTTAGCGAAAACACGTATACTTGTCAACACACACGATTCTAGAGAGATATCAAAAGACGTACAGTGATTTATGTCAAATTTTGCTAGACAAGAGTTGACATACCACATACGGCGCCTTACTTTATATTTAATTAGCTTTGTTAATAATCCCACAAAAAGATAAACGGACCAAGGGCTATATCCCTTGACTTCCAAAGGGAGAACGGTAGGGGAGACCTTCCCTAGGTGGGGACAGACCTCGCACCTACATTATGTCTTCCCTTTAAAAGGACACGTCCGGTCTCCGAACCGCACAACTTGCAATCTAGCTTACCCTTCACTTGGATCAGTCTATCTGCGATTCACATTCAAAGTCAAATTCTGCCTTTGTTTACTTCTACCTCAACTGATTGGGAATGGGGTCAACTGGAATTCAACTCCTGCTTTGCCTAGCTTTTGATAAATTTATTACCTTCTTCAGGGCTTGAAGGACGTTTTACTCAGTGAGCTTACCAAACGTCAGCGTGAAATGAATCAATGGAGACACCGCCATAATGATTGAAGACCAAATTTTACGGTATTAAATGGAGAAATGAATGAATTAAACACCAGCTACCAGGAAACAATCAGACAACAGGCTTGGAGAGAATACTGGAATTCAACTATCCAATTCAAATTATCTAAGTTACTATTCTCTCTAAGCTGTGATACACTTTTACACTTCTCTAATTGTTTCCCAAAAGCTGGTGTTTAATTAAATATTTTCTTCATTTATTACCATAAGATTTCGTCTTCAATCTCCACCATCTCATTTCATGTTGAGGTATGCTCACTGAGTAGAACGTCCGTCAAGGCCTGAAGAAGTTTGTTGGGACGATCTACATACTTTCTGTTTGTTTATTTCCCTTTAAATTTTGCCTACTAATACCTCGAAACAACTCGTTACTTAAATTCTCTCTCACAGCGCCATCACAATTTGTAGAGACGAGAGGAAGAACTATCTGAACTATAAATTGTGAAATTTACACCTCACAACCTTAAATCTTACACCTGTTTCATATTTCTTAAATTAAATGATCGAATGTTGACCGAACAGTTCACAATCACATCCATTAGTTGAATTAAGTTATCAGATTGGAATGGAGAATCTCTCAACAGTCTTAGTCAATTTAAGACCTATATCCTTAGCAGTAAACCCAATCCATAATAACTACATACTTAGTCCAGCGCAAGGAGGAAAGCGAAATTGTCCTGAGTCAAAACTAACTAAATTCTGAAGTCAGAATAGTGCACTTTAAGGATCTGTACAAGATTCTTTCAATTCGAACACTATACAGGGTGTCTTAAAAGTTGTTAACCCCACTGCTAAAATCGTTACTTGACAAGGAAAAAATCTCTCTTTTAATCTGTATTTTTTTTGTGAGTATCTCAAATATCGTATTTTTGTGCACATGCGCATGCGCAATGCGCACGACTTTCTAATTTCAAATGGGAACTCCCTCTTTCTATTGCAGATTAGGATTCTACGTAAAATTTTCATGAATGTTTGACTCCTATGTTGATTGGCAATCCGCCTCCCTGGGCGCTCAAAGTTGCGCAAACCAACGATCGTGCCGTAAGTCAGACTTTCGAAAACCCCAAGTGTGGCTCATGTTTTTTCATTATCTTTCGACGCTCAATCACCTGATAGTATTCATTTTTCAATTTGATTGGAATTTTTGAAATGGTGACCGAAAATTCGGTTGTTTTTAGCGAAAAGTTGCTCTTTTTTTGTCCTCATGAGTTATCAAACGATTTTAATTAGTTCGTTAGTTAATTAGTATGATTAATTTCATAACAGTTTCCGAAGCAATCGTTGGTTTGTGCAACATTGAGCGCCCAAGGAGGCGGATTGCGCGCAGTAAAAAAATCGACTGAGGAGTCAAACATTCATGAAATGTTACGTAGAATCCTAATCGGTAATAAAAAGTTGGGGTTCCCTTTTGATATAAGAAAGCCGTTTTTCCTTGTCACTTAACAATTTTAGCAGGGGGGTTAGCAGCTTTTTAGACAGCTTTTCAGAACAGCTTCATAACATAAATAATATTTATAACATACATAAATAATATTATAAATTAATTTAAAAAAATAAAATATTACATAAATAATATAATATTTATAACATACATAAATAATTATTTATGTATGATCATATTATGATCATGTTTGTGAAAACACTGCATTTTTCGTTCAAGCAGGTCATAATATGCAGGGTAGCAATATGCCCAACCCAAACGCCATCAGCTTTTCGCAGGAGGATATAATAGGGGTCTGTATCGATAGAAAAAATCCGGTTCAGATTGGACATTCGGGCCCCAAACGAGATATAAATTACCCCTGTTTATATTTGTCTCCGAACCATAATACATTCCGAGGACGTGTGACAATAGTTTCCACTTACCGGGACAGATGCGTCGAGGAGCACATTCGGATCAATGACTTTCGCCTAACAATACGTAATGTAAGTAGGTGATGGTAAAAAACGAACATGGAGGCCCGCATGGCGCCCGTATACAGCGCTTCATGGGGGAAACTTGTTCTGTCGGGGAGGCTGACTTACCCCTTTGGATTAGAACCTTAGGGGTGTCCCAAAGAAGGGGTCAAATCACGATTCTAAAAAATAACTGATACGTTTGTCAATCGCAGCGGCCATCTTTGTGGGGGAGCTTTGTCCTGTTTACAGATGTTTAAGTAGATACCAATGGACAACGACTGCCATGTTGGGTGGACAGTAAAGCTTCCTCACGCATAAAACATGGGCTTTGTTGATTCGTTGGTGTAAAAATAATTTACTAAAGTACTTATTATGGAACACGATTTTCACGACAATCTGTTTCACGCTTTAAATGTTCTTCGCAATTACAATGATCCTGAGGCTCTCACTGATTGAACCGTACGGAGTCTATGGCCAATAATTCTTACCCTTGCACACACCTTACACTCCAAATTCAACCAAAATTGGGATATTCGATCGTGGAAACTTGATGATCAAAGCAAATCATCCGCAGATTTGATCATCCGCAGATGCTATAATTTCCCTAGTGATGATATAATACATGCCCATTTTGTAAACTATCTAACACAAACTTAGCAAACATCGTGGAAATTGAATCAAGATACTGACTGAATGTAAACAGACTATATAAACAGACACTACTCGAAATACGCGTGAAAATGTTAATTTCGGAGAACCAGAATGTGTTTGCTTTTTGACAATAAAAAAAAAAAACAAAAAAAAAAACACTTCTATGGGTGCAACACGAAAAAGGGAGTACTCCAAAAATCAGAAATTAAAAAAAAAATTGGTTCAATTTTCGACGGTTTTCCAAGTCTGTGATCATTATTTATCTCCTTAATAACTACTCAAAACTTTTTTTGGTCGATTTTGAAGAAATTTGTTTGGATTTATGCGAGTCATTTTCGAGACGGTCTCCTATGAGTTTTAAGAAAAACAATTGAAAAACACATTGGACGAACAGCAGCACGTTGTTCTATGAGAAAAATTCATACTGCTCGGAAAACTATTAGAACTTCTAGAAAATCTTTTGAGCTCTTGTGAGGAAGTAAAAAATAGTTAATTTTCAGGTTCATAAGTTCTACTACCTTAGGAGGGCTTTTAAAAGATGCCTAAGATATGTAAAAATATGGAAACTAAAAACCGCACCACCAAGTATCAGCTATACTGAAATACTTAACGATAATTGAAAATAAGTGGTCATTATTGAGTACCTACCCACTATATTGTTGAGTACAGTACCTACTATAGAAATTGAAATGAAATTGACCACGTTGGTAAAACAACGAAGGAAACTTAATATCACCCGCGGTTTACATTAGATTCTGAATTTCTAGGTTTGAATGCTCTAGGACACTCAGAACTGCAGAGCCATCGGTAATTCAGCTTTCAGTACTACACAACTGAGGTAATTTAGAGCCTCCAGTTCACCAGAACCTGCGGTTATTCAGTGCCTCCGGTACTATACAACCGCGATAAACCCGGACCTCCAGTTTTCCAGAACCTACGGTCATTCAGGAACTTCAGGTCTGTAGAACCTGCTGTAATTCAGGGCCTTAAGTGCCCTCAGAACTTCAGTAATTCAGGACGTTCAGGTCTGTGGAACCTGTGGTAATCCAAGGCCTCCAGTACTAAGAACTGCGTACAAACAGACCTCTAGTTCTCCGAATCGGTTGTAATTCAGGACCTCCAGTGCTACAGAACTGCGGTAACTTATAACCTCCAGTTCTCCAGAATCAACGGTGATTGAGGCCCTTCAGTACTACAGAACAGCTTTTATTCAGGACAACCAGCTCTCCAGAACCTGTAGTTACTCAGGGCCTCCTTTAGGTACTCCACTATCCCTTAAGTTCTATCGCACCTCTTCAAATACATCATAATGAACTATGTTTTTGCCATTCCTGCGGCCTCCTGCAAAAGTTTAAATGTTGTCTTGGGCCTTTGGAATTTTCCAGTTAATGAGTTGTGACAATAAACGGGAATAAACCCCCCCCCCCCCCCCCAAAAAAAAATTAATTCAAAATCAAGAGATTCAGAAATTTATATTGAAGACAGTTCAATAAATCTTTACTTGAAAAGGAAATTAGATTCCTTCCAGAACTACTCAGGGAATCACAGATACATTCAACTAAGTTGAAAATCATATATATCATAAAAATCATATATCTATTACCTCATATTTCATATGGCCGTGGAGAAACATTAAATTCGAAAGAGACTTAGCCAAAGATTTTCAGAGAGTCTACACAGTTCGAAAAGACGGGTCTGGTAAATTTTCAATCTGGTGAGCAGCTACTATGATGTCGCCCTCACAGAAACTGAGCAAGAGGATTTCATAAATCTCTTGCAAATTAATTGGCGTTTTGTTTTCTCAAGGTCTCTTTAAATTTTGGAACCTACCGGTACAATAAACGGGAACAACCACTTGGTTCAGCACTTGCAGGATGCTCGTAGCCTTCGATTGTTTGATCTCCACGACGGTAACCAGGACGTGAAGGACGGCGAAAAAACAAATTGGAGAACCAATGACGAAATCAGTGAAATAGTTACTCCAGTGTGTAGAAAATTACTTCGGATTTCCAAATGACATTAGTTCTTACCCAAAACAAAAGATTAGCAGCCCGAACGATTTCGCCTTCTTGCTTCCAGCAGTTTTGAGAGCCCGAAGAGCAAGTTTTCGATCAGTCGATGACCGCCCTTCCAGACAATTTTTAAACAAATTCTCGAGAAGCAGAACAAAGAAAATCTATGATTAAGTGAACGACACCGGACGGCAGCAACGAAAAAAGTGGAGATCGAAAAAAGTATGGCCGCTTCCTTTCTTCTGACCTCAATTTAATTTTGTTCTCCTTTACTTCTTCTTATTGCTGGTAAATTCCAAAATTTATTTCCATAACATTGTAGAATATGTTGTTCATAAAATTAAATTCAAGATATAAAAATAATTCATCGAGGTGCAAGATCTGGAGATGGCTCGTTCTAGACAATCTGCCGAAACCGCGAAAATATGAACGAGGGGGGACTCAATTTATTTTTCATGCTACAGAGTCCAATCACAAACCCAGCCTCCAACGATTACAATATTTGTGAACGGCAGCCATATTTGTGTAAGTTCCAGATGCTGTTTGCATGTGCCCACTCCGTTCCATTTTGGAAGAAATAGATTGTGGGGAACGCAACCCAACGATTACCTTGTTAATCATACCGTTTGAATAATATGTAGAGCTCCTGTCACGCTAGCGTGTTTCTTTTTCTTCGAGGATTTGTTGAGATTCGGAACAAAAGTGGAGACGTGTGGGTTTATTTGACTGATTGGTACACGAACGTTCTCGTAATTACGTTGAATGGTTTCAATGCCGTTCACCTCGGAGGTAAAATTTGGATTTCACCTCTGAATCAAACTCCTCCGTTTTGAATCGATCTAGATGTACACATTTATTGATGTGATCATTTTCAAAAAACATTTATTCGGAACACTTTTCCACAAAAAGATGATCATACACTTAAAGATATTAATTACTACCTATATCAACACTAATGAATTACATAATTTTAGAAGAAAGTTGCTGTTTCAACATAGTTGCTGATGATTCTTACGAAAATCGAATTGGCAGGGTAATTAATTCAGCAGGGGATACCTGGAAGGTCTACATAAATCGACAATAATTTTCATTCATGTTGTACCTACTTATCTATTGAATTTTCGAGAAAATATATTTTTCTCGTAAAAAAAACCTCACATAAGATCGGACATTTCATGCAAAAATCATATATTTTGGATACTTACTTATTAGTGCTCTGATCAACACAATAAGTTTGTTTCCATTAAAATTGATGTCCAGTTTATTCTTTGTAACAAACGTGTAAAGCCCTCTGAACTTGGCAGATATTTGTTAGATCGCTTCGAAAGTAAATTCTTCTCTATGCATTCAGATTCGGTCATTTTCTTCCCTAAGGTTGATTCCAAAGAGAACCAAGGGACCACCTATCGAGGAGTAAAATCATCAGTATTATCCTGACAATAATTAATTGTCTAGTAAAAAAGTTGAATATTCTGTATTGAAGACATCAAGTATTGGAATACCGTTGAAAAACAATTAAAAAAATGTATAAAAATTCTCTATGGACCGAGGGAAGCTATTAATTTTTATTAAACTCTTTCTTAGATGAGAGTAACACTCGCCAGCGGTCGTTAATCGACAATAATTACTGGGTTTTATGCAAATCGCATTATTTTCCGTATCGTTGTGTCCCTCCTTATTAATATTCTTGGTAAATGGAATTTTTTTCCAGCATAAGAACTTTATTATTCTGACCCTCCTGTAATGTATTACGGCATACGAAACAGGAATGTGTAATGCAAGTAAAGGATTTAATTTCCGCTAACCACCTAGCAAGTTCAATAATTGCTGTGTTGGGCGAGTAAGCAAGTACCCACCATCATGTACGCAACAGTAATATGGCATGGATAAATGTCTTTTGGCTGGGATCAAGGAATTTTTCGCGACACTTTTTTTTGCCACAAAAAATGCAACGCGATTCCAGTAAACAAATTCGGTGGCTATGAAGCAAGGTTCTCTAGAATTCTGCAAGAAAAATTTCAGAAAAAAAACTCTGTTTATTCATGAAAAAATTTATAGAGTTTTATACCTAGATACCAACTTTTTTGACTAACTTTTTCTCAAACTATCAACCATTGGTAGGTACTACCTACCACACCATGCTGCCTTCACACCTTCACAATCAAGTTTATTACGAAGAGATAAACGCTTAACGATTCGAAAAATAGCGAGCTTCATTCGCTTCATTCAGAAATTCGATTACTGGTTGCTATGGAAGCAAAGTTGAATACAACTCGAATAAAGATCGAGTTTTGGTTAGCTAAAAATTCAACGGATATTAGCTCTTTTGTGATTTACACTCGTGATTCTGTTTTATCGAAGGTAAACCTTCAAGAACTCGAAGGGAGCAAACGGTTTGTCCTACAGAGCTCCGGATAATCTCAAAAAATTTAAAAATTCTATACTATTTTAAATTGGTTCGAGAGTTTTTGAGCTAGGGCACTCTTGAAAATTTTAACCCTTAATTTTCACCCCTTAGAAGTGACCTACATCAACCAAAAGCTTCGCGGCACAACTGGACCCGAAATGGAACCTATATACCAGATTTGAACCAAATCGTTCCAGTGTTGCTAAGAAAAGTGCCGCGTACGGCGTACGGCGTTCGGCGGACGGACGGAAATTTTAACACAGAATGTGTTTTTACGATGACCTACCGAAAAAAAATCACGAAAAAGCGACAGAAAAAACCGTTACGCGCCTTTTATAATGATTTTCACGTGCAACCAAGCCGTTGGTAAGGAAATAGAACTCCCGCAGTGTTCATTGCACAGAAATTGTTCACCATTCGTTGGAAAGCTCTCAATTTATATAGTATTTTTCTTGTAGTTACATATTTATTTATGTAACATTTATAGGGTTTTAGACCAAATTAAATGTCTAACAATTATTTATTTTATTATTGCCAAAGACTCCACATTTATTATTGTTGTTTTTTATTTAACGGATGACTAGCATCGCAAAAACACATTCTGTGTTCCTATGATTTCATACAGAGTATGGAAAAAGAAATAAACCGGGGGGTGCAGGGGGGCGGAGCCCCCCTTCGAGGCGCAAAGCGCCGAGTTTTTTTTTAATTCAATTTTCGTATTCTACGTAGTACCTTGAAACGTAAAACATCAAATTTTGAGGGGGGGTTGAAATTTTTTTTTCTTGCTCGATTCCAAAGGCTTATTATTGAAAATAATAAACCAATATCAACCTACTACGTACCTACTAATAAATTATTCATAAAATATCTTGAGTGTATATTATTTCGTAATTTTAATTTTCAAATTACACCTACAACAATGGAAATATCCATGATCTATTGTTTTTCCTTCTAAGGGAGATTTAATGCAGTGTTATTATACGTTTTAAATCCCAAATACTTATGTAATTATGTCGCGAATAATTTTAGATACTATTGAATTAGCGCATGTGTAAATTTGGAGCTCTTGCCTATTGGAAAATTGTTTAAATTATGAACCCGATTTTTAATGGCTTTTACAATTATATTGCGGGTTTTTTATAAGTTCAAGTTTTTTATAAGTTCTTTTTTTTCATAAGTTCATGTACGGAATTCTTAGTCAAATCTTCCAATAGTATCGATCTTGCTACATAATTGATAGGTGGGTAGAAGTTTTTTGATATTTACAGAGCAATTATTGTAAACTTTGTTTTTATTTGGATGAAAAGTGAGCGTTTCGTCACTATTCTTGGGAATCTATTCTCCCTTGTCGATGTTTGTTTAATCGATTCATTTGGTCCGTGACCCTGACAGGGTTGCAAACAGTCTATCTAGGTCAGTTCGATGTCACAGAGACTTCTTTCATCAATTCAGGGTTGGCAAACGCTCGGTAGATGACACGTGAAATTACACGTTTTCAAGGGAAAGCACAATGGCCCGAAGGGGTAAACTTAAACATTGGTACAGATATTTATTGTTAATTTCACAATGTTACATTGTTAAGAGATTGAATGGGGCTTCTCACTTCTATTTTGTTAATGTTTAATTGATGATTCCAAGATACATAATTTCCGAGTCAAATTAATCCTTTTACAAACCAAATTAATTTTTTCCAAACCAAAAAAAAAAAAGAATCTTTCTTCAAACCAAATTAAACTTGTTGTTAATCAAATTAAACTTTTTCCAAATTAAATTATTCCTTTTCCACAACATAACAATGTATTTTCGTGAAGTACCTAATCTCACACAATAAGTATGTCATCAGAACATCATCTTGTAAATTCAATTAAAATCCGTGAAAATGTTTAAGGAAGCAGTAGGCAGCAAAAATTAGAGAGGAATGGCATTAGGGCGTATAATTTAGTTTCATCTTCGGGAGCCTCCAAAGGTATCGGACAGAAGAATCACAAATTCTTCGCATTCTACAACTAATAACTTCTCACGTTTTTCTACATTGCCTGCAATTCGTAAAAATATTCACTGGGCTAATATTCGCGAAAAGATTAATTTGATTTGGAAAAAGTTTAACTCGGTTTGGAAAAGGATTCATTTGGCTTGGGAAATGATTAATTTTACTTGGAAATGCTATATAATATTAAATATTATTAAACATTTGTCCCATCATTGGAAGCCCTTCTGATTTCCCCAGTTGTAGATTCAACTTGTTTTTACAACCTAAAAATTTAATAACTTCACCTTTAATAAAGTTTAAATTTCAGATATTTCAGAGAATTTCTTTCTTTCATTTCAGAAATTTTTTGAAATATGTGAAATTTAAGCTTTATTAAAGGAGAATTTATTGAATTTTTAAGTTGTAAAAACAAGTTGAATCTACTACTGGGGAAATCTTCAAAAGGGCTTCCAATGATGGGAAAAATGTTCGGTTTATTCAGCAAAGTCACATCGAAGTCGTATTTGGGATTTTGATAGCATTGACTCCAGGATTTCATCCACTTCAAAAATATATAGTTGTCGTCCTCACTTTTGATACAGTGCCAAGAAAAATGAAAATCACACAACTCACAACTTCGAGGCGACACCAACACCACACAGCTCAGTAGATCCTTAGCCTTTACTTAATTGATTTTAACAACCTTTACCTGATTGATTCCCACAAACAGCTTTATTCCTGAACTTGTTCTAGAGATAATTTTAATATACAAAGTTCCCAGTTACTTAATTTCTAATAGATTCTGTTGAGAAAGAACTTGTAGGTAAGTGATTGCTGCGTGCAACTGTTGTCAATAACTTGTCATTATTTATATTTTATGTTATTTATCAAAAAACGTATTAGGTATTTATCATGTCCGAGTTATTTTCATCCGAAATTCTTTGTAGATTTTCCTTTTCAAATTTGGAAAGTAATGTAGCAAAGCACTACAACAAATTCAGCTGGTTTAATTACTCGAAAATGATGACCAAACAGAAACTAAAAAATGCCTCTCGAGTTGTGGGCTCACTTTCATGATTGGTCAAGAAATATTTATATTGTGTTCTAGTATGGATACCCGATGACCATGCAGATTACATAATTTATGAGGGTTACTCTCGGCTAATCTGGCTGCGAAGAACAGTTATCTGGACTAGGTATCTATTAACAAATGAATAATAAACCGTTCTAAAATAATGTATAGGTTTTTCTTCACTTTGGCTCATCTCAAGTTGTATTTGCATCAAATCACTACCACGAAATGCTAGTGTTTATGTGGTAGAATATGCAAATGGGCGGAAGCAGCCGCCCTCCGATGTTGCATAGACAAGATTCATTGCCACGGCACGTTATAAATCCACGGAGAAGGAACCGAACCGTTTTGTTTAGGTGCATATTGAAATTAATGTAGGCGTGTTGGGACGCTCAGGTCAGAACAAGACGGCTGCAGGGCATCCTGGAAATTCAAGGAGGCCGCATCCCTCCCCTGTGTTTGTTCAGTAGAAGCGGCCATCTTGATGCTCGTCATCATGACGCTCTAATTGCTATAATTACTTCAATGCCCCTTAAAGGAGCACCTGATCCGCCATTGTTAATGCTCTTCATTCCTTATTCCCATCTAAATACCATGCCGTGCTTCATATGTGAACCTCTTCCCGTGCCATCTCTCAAAAAACGTTCTTTTTGACTACATTACAAGCCAGTTAGGTCACGGTGTGTGTTTTGAAAATTGTACCCTCATTTTTTCCTCTCCTGCGTTCTAATTATATTTGTATTTCCTGAGGGTCGACGATTATGAACAGGTGGTCTCCCTTCTCTCTTCCTAATCGAAACTGTCCGAGTGTCTGCTACCCACATTCTGGTCTTTGATCCACGTACCTGATCTTAGGTCCAAGAACTGGGGCAGGTCGTGCGTTGAGACGCCGCTTTCAATCCAAACTGCTTATTGATGAGCTACTACTCCTTCTCAGTTGTCACCACTCAATCAAACAAGATGAACTGAGGCAGCGTTAAACTAACAAGCTGATTCGAAAGTTAGATTTCACTCATCATCATTGGATACACAATAA
This sequence comes from Apolygus lucorum, assembly GCA_009739505.2. Classification (NCBI taxonomy): domain Eukaryota; kingdom Metazoa; phylum Arthropoda; class Insecta; order Hemiptera; family Miridae; genus Apolygus; species Apolygus lucorum. The sequence continues at coordinate 2,085,741 of CM019178.2, forward strand.
TTTGGACGTACAACTCTGAATAGTCCCAAACATGCCATCTTTTCTATTTGGTCTAGGCTTTAGGCTCCCGTTTTTCAATTTTTAAGGGAAAAGAACGTATAAATCTTTCCATTTCATCATTATCCCAAATACAATTAAATGGAGAAGTTTTAAATGCAAATTAGGTAGGTACTTAGTAGAGTATAGGTATTATGAACAATACTAATATTGTAGTTTCAGAACCAAAACCTGTTTTAACACCCCTCTCCTCACCTAATTTCTATGGATGAGCTTTCTGAAAGAAATATATTCTGTGATATAAGCCACATATTGGAACCTCAAAATAGAGTTAAATTCAAGGGAATAGGTGCAGTCTTGTTGCTATTTAAAATTATGTGTACATAAGTAGGCTTGAGAGCTGTAGCTATCTGTTGGCTTTCAACTTTAGACTGAGATACGTCCTGATGAAACTTCTACAGCTTCATCCTAAGATATGCTCAGACTCCACCAGACTTGACTTGCTGCACGACTCCAGAGTCCTCCTGCAACTTTAAGAAGTGATGAATGTTGGTTCCTCTATCTAGCGAAATTTTGTTGGACTCTAGATTCTGACACTATTCGAATTTAGTTTTGGTTGCAGAACTATTCATTGAGCTGTCTCCAAATGGTTGAACTTTTTGTCAGATAACAATACCTAGGTATATTCAGCCAGGACAGCTCCTCACTCTCCTTGGGTTGTGTTTATTTTTTAGGGACCAATAAAATCTGCCATAAAATATGCAGAAAAAATGAGCAGTTACCAGATAAATTTCTTTATAATGAAACAGGAAGTTTCTTGCATTGTTATGTTTAGTGTACTTCTTCAGTTAGTGAGGCTGAGGATTCAGGTGGTCCTCCAACTCCAGAAACTTAAAGAGACATACTTACTTGATAGGACTTCCTCTACCAAGGGTACCTCAGCATGCTCAGCACTTTTTGCAGTCTTCTCAATTGAGTTAATTTCTCGGCAAGTAAGACCAACGTTTAGGAAGATTGTAGATTGTGAATATATATTTGTTGAAAAGGCGTGCATGCGATATTGCACTATACTGTCGATAGTAAGAAAGTTAAACCGAAACAAGGCGATGTTGGAAGGTCTTGTACTTGCACCGGGATCTTCACAATATTAACAGCGGAGTCGAAGGTGAGTTTGTTCCGACCTCGAAGTTAGCCGAACTTGAGATGAGTGACGGGCAGCGGGTAGTTCTTGTCCCAACAAAGTCACGACCCCTGAGAGGAGCCTGACCCTTCCATCCCATTTCCCACATAAATCTCGCCAAAGGAACTAGAAGAGAGAGGGGAGATAACCGGCCAAGAGGGGGTTTGAAATTCCCTTTGGTACGAGGAAATTAGTTTGAAATTAACCTCATTTCCGTTGGGTAAAAGCGCGGTGACTTTAATATTCTATTAATCGACTTTCCGAAAAAGGACCCCCCCGAGGGAGTGTTGATTCTCGAAACGAGTTCTGGATTAGGCTTTCTTTGAAGGACTTTAAACTGCGTTCATAAAAATCATTTCAGTCGAGTAATTAGTTTGTCCGTGCATTATGAACATCCATGTATAGAAGAAAAATTTTCTTCTATTCTGGCCATTTAATGGCTGACAGACGTTTTCTGGCGCTTATGGTGTTGCCAGTTGAATGTTCTAACCCTGTCAAGAATGATTTGTCTGCAACCACTATAATAATACAGCATCTCCCGTGAGCTCTGAGGATTGAACCTGAACAAGAATAAGATCCGCTGCAATCCATTGTCCCCAGACAGCAAGGCAGAATCACGTAGCATGTGTAGGCAGCAAGGATGATAATTCGCTCTCACCAAAATCACCTCTTGTTCCTGGAGCAAGAGTAACAAACCAAACAACTTTGGGAAACTGACAAAAATTTTGTGCTTGTCAAGTACACGAAAGAATACCACGTAGTCTGCGTACGAGTGAATAAGTAAAAGAATCGATTGATGTTTCATCCAGGCTTTCTTCGTGGAGTTGCAAGGTTAATATACCCCTCTCAGCCGATCATTGTTGTTCGGAGTATAACTGTGAGAAACTATTTTCCACGAAAAATCTCCCATTACAGAGTCCTGTTTCCATTAAAGGGTGTTTGAAACCACCCATCCAGTCCATTGTGGTACAATAGTATTGTAGTGAAAGCTATTTGGAACCAATTACCCCTCGTTAAGTACGGATATTAATAGGAACCTACCTCAACCGACCAATGCTTCTTCATAACAAGTTGCTGCAGTTTACCGTTGCTGCGGTTCTCCATTTTTGTTTGTTCTTCACCACGCCTACCTGTGAACATAAAAACGCCATACAATTTACTCCCTCCCTCATCAGTGGTGTGGCTGGAAAATAATAATGCCCGCCTCGCACTTTGATTGATCAACCTATCGCGGTTGCATAACGGGGTCAGTTCGGACATGCCAGTGAAAGGAGCATGACATCGTTTCCATAAAGTATCGACCTTTCTCAGATCCACGGACGATGTTAATAAACCGACTTGGTTTCTCCACACCTATAAGAACTGAGATATTGAAACTGATGTAAACATATACCTAATTATTCTACTAGGGTAGAATGCAGATTTTGTACTATTTAGAGCGTTCCACAGTAGAAATTGGACTTTTTTGTGCGATTAATTTGGGGTGAAGACGATTGACAATCAACGAAGGTCAAAAAACGATAAAAAAAATCCGTTTTAGACCAGCCGGAATCGAAATTTGAAAAAAAAAAAAAACCCAGAGTCTGTCAGTGAAGGTGTGTATGTACAAGAATATAATATATTCTTGTATATAATATATTCTTGTACACACACACCTTCACTGACAGACTCTGGTTTTTTTTTTTCAAATTTCGAATCCGAATGGTCTAAAACGGATTTTTTTTGTCGTTTTTTGACCTTCGTTGATTGTCAATCCTCTTCACCCCAAATTAATCGCACAAAAAAGTCCATTGTCCACTATGGAACGCTCTAAATATTAGAAAATCTGCATTATACCCATGTAGAATAATTAGGTATATGTTTAAACATATACCTATGTTTAGACATATTATGTCGGTATGTACCTTTGAGTGTGACATTTAGAATTTTGTCGTTGAAGGGGAAATCTTGTGTACTCTGCCCAGGCCTAAATTTCCCACCGATTTGAGTTGTTCTTTACCTGCTCGACGTAGAAACCTATCTAATTGTAGACGTCACTATAATTTCGAAAATTATGTTTAATAGGTAAGGAAAAACGTCTGCCAAGTGGGTGTGGCACATAGCTTCCTCGTATCCATAACCCGATTGTATAGATGATTCGATGCGTAGTAGTTAATCTCAAAACATCAAAACAAGTTAATCTGTAACATCCCTGAAAATTTCATTGAAATCGGAAGGAAAATGTAGAAGTTATGGCCGTTACAAGGAATTCACGTTTGCGCATGCGCAGTGGCTACTATCAGTTCGAAGGTGGTGATTTTCATAGGGGACCATCTAAATACTAATCTGTAACATCCCTGAGAATTTCATTGAAATCGGATTGAAAATGTAGAAATTATGGACGTTACTAGGAAATTCACGCTTGCGCATGCGCAGTGGCTACTATCAGTCTGAAGGTGATGATTTTCATAGGGGACCAGCTAAATACTAATCTGTAACATCCCTGAAAATTTCATTGAAATCGGATGGAAAATGTAGAAGTTATGGCCGTTACAAGGAAATCACGTTTGCGCATGCGCAGTCGCTTCCATCAGTCTGGGGATGATGATTTTCATAGGGGACCGTCTACACACCAACTCGCACAATCCCTGAAAATTTCATTGGAATCGGACAATAACTTCGTATAGTTATGCGCGTTACAAGGAAATCATGACAGACACACAGACACACAGACACTGAACCAAAATTGTTCAGAAAGGTCTAAAACGCAAAACGCGAGTGAAAATTTTTATTTTGGAGAACTTTTTTTTTTCGTCCTTGAAAAGTGAAAACAAAGCTTCCGCTACCTTGGTAGACTCGGAAGCAAAAACTGGGGTTATTACGTTAAAAGACGGCTCATTCTGACAGAAGCGCCCAACTTATTCTTCAATTCTCAACATTTTGCTTCCGAGTCTACCAAGGTAGCGGAAGCTTTGTTTTCACTTTTCAAGGGCGAAAAAAAGAGTTCTCCAAAATCAAAATTTTCACTCGCGTTTTGCGTTTTAGACCTTTTTGAACAATTTTGGTTCCGTGTCTGTGTGTCTGTGTGTCTGTGTGTCCGTGTGTCTGTGTGTCTGTCTGTCTGTGTGTCTGTGTGTCTGTCCGTCTGTCATGAATTCCTTGTAACGCGCATAACTATCCAAAGTTATTGTCCGATTTCGATGAAATTTTCAGAGATTGTGCGGGTTGGTGTGTAGACGGTCCCCTATGAAAATCATGATCCTCGGACTGATGGAAGCGACTGCGCATGCGCAAACGTGAATTCCTTGTAACGGCCATAACTTCTACATTCTCCATCTGATTTCAATGAAATTTTCAGGAATGTTACAGATCAGTATTTAGATGGTCCCCTATGAAAATCATCACCTTCGGACTGATAGTAGCCACTGCGCATGCGCAAACGTGAATTCCTTGTAACGGCCATAACTTCCACATTTTCTACCCGATTTCGATGAAATTTTCAGGGATTATGCAGATTAGGTTGTAGATGGTCTCCAAGGAAGATCATCACCCCCGGACTGATAGTAGCTGCTGCGCATGCGCAAACGTGAATTCCTTGTAACGGCCATAACTTCTACATTTTCCATCCGATTTCAATGAAATTTTCAGGGATGTTACAGATTAGTATTTAGATGGTCCCCTATGAAAATCATCACCTTCGGACTGATAGTAGCCACTGCGCATGCGCATACGTAAAATCCTTGGAACAGCCATAACATTTACATTTTTCATCCGAATTTGATGAAATTTTCTACGATTGTCCAGATTAGCGTGTAGATGGTCCCCTATGAGGGTAGTAAAAGGTACTCAGAGATTGGTCCTTTGAGATTAACTACTATGCATCGGACCATCTATATAATCGGGCTATGGGTACGAGGAAGCTATGTGCCACACCCACTTGGCAGACTTTTTTTTTTTTTTTTTCGTTTTAGATAACTTCTCAGTTGCACATTAATTCACCAGACTGTCGAAATATGTGAGTATACATACTACGGAAGAGGGATATTCACAAAATACACGTTTTTTAATATCTATTAAGCCTTTCTAATAGTACCCAAGCTTTGTAATTGAGGAACATCATCAGTATTCTTTGGATTTTCGAGAACTATTCTTTGTGCCACCAGGGAACAAATCAATGGTGCAAGGAGACCAGAAACCGCATATTTTGTCCGTCCGCCGTACACTTAGTGTATGGATCGTTTTTGATGAGTCAAAAGTTCTGACTTTTCCCCACAGTAGAATGCTGATGGGTATGCTCCATGAAGGCATGCTGCTGATGATGATTCTTCAGAGCTTCAATACAATACGAAACTCAAAATGACCAAAAATTGAGTTGTTGCAGCATTTCATGACAAGTTCGAAATATTTTCTTGAATACAACTCGTGGGAAGAATGGGTTGGTTGTTGCCGGTGCTATCCTCACGCACCAAACGCTTTCATGAGAATCCACTGGTAGTTGAACTCTTCCTTCAGACTGGCAGCTTCTCACGAACAACTAAATTGGTGTGATTTCATTTTCCCAAAGATTCAATAATTGTTGATTTTCAATTTTTGTTCTTAAGGTAATATTTCGTTTGAAAAAATGAACAATGGCAACAAAGTAGCAATCGTTCTGGAAGAGCAATGAAAATCTGAAAACCAAGTAAGTCCAAAATACTACTTCAATAACTAGATATAGATTGACATTTCGCAGATGAAACACTTGGACTCTTCAATAAAAGAAAATCGAATACCTGTTGCTGGTAAGTGATCTTTCAAAGTTCGTTACCTTCCTTGGAAACAAGGTAGTTCAGCGATTCTCCCGAAGAAAGACTAGGAATTCGTAACAAATCGATTATGACGATTTAATCATCGCAGAAATGCTTACTCCAGGATTCTCTCCCTATTGTCCACTCCATCCTTTGTCCGATTGTCCACTCGGTTTATTGTCGGGAAATAGCGGCCGATCCAAAATTGATGCTGCAGAATGCCTCGAGCGACAAATATGCCAATGTTCTTATTGTACGAATCCCCTTTGTTGCAAGACTTGACGATATCCTTTAATGGTCGTACTCCAGAAATGTTCGTCTTTGAATAGGTTGTGATAGTCTTGACAATGGGTGAATTCCAATATAACGTGTTTTTTTTTCAGCTCATGCAGAGACAATGATGTTTGAAAACTGGTTACCAACGAAAGTTAGAAGTAAAAAGGATTGTCAACAATGTTACAGTCCAATGATTGTTGATTGTTGAGTCCGAATAATTGTTATTTCTGAATTTAGATGTACAGCTATCTGAATAGTTATAAGTTCTCCCATGTCATCAGAACCATATAAATTTCAGATCAGAATAACACCGGTACATTGCCTTTTTGAGTGATAAATGAGCGAAATGATGTGAAGGATGGTAAATTCCCAGTTATGAAACAGGATCTCCATAATCGAGTGTGCACTTTCGTGAATTCCGTTTGAAAACGCAATTAAGAATAATTATATATTATATAGTCTTTTCAGAAGGAGTGCAACTGCTGATTGAATCCCTTTAAATTCATGAGCAATCGTTGCGGTACCAACTCCAAACTACCCTCCAAATTTGAGTAAAATCATGCCAACAAATTGGGAGAAATCGGTACATATGGTGGAACTTCAATGGGGACCATCGAGGTCCCAGACTTTGCCAAGCCCGAAATTCAATGGAAATTAACTTTTTTCCTTATTTTATAGATCTTTCCTTCTTTCTTTGTTTCTTAGAGGGTACACTTAGAATGAGACGTTTTTGGTGAAATTCTCCCAGAGTCATATCAATAAAATACAATTTTCTCAAATTTGAAGAATCATCGTCTGAGCAAGCGTACCAACTAATATTCTAGGACGAAAACAAAACTCGTAGGGAACCGTCTATGGACTAACCCCTACATTTCATCAATATTTCAACAAATGTTCGCCATCTTCTCTCGTGATTTTACCCGTAAACTGGTTTAGTCAGACAGATAGACCAGAATTGACCAAAAAGCTTTGAAACTCAGATTGTGAGTAAACATTGTGACACAAAAATTCCCTACTACTGCTGGTAGGGAAGCAAAAAAAAGGTAATTTCCCAATTTAAGTACTTAAAATCCGCCAGAAAGCACATTTTAAGAGCTCACCCAAAGTTAGAAATTTTCTACAAATCTGGCGTGAACGAATTATATAGTAATAATGCAACACAGTATTGTCAATAGTACAATCCCTGAGAGGTCACGCTGATGTGGACTTCCGTTCATGACACAAACAGTCAATATCTAAAGGCGATTATGGCAGTGCAAAACCTTCGCCTGGAGCAAATAGCGAACGGAGTTGTACAAATATTATCCAATCTACATCACCAATCAAAAGCACACACGTACCACAAATTTCCGGGAGCGTGTACGCATGCTTTAGTTTGGTATTAATAGCAAAATGCAGATAAACAACGAGAAATCGCAATCGGGTGAACTATCCGGTTGGTGGCGACGGCAGTCTCTAATGGAATCAATCATACGAGTATACGAATATACCAACCCCTTGAGCCTCCATAAATTATAATTCGGACAATAATTGGCTATTTCATTACGTGATAAAGAAATCAATGAAGTGATATAATATATCACTACTGATATTATCAATCTGTCAACAACAATAATTCTTCATCAAAAGAGCTTTGCGTTCGTGCAGCAGGTCAAACAATTTTGGCTCCGAACGATCACCCAAACGTAGTTTTACTTAAAAACTCAATTTCTTACGATTAAATTTATTCATTTTTTTCGTAACTTTAGGGAAGTTTTTATCATGATCCGAAGAGCCCTATAGCTTCAGTGGAAGCAAAAAAGTAAACAATCACCAACTTAACTTCACATTCAGTTTGCTGTGTGTCAACTCAAAATACTATCAACATGATTGTGAAAGCCCTATTGCATATTGGGGTATCCGTAGTATTGCTTAGTCAAGCATTTTTCGCAAAAGATGGATATTACATTAATTTATACTCAATATCTGCCCTTTACATCATTATAGTTTTACACCATTATAGTTTAACTCATTTCAAAGATTGAAGTCTCAATTACACATTTTCTATGTTTTGTGACTTTCCAGCTAAACGCTCCAATCGCTTTTTCATCTAGATTAATCACTAGGCAGTGATTTTATAGTTTGCAGAGTCTTGAATGGCTTCAAAACCAAGCAGTTTCTCAAAAAGAGAAACACAATCTTCAAGCCGTCAGTGGAAACCCATTGAGGTTCAGATCTGAATAGCACAGAATTAAAATTCAAGGCTGCACCCCTCAACTCGAAAAATACTTGTACCTGTATTATCATCAATTGATTATTCTTTCGAACCTCTATATAAGTAACCATTGATGGAGAAACTGCTCAACATGGATGCTAGAAGACGTCCAGTTATGACAAATATTGAAGAAGAAACCCTTTTATTCTCAATGATTTTTGTTTTATTCAGTAACCTGAAGTTAGAGTAACAATTCTCGGAGAAATAACCGTGAAAATAAAACCACACAAAAGCGGTTGAGATTTCATTAGGTTAACAATTCAATGTTTTATGTTCAGTTATTTTGAATAGCTCGAACTTTGAAGAATAAAAGCTGTCCATTGGCTCAACTTTTAAAGACATATTTTGTGACAAGAAAATTTCAAAATGTTAAAAGTTGTTTATGATTTGACTGTTTCGGAATCAATATAGTAATTACGAGATAAGTATTCTTAATTATAAAACCATCTCGAGACTCCAAAAATCTTTTGTCATTACGTTTTTGACTTCTTAACCAGTTATTTAGATGATAAATAATTATTGTGGTTGAGATGTACTTCTCATACCTCCATTAATATCCTGAAAATATTCGTTTCAAGTAGGTATACCAAGGCAGCAATCTTCTTTTGTGTGAAATGGGGAATGAACTTCGTGTCGTCATGGAGCTGTTGGGAGCCGGTGAGATGGCGGACACTCCGGGACATCGGTTGACGTTACAGCATTTTTCAAGCCACGTAGAGAAGGCATGCGATGACTTGGATACTTGATTCCATACTTTGGTGACCATGGATTATATAAATTCTGATTCTCTTGAGGGTCCTCTTCCATTTTGGTAGGTGGAGAACTGATGTTTGATCTCTCGTCACTCCTCATAATTATATCCACTTGCATGTTTGGTAGCTAATGTGATAATGGTATTAAACAAACATAAGAGAGTTCATACGAAAATTGAGCTATTTGCGAACTATCGACTCGTAATCATGTCTCGTAACGCCACGTTGATGACAACGTTCTCTCTCACTATTACAGTTACTTATAGTTTCAGAATGATATTTTTCAACACGCTTGATCGATCACTAATGGTGAATGGTGACATGAAATCCCCAAGGAAAAATAATGCTTTCCGTACTGTTCTTGCCTAAGTTCAAAGGCGTGGAATGCTGCCAGGTTGATACCCTCGGCCGCTTAAATCATTCGGTTTCATAAAAACATCAACGGCCACCTTACATCAACATCTCGAAAGATAAAGGAGATTTCCAAAGAAATGAGCGCATAGGGTGATTTTGGAGGTCTGCGATCTATTTCGAGATCAAAACATCACCTGACCGAGAAAGAATATGATAGGATCGACGCGGGGAGCTATCACTGGTCTATTTAAGTGGGGCCCCTGCTGCATTTGTTATTTTTATAACGAGACAAGGGTTGTTATCTCAGGCTTGGGTGTTCAGTTCCGGCTGGAGCCGTTATATTTCTGTGGGAGCTCTGCGATTCCACAAACTTAGTCACGGATAAATTTATGAGTTCAGGACTTTGTCAAAGTTGTTGGGGAAATGTGGCTAAACGTAGTACACTTCTCTTGGAATTTGTAATACATTACTATTGTTGCAAAGGACACTATTCACTATCGTTAGAAAAGCTTTGCTATCGAGAAGCAAGTCAACAAAATTTCGGTCATCAAAAATCGAAATTTCAACCTGTATTTTGCTTTTTGGAGCTTTTATTTTGGTTTTCTGCACTCAATATTTTGTCCCTGGCATGGCTAAGTGGAATAATGATCTAATTTTCATGAAATTTTCATGTTTTGATTCTCATAGTATCGACCATTACCAGCTGGTCCCATTCCAGTCACATGTTTGGTAAGTGAAGATCTCCTGGAACCTATTTGGGATGATCACAGGTATCACCGATATATCATGTTGTACCTAGTACAACTCTCTCTCTTGTATCTAACTAAACAGAGACATTTCTTCCTCCACTATGTCCTATACATGGAGGTTATGACCGAATGAGGGAGAAGAATGCCGCTAATTGTAATGTCCTTGCTCAAACCCTTGCCAAGATACGACTATTCAACTATATATATATTTTTTTTTTGAAACCATGTTTTTCGTCATCAAAAACCCGAATTTCTCCTCCTTGAAACTACTTTTCTCTACCATCTACCATGTTTTCGAAGTCAGCATTGAATTTATTGCAAAGCTTGTGAACCGTTCTTGTTGAAAAGTATCGAGCAAGAAGTAGGATAGCAGCTTGCTCTGAAAATGTCAATTTAAAAAAACTTAAAAGTTTAGGAAAACTTAGGATTTTCACAAATTTTCTTCTAGAAATCCTGCAACTTGTCTAATTAGCCAGAACTGTGAAATTTAATGAATTTTCCAAAGGTGGACACAATTTTGAGATTATTTACAAATTTGAAGGAGTTATTGCGTCTTGAATGTAAAAAAGATGCAAATTATTACACAAAGGTTTATTATTTTTCTGTACTGATCACTCGCTTGCGAAGAACACAGCTTTGCCATTGCCACTACCTAACAACCATATTAAATATAGATTTTTAAAATAAATATATTTTCCGCTTCATAATCAAAGTTATTTTGAAGAAATATACGCTCCCCCTTATTCGAGTAATTTGTAGGTGTAGGAAATTTGATTAATGGTTGCTAAGGAAGCAAAACTGAGTACAACTCGAAGAAACGATTTAGTCCTCATAGCAATTCACACTGGTGTTTCTGATTTATTGTACGTCCAACCCTTAAGTTCTCATGGGGAACGAACGGTTGGTCCTACAGAGCTCTGGGGGGGTCTCATTCGATTCTAAAAATTCATTACTTTTCTAAATTGATGAAAAAACAGTATCTTCCGATCAAAATTGTTTGAGCTAGGGCGTTTTGAAAACTCATCTTTTATTTTTCAACCCTTAGAAGTGACCTAAAACAACCAAAAGCTTCGGGGTATAACTAGACACCAAATAGAGCCCACCAAAGTGAGGAAAGTGCCGCGTACTACGGATGGACGGCAACATTTGTATTCAATTTTCGGAGTCAACGTACCTTGAAACGTAAACCAACAAATTTCAAGGGGGGTTTTCAGGGTTTTCTTGGTCGATTCCAAAGGTTCAGTATTGAAAATGATAAATCAAAAACGTGACCAGTTTCGAATATATATGGCTGATGAAGGCTATTGGTTCATCTCAGGGTATCGGTCAAGAATTCTCATCACACAGCCCAGAAACAAAACCCATTTTGGCGTATTTGCGTTTGGTGTACCGCGCCTTCGTTTGATTTATACTACCTAACACTGATTCATTTCTCTGATTGTGAATTCACCTCCTCGCCTTGAAAATTGCGATCCTATAAGTTAGGTATTTCATCAGCAAACAAACGGAAAAGCTGGTAAACTTCGCTTTGGGTTGCGTATTTTGACTTTCCACTTCAAATTTCTCAATGAATCTATTTCTTTCACTGATTTTTCAATGAACTTGAAGAATTCGGTACTTCTCTGTGATACTTCTGGTTCGTATCCTTGGCGCTGGTCGTTTTCGGAAAGACCTAAAACACCAAGAGTTCAATAAGAAATAATTTGTCATTCGGTAAAATGACGAATTTTAATCCCTTGAAGGAAGTGTAACTTGAAAAGGTAGTTATTTACTTGAATACTGAACTCATATTTGCACTGAAACAATAAATTATTTGCCGGAATACTCGTGAAACACGCATGTGCAATTCTATTGTCATCTATTATTATTATTTTTTCTTGTTTGCATAATCTTCGAATTTTGAGAATAGAACACGTGCTTCTATACTCAATAGTGTCACTCAGGAGTGAAAAAGATAGTGTAGATTTATGGATTACAGAATAATAAATTATAACTGTGCTTCAGTAATACCCTCCTAATTAGAACGGAATAACGCTATTTGGGTAGGTATTAATTAATACGACTCCAAAAAGTCCTTTCATGCAGTTTGAGTTAATGAGCGAATTTTTAAAGAGATCTTCAAAGCTATGGTTAAGAAAATCTAATATAGTTCTATGGACATAGTGGTCAGCCGAGAGGGTGTGGCACATACCTCGAATCTTTAAAATTATACAATCAACCTCTTGGTTAATTATTTTTTAAAACCTCAAAACTTTTTATTTTAATTTTATTTTAAAATTATACAATCAACCTCTTAGTTGATCATTTTTAATAACTCTGTTCGTCATGCCAAACTCAAAAGTACCAAAAGGTGTGTTATTTTTTCGGGTTTTGTATACCATACGAAGATACTGTATCCACAGGTGTATGTTTTGATTTCAGTGATACAAATTTGCGAAAACGTCCATTCTAAAAATTTTGATGCCCTTGGAAATTTGCTAAAATGTTGGAGACTCCTCATAGAAAAAGAATAGATTAAATTGCAATACCTTCAGGTTCCTAGACGAAGATGGTAGTGTGCTTAGAGACTTTCGAGCACCTCTCAGGAAAATTTATTTTCAGCCTTAAATGCAAAATAGCTCTGCCGCTTCTGGCACCGGTGAATAATCAGTTTGTGTTTAAAGCGAAATAACCAGAACGATAATTTCCCCCGTGAATATTCAAGACAGACGGAGCGGGGGCGCCACCTGGCGTTGATCTGGAGAGGCGGCTGAAGGTGGATCAGGGAGGCAGAGCATTTCAATGACGTCACGACGCGTTAACCAAAAGCAATTCGCCATCGAGTGTGAAGTCGGCAACGGCACATTAACCTCAGGTGGGGCCCTCCGTTTTGCTCGTATTAAAGTATTTATAGGAACAATTCGAAAGTAATTTATTCCTGGCGGGAAGTCTTTGCGCCCTTTCGTGCCCATCCGCGAGTAATAGCTGTGATCGCATTTTTATTGCTGCGCTGCGTGCTCGGACTGAAGCAGGTGCCTAACGTGAGTAATGGACGGGGAGCGTTTCTTATAATTTATTGCGTAGAGTAAATTGAATTATTCGGAAGGGTCTGATACGGGTTCTGCTCAGTTTACAGTTCACTCCGTACGAGTTTCTTAATTCGTTCAATTACGATTTTTGCAAGATTTCACCGAGCGAGGTCAAAAAAAGAAAAAGAAGAAGAAAAAAAACCCTAAAAGTTATTACACAACGGTTTATTATTTTCCTGTAAAGATCACCCGTCTGTGAAGAAATCGGTTTCTTCCGACCCTCCTAAGGACCTGGGGTTTATTTTAGGACCTAGTTTTACTATTGAATTAATACAATATTATTATGCAGTAAATACATAATAGCATAAATTACGATTGATCAGAAATGGGTTTAGACAGGATAATAATTAATAATTTGTGTCAAATGAGGTACTAACCGGGGGAACTTCTTTGTCATGGCGATTCGCATTCGGTTACTTGGAGATAAATCTAACGAAATCATCTCCATTTTGGTAAATGATTTTCAATAATGAACCTTTGGAATCAACCAAGAAAAAAAAAATTTAATAATTAAAATTTTTTCATTTTTTAAATTTGTTGGTTACGTTTCAATGTACGTAGAATCCAAAAACCGAATAAAATTTGGCCTTCGGACTTACGATAAATCAGAAACACGAGTGTGAATAGCAAAAGAGGCCGAATCTCCGTTCAAATGTTCTCAAGTCGTGTTCTTTGCAGACGAGTGATCTATTAGAAAAATAATAAACTTTTGTGTAATAATTTGCAGCGTTTTTTAGTTCGGATGTTCGTACGTTACCTTAATTTCTTGTTAACTTAGGTGGGAATGGGTCTTTAACCTAACATCTTGAATTTGAATATATCTAGTTTGGTCAAGGTTCTAGTTAAATGCAATATGAGCAGAAGTATTTCGGTCCCAGCTGATCCTTGGAAGACATCTGATGACGTCCGCGACGGTGGGAATGGAAGTCGCCAGTCGGACAGAAATCAAACCTGATATGGTTGTTTACTTTACTTTTTACAACAGTATCTTGGCGCTTTATCTTTAAAGTAACATCCATACAATGGCCCGATTTGACAATGTAGCCTTAGAGCTACATTTGTAAAACTTATGATTGCGAAGACCTAAGTTGAATGACCGCTAGCCCAAAGCTAATACGGCTATTGACTTGAGTAATAGCCAATAATAACTTTAGTTAATATCGCCAATTCAGGCGAGCTGGGACGCAATAGCAGTTTTTGTCACAGCAGTCCTCAAAGCAAAAAAGCTGGATGGAAGATGGGAGAAAGAAGAAGAGGAATAGAATTGATGGAGAGATCCACCAATCCAAGAGAGCAGAAGTAGGAGCAGCCTTTAGGCACAATGAAAAGGGCTCAACCTGAAGTAATACTGTACAAGTGGTACCGGAATGAGTCCTAAGCAGGAGGAGTGGGGTTTTAGTTAGTGTGCCTATGAAATTACCGGTGAGTCCAACACTGTTGGAGTGAAACCTCCCCTTCGCTCTTAAAGAGTTTCCCCACTCCCGAAAAAAATAAATAAATAGATATAAGTCGACGATTGAGAGAGGAAGTTTCACCAATGCGTTATCTCGCTTGGTCATATCACGATCAAACTTTCTTAGAATTGAACCATCTTTCTAAGTGGTTTAACTCTCTGATCCGTGAATTATCTCCGAATCTAAAGATGAAGCAATACTCAAAATTATACGAGCAGGTTGAGTTCAATCACCCAAACAGGATGTCTGAAAATTCAAATCGGGATCCGGTTGAACCCCGTGACGATTGGGTGTCACAATATTATCAAGAAATCTGGGAGTATGAAGACCAACAATTGTCGTGATCAATATGACAGTACTCAACATCAACCAATTTCCAAATTGATCCAGAACACAAAGGTTGGCACTTATACTCTCATGTATTTCTCCGAATACGTTCTGTTCGTTTATCATTTCAATGTAATTGCGATATTATAGTAGCAACAACTGCAACTCTGATATACGAGAGTCCACCTGTCCTTGTGTCCATTCTGTCCACCTTAACCAACTCATCAATTTGACATATGGTCAGGGACGCACAGAGGGCGACAGATGACGAAAATTAAACGAAAGACTCCGGAGACCTCCTTGTTCCTAAACTTTTCTTTTTTCTCTCCCCTTTGAAGGACAAAAGGGGGGACTTCGTTGGAAACAATGGTACTGTCTACAGTCCCGCATGATTGGTGGTTAAACAACGTTGAA
The DNA here is from genome assembly GCA_009739505.2 of Apolygus lucorum. Taxonomy (NCBI): domain Eukaryota; kingdom Metazoa; phylum Arthropoda; class Insecta; order Hemiptera; family Miridae; genus Apolygus; species Apolygus lucorum. The sequence goes on from CM019178.2 coordinate 2,101,332, forward strand.
CTAAATGCAACGGCAAGTAAGCCGTCGATATTCGCATGCTTCACGCAAGACATGAACATTCTAATCCCATTCGTGAACATGTTATCCTACCTGGATCAGTTCGAATCATCTCACTAAAATTCAGGTATGGATCAACTACAAAATAACTACAAAACTGTAGAAAAAATGAAAATTCCGATGAATTTCTCGGATGTAACCCAAATAATCGTGATTTTTCCTCCCAAGAGTCAATAAATTACTTACGATTTACTGGTACCATGTGAAGATCACTTACGGTTCCATGGAGGAGAACTGAGTAGTTTCCATACGACATTGGCTGTAACCGAAAAAAAAAAAAACGCTTTTGGCAGGATTGCCGCAAGAACCCCGGATATATGTTATATGCTAACACCACGGATATATGCTAACCACGGATATATGCTAACCATCTCAAGTGCGACCAAAAATGGTATTTTGTGGTAGGTACAGGAATATTTTTCCTGGGTTTTGGAATAGAGAAGAAGAAGAAAAACTACTTTATTAAATAAAAGAAAAAATTTAAAATGCCAAAAGTGAGCCCAACTAGGAACCTTGTGTAAATATGCAGAAAGAAAAGACAAAATAAAATAGACACATTACTAATACTGAAAACTCCAGCTAGTTGCAATCAGATGTCGTTTTATATTGCCTAGCAACGAATATACTTTTCATAATGATTGTAAAATATCCAGAATACAAGGATTGCGGTTTTGGACTTCAGACCAATTTACTGTAACGAGCAGTTATTTATTTAAAATAATAGTAATTAATAACAATATATATTTACTTGCTGTTTGAGAGCTATTGAAAAAAATAATAATAATACAATTCTCAAAAATTAGGAAGGCATTGAGCCAAAAGAAAAAAACAAAAAACGGCAATATTCACGCTAGGAGTGCCACCATTTCAATTTTTTAAGTTTCACCAATTGAACTCGTGGACCAGTATCCTTCGGTAGGACCACGCATCACGTGCGTAACTGGCCAACCTGCCCCAATGCTCCCTATTTTCCAGAAAATTAACAAAATTTTCTTCTGCAATTTCGAGAATCCCAAAATACCTAGTTCTACACGCCGCTACGTTCGGGCAAACACCTATAAAATGAAAAATGTCTCCCTTTTTTTTACGATTGCATAGAGAGCAATCTACACGCTCACGATCCCAACCAGGTCGATAGTTTAGAGCAAGCATCTCACACCTAATCTTCATAATCCATCTAAGGTTCGACAGTGTAAGACCCGGGCCCTGCTGAGAACTTAATGGGTTTTGGAATATTAGTGCAGATAAAAAAGTTATATCTGCATCGGATGTCGCGAGGCTTGAGAATAGCTTTGCTAGACACAGAAATCGACAAAAGATTCGAATTGAAGGGGCCAAGTAGTTCACCTCAGAAGAGTTTCAAACTCGCCCAAGGAATGTGGATTTGAACAACCACCAATATTCTACACTTCCTGCAATTTAACAGTGAATCTTTTTTAAGAGCCATGTGTTGAATATCAGCAGGGATTTAGGATCACTACACATCTGGTATATGTCTTCAGGTTTATTGGTGTTACCAGTGTGAGAATGGTTCGCATTTGGATTCTTGAAGTACCGTGGTTTGGATTTAAGTGCTACTTCCAGTATGGTAACTCTAAGTTTGCAGTGATAAGTTGAAGAATTCAAATCAGGGGGAGGTCTGATGCGAACCAGTTGTAACCTGTCCATTGTTATCAAATCAAATGTGCAGCGGGTGTATTTTTTTTTAATACACCAATAAACCGAAAGACATAGACCAGATGTGTAGTGATCCTAATCTCTGCTGAGACCAGTATATATTCAACACATGGCTCTTAAAAAAGGCACTGAAATAAGGATGTACCTACCAAATAAAACCCATCTGATGTCCTAATGATGCTAGTTAGCGAAAGTGCACTCGACAGAATAAAAAGTATAAGGATAAAGCCGCAGTAAATCCTCCCTCAACCTACCAACTTATGTGTGAAGTATCATTATGCTTATTACGACTCGTGTAATTTGAAACTATCATCGTTTTCGCGAATTCACAAATCCATTGTAAACCCTAACGACTGTTCTCCCTTAAAAAGCAGTGAAAAGGAGCGAGGAAAAAGATTTAGAGACAAGGAAAAAAGATTACCGAGGTAGATATATTTTCCTAAGAACAAACTGTTAGTCTAAGTAAGATAAACTGTAGTCTAAAGATAAACATTTAAATTAGCGTGGCGTGGGAAAAGGTTTCACATTCACACCGATTTACGAGCAAAAGAATGCACAGAGAAGAGTTCTGAGCTCGCAAATTGTTCGATACTTTGATGATATAGCGTGTTGCCTCACTAATTTGACTATTTCTTCTTCCAGAAGATAAGTACAGTAAGTAAACGTCATGGACGTCATCAGATGTCTTCCAAAGGGAAGATAAAAATTGGTTCTGATGATTTCGTTCATGACTACTTATTACCTCAACCGCTTAAGTGGAGCGGGGTTCATCAACGGCCCAACCCGAAATATTATCGAAACCTGCGATACCGCCCTTGAGCGGTCACCAATCCAGATATCACGTGAACAGGTTCATTAAACCAGCTAACGGCTTTCGGTTAAGAGTTTTTTGCAGCTGACGGGCAACGACATCTCAATGTAGGGATGGGCGATAGTCGATAGTTACTATCGAAATATCGATGTTCGTGACTATTGATAGTACTATCGATAGATTTTTACTTTTTGTTGTATTTTAAAATCTCAGCATTTAGAGAGCTGTGATAATTCTGCCTCAACTCCATCATCCATGTGAAAGAACTCCTCATTCATTGGTATTCTCGAAGTTGAGGCTCGTGTCAGTATTATACTACCTGCTGTATGTTGTGAGTAGGTACCTTATTCCGAGAAATTCTTTATTCACCACTTGTGCAAAGACACAAAATTCGTGGTATCGACTTTACCCCTTACCTTCTAACTCTCTCCCTATCTCTTTAGGCAAAATGTAGCTCACGGAACAATTCTGAACTGGAAATCAATTTTATACTTCTTAAATAAATTAGTTTTTTTTTGTTTGAAATCTTTGTGTACTCTTATGAATATACCGAATCCTGCAATTAATAGTTAATTTAATTCAATTACATTAAATTCTCCATCGGAAATGTACCTAAGGATTGGGAGAGCCACTATCAAAAAAATATCGATAGTATCGATAGTTTCTAATCGATAGTATCGACCTATCGATAGTGCTGAACTATCGACTATCGCCCATCCTTAGCTCATTGTCATTGAGTCAATGAGTTGCCAACCACCTCCAGCAAGTAAAGCCAGCTGGAAAAGATGTTGGTCCGTTGTCATTGGAGTCTCAAGTGAAGTGCTAGAAGCACGCTTTGTTTTGGCTTTCTTGGTAACGGATGGCAAATGATGACAATAATTGTCAATTATTGACAATTGAAAAAAAGTACCGTTATGAGCCAGCCACGTTCAGGGATTCTAAACAGACTCCGCCAAAATTGGCGGCTGAATCGTCACCAAACGTCAACGTTTCGACAAGTTCATGGGTTCCGTGGCTACTGCGCTTTGTGAAAAGGTTCCACGGTCACGTTAGTGGCCTGCAAAATCTCTCTAATAACTCTAAGAATCTTTCATTTAATTTATCAATAGAATTTGTGGATATATAAGGAAGACCTGTGTTCGTAGGAAGATGTCCAGTCGCGCAAGTCTTTCCAGATTCTCTGTCTTCACCACCAAGCTAGACAGGAGTAGAAATGCAAATAATGATTTACCGTTCCCAAGTAAGAACTTATCTACACCACACAGATCAGTATTTTTTTAAATAGCATTAAATCGCATAATATAACTGAAAATATTAATTTGAATAATAAGTAGAACAATTTGAGGCGGAAAAAATCATTAAGTGCTAGCAAATCTACAGGAAGGGGGTTCGAAGGACATTAGTTTCATGTTTAAATCGAAAGATTATTTCTGAAAATTATGAACCAATGTTATTTCAAATTTAAAACTGTTGGGTGGTGATAGTTAGGTTGAGTATTTTCCTTTGGGACTTTATGACTGTGGAATCGAATCATACCCGCACAATGTGAATGGTCGTCCAATACTTACCGCCCGTCGAGCACTGAATGTCGTGAATATTGGATGAGAATTCACAATAGCGCGGTATATCCGGTCACCCTCGATGATCACTCAACGTCAACTCATACTCGACAGTGTCAGCAGGCGTTTCAAGTTGTAAAATTTCGGTGGGCCTATCTTTATTCAATGTAGGTTGGGGCCGCCTTGAACCGAACAATAGGTCATAACTTGAGGCGAGAGATACATAAATCAGGTATATGGGAGGGCGCAGGGTCACTTACCTTCACCAAGTGAAGCACGAAAGTTATTCTTCCACGTCAATTTTATGCTTGTTCAATCGTAGCGAGCCGTAGCCTTCGTGAAGGTGTTTTGATATATTGAATGACGCTATTGATGCGGGTTTATACTAAAGTTATTGGTCATAACTTGGGCAATACCGTGAGGATTGAAATTGAATTGTGAAGGATGAAGGTTTTTCGTTACCATGGATATGGGATGACGATGATATTATTTATTATCATCGTTCACAGAGGGCTCGTAAATTAAATTGATGGCCCTCAATCTCACTGTGATAAATGAAAAACATTTATTAGGTGATTTTCATGAAAAATCCTGTTAGGAAGCCCCAGAACTTCCTCTTGTGAATTGGGAGAGTAAAGTTACAGACAATGTTCATTCGATATGGTCAAGTACCCAATTGAAGGGATAAACTGGGCAGAAACTTAATTCAAACTGGCGGTTTCTTGGATTGTACCAGCTGTGAAAAACTGATCAAAAAAATTTAATCTTGTCCAATTTGATCAAGTGATAATTGGAGCCAATCTATTTGATCAGGTGATAATTCGAGTCAAATGAACATCTTTCGGTGGAAGATATCAATGGAAAACAGGGAAATTCATCCATGTTCTGAAATAATATACATGTAACAAAAATCTATAAATAAATCTGTAATAATAACAATTTTGATCAAATAGAATGCTTCATTTGAGGTCTAGTTGTACCCCGAAGCTTTTGATTATTGTCAGTCACTTCTAAAAATTGGAGAAAAACATTTTCAAGATGCCCCAGCTCGAAAAATTTTGATAACTTACGGGTACTTTTTTTCAGCAATTCATAATAGCGACGATTTTGAGGAATTTTTGGCACCACCCAGAGCTTGGTAGGACTTACCGTTCGGTTTGAGGATAATTAATTACTTACCTAATTAATCAAATTTTCATGATGTTTTTTATTGAAATTTAAGATTGTGTTTAATTGTTAGATGCGAATGAAACCACCAAGACGATCAATAACAATGAAGTACTAAATATTCGTTTATTGTGAAAATAATGAGGACACGAGGGCTCTGAGAATCCAGTCCCTTAGACCCATACTCCTACCCCACCTACCCCCTTGGTACTTAGAGAAGGTAGTTGGTTCTCTGACTCTTACGTTCTCTCAGTATGAGGGATGGACGGGGTGAGTCAGAAACACGAGTGTGAATCGCACGTGAACGTTCGCTCTGGAATGTGAACGAATTTCAGCTGATCCAATGAAATCTTTTCTCGTTTCTTCAAATAGAGTTTCACGTCAACCATTTGTGTTTCCCGAACAACCAAAAATGAAAATTTTGTGTAGAAGTAGAAGGCACCCACGACTTTGGGATAATGCTATTTTACTGGTTGGGATGTGTTCTTTGCCGAAGGGTGATCTACAGAAAATTAATAAATCGTTGTGTAATCATCTGCAGCGTTTTCAGCTTTAATGATGAACTTGCTTAAACTTCAAGCTTTGAAATTCAATCCTTGAAAACCATGTGCAATACTAATTGATCTCATCTTAGTGTCACAGCCACTGAGGCTGAGTACATAATTTGTAATACAACCCCCCCCCCCCACCACCACCTCTCAACATTGTTGCCATCTGACTTTGACAATCACCATGTCAGTTTTCCTTCAGCTGTCACCAGAAAAGATGGTTCCCTATGAGAGTAGTGCAAGGCACTTAAAGATTGCCTACTAAGCTAATATACTAAGGTCATCTAAACATTCGGGTTTTTGACGAGAAAGCTTTGTGCCCCACCCATTTGTCCGACTTGTTTGCAAGACCATACATAAACTTGAGATAGCACAGTCTTCATGAGGTACCTAGTACGTTGAATATTTTTCATCAATGCCATCTAATTTTCACATATGCACTGAAGTTGATTAACCCTTAATGTCCTGAAGTATCTTTTCGGAAGTACGATTTTTTAAGCATTCTTCAACACTGTTCAACCACTTACGAACCAAAACCGATATAATCTTTTGCTAGCTTGATACTTCAACTATCGTGTTTAAAAAAACCCGGTAAAATCATCTATCCCTGAGATAACATCGTAATAAGAACAGACCCACCTCTACCATGAACCGGAGGACAGTAGCGGTTAGTTTCATGAATTAGTTCAGAAACCTTATTATAAAAACTATTCTACCAAATTTAATTTGGAATCTCACAGTGAAAAACCGAGATGTTGTGGAAACAATAGTTGTGGTAGGGAATATCCAAGAATAGAAGAAAATTAGATTTAGCTGCTGGTTCCGGCAAACCAAAATTGGATAGAACGTATTCTAAGTAGCTTATTTTGAAAATACCGGTAGAGAATTATCCCCCTCCTTCTGAAGTACCTATCCTCCTGAGTTGTCCAAAAAATGCCATCTAGTTTTCCTCAAATTAGGAGGAGAACTGTTATAAAAAAAACACTTATAAGTCGATAAAGTGTTGCAGGTAAAAATCGGACTTCCAAAAGAATACTTCAGGATATTAAGGGTTAAACTGTTTATGAATACCATCAAATCTAAAATTTTAGAGGTGCCTATTCTTATTCAATGTCAGAAATAACGAAATATACTCTCAAGAGTTGAGAAATTATGTCAGTCTGTGCCTACTTCTTGACTAATGTATGGAGAACTGGTTTGTATAAACGCGAAGGAACACGCCATTAATGAATGGAACATCCCCAATTAGGAAAACAAAGACCCACCAGCGTGCAATTTTCCTGCAGAGCGAGCTCCTATTGAGGAATGCGCGCAATTTTCATCTTGAAGATAGGGATCAGTTTCATGGGATTCTTATTGTAATTGTTTCGGATGCGCGGCAGCTGCAGAACCCAATAACAACCTTGGTTTTCTCATGCATCGCCGAAGAAGGAATATTAGAAAGACGATGGATCACATTGCTAATGCCAGGTCTTGTTACAGATTACTGTGGCCGAGGTCTGGTTCACGAAGTAATTATTATGGTAGGTTGATGCGATAGCAGTCCAATCGGAAGGGTCTCCGTATTGAGCGACTTAATTGCTTCTTATGGATTGTAAATGCTTCGTTTTGAACAAAGATGCTGTGTTGCAACAGTGAGGGGTTGGGACTAGCGTCAACGTAGACGCGTCTAGATTTAACCCTTGTCAACCCAATTTGCACAAAAATGTACTGCAATTTTGGGCAATTTATAACCTTTGAGTTTATTCCCCTTATGAGAGCGACACTGGTCTAAACGGGATATTCTGCTGAACTTTTAGCCAACCTATCGAACTGCTATCACTAGCTTTCAAGTTATCAGTTTGTTGATTTGATTTCCAAGCTGTCACCAATAAACTTCAAAGGAACTTCGGAAATTTCAAGGCCTGGGCTCCCATATTCATAATGAGTCTTACTTCATAATTTTCTTGTGAAAAATCTATGAATATCTTTAGTGTACAACACAAATTTTATTTTTATGAATCTTTTAACTACTTTCGAAATATAGCTTGTTTTTCGGGCTATTTTTTTAGATACATTGGGCAACTACCACCCCGCTTTATGCTTTTCATTTAAGTTTTGTTAATGGAAAATGATTTCTTCCTATGAAGATTTTAATTTTCATGACAAAGGAATTTTGATACCTATTTACACTCATTTTCAATTTCCTCATTTGTTTGGAACATATACAAATGTTTCATTCTTATAAAGGTTTTTATTTGTGATTTTTCATTTTTTATTTTTTTTCTTCATAATGTTTGTGATATTTGTGATTAGTCTATACTAGCACTTTATTTTGAATGACTGGGTTGAGTTACATCACATATTCATTTTTCCGGTCTTACAGTACGACATCGTCTTTGTTCAGCTTGCCGAGTGTGTCTTTTCAGAAGAATTTAGTTCTGACCATGAGGGTTGCGGCTGCCCAATGTGTCTAAAGTGCATAAATGTACTTTGAAGACAAATTTCGAGGAAAAAACATGTTGCCTGGATTTTTTAAAATGATTTTTCCGAGTATCAAGGCACTAGAATGTGAAAGAATGCAAAAGAAGAAAAATTTTTCGAGATTAAAAAGAAATAAAATCACTGGGCTAAACAAGGTTAAAGAAGACTTTGTTTCATGGTATTTTAGATTCATAAAACTTGCATACATCGGAAAATATCTTCAACCTTGTACCGTGAAGTACTCGTAAAATTACATAAAATTACGTTGGTCCTAGGAGGGTACTTTGCTCCAAATAACTATAAATTCATTAATGAATGTGTAGTATTAAGTTCATGTTTGAGTGCAATATTTATGAAATTCTCATGGGGCTATCTAGATACTGATTCACGCAACGCCTTGAAGTTCCACCAAAATTTGAATACTTTTTATGTATTGTTCTTCCCAGTACTAGGAAGTCTATTCATTTTTACATCACCCTGGACATTGTGCTTCCTACCTATCGGAACGTATCGAAATAGATAGACTAACTAAGGATCTGAGAAATTGTGTGGTTCACATTTTCGACAGGTTGAAGAAATTTCCAATGTAGGTTAGTTCTGCTGATAAAATAAGTACAAGAAGTTTCAGCTTTGACAGACAGACCTGCAGACACTGCACAACTTTGGATGGAAGTCTCGTAGTGACAAACACGATATGACTCTCCTATATCTAAACCCCTCAAAACCAGTAGTCGTGGGAGGGCGTCTCATTCATCAATGAGTGGACTTTAATTGCGCTCTTAATGGACGTTAATGATTATTGCATCGAACCGTTACGTGATCAACGGACGGGTGACTGTGACCGACCCAAATTGACCGTAGCAGGTGTCCTTCATCAATCAGCCGCCGGCGCCGGTGGTCAACCTTCGAAGGTACTCTCAATTTTTCTTCCCTCAATGTTGTACAAATTGCCGTTAATTGTAACATGTTGGACCTCGTGTAACTTTTTCCGTTGTTTATATAACGTTAATTATCCATCATTCGTCGGACAGGTTTATTAGTCATGAAAGCCTTCCCGTAACGGTACTGAACCACCTGAAACTCGGATCATATGAGAGATCGCTTTGAAGCGTCCCGACCGACCCGTTTTATAATTTCCAGGTGCTACCGATTTTATATTTATGCTCCACTCAAGTCAATATGGGTTCAGAATTACCGTAATATTTTATGTTAATTACCCCTTGAATACTGAAATTTTAGGGAATCAAGAATCCATTATTTTGATTTAAGGATATCTTTGATATAATATCGTTGTTCATGGGGAAGCGATCTGAAGTCTATTGCTTCCTCGCTATCGAAGATAAAGTAGCTTTGTATCCTGAATGTATATTGTATACGGGGGTTTGGGGCTAGTCACAAAACTATACAAAATCTCGGTCCTATAGGACATTTGCAGAGTTTGTGCTGTTTTGCCTGGAGATGGTCCCTAGTGAGTTTTATCAGATGAATGGTAACAAGTGTCTGCGCACACGATCTGATCACCCGATCCCTCTCAATTTAGGCGGTGGTTTGAGCCTAGTCTCAAGTAAAGCATCAAATCTGTACAAAATCACGGTCCCACAGGATATTTGCAGAGTATGCGCTGTTATGACCGCTGATGATCCCTCATCAGTTTTATCATAAATGGTAGGTACCAAGAGTCTCCGCATACGATCTACGAGTAATTGCCAGATTCTTCTCAAAATTTGATGCTGATTTCGGGCTTGTCCCTAAAAATATCTCGCCGATCTCATCACAATGCGATCAGTAGGAGCTGCGGACCTGACGAGAAAACGGAAAATCGTCATCACAGTTGATTATATCTCATTTTGCTACTTGACAATCTGGAAAATCATACTGCACTTTGATTCAACAATCAGTAATTATCACATCAACTAATTCGATATGTCTATGTGTGAAGAAGATATACTTTCGATCTTTTCAATTTCACCGCGATAAGTCGTATATGTTTTACAACTTTTGTTGAAAAGTACTAGCTTTTAATTATTTTGTTACACAAATATTATCCAAATTAGCATGACAATCCAAACAAAACGGGAAATACGAACGGAAGCTTCTTTCAATATTAATTTGGAATGCCAGAAAAACATGAATTATCACTCAGTAACATAAACTGATAATAATATCCAAATGGTATCCAAAAATACCAAATTTGGCTGTACAAGGTGTCAAATACGTTATCAACCAAGCTTCAGGAGTAGTTTCCACAGCTGATTTGCAGCAAAAAATGTTTCGCGGAGTTTTTTCTTTAACCACCTTAAAATCCAACTTTTTTTGATTTTCTGATTTTTTTCGTGTTGTCAACCTTACACCATTAAAACGGTCATAACTCCCTCAAATTACACTCAAGAGTAGTATTTTAACCTCGAACTTAAACATTTGTCAATTCATTTTTCTTCGAAAGTTTTGATGATTTTTTCTTCATTAAAAAAGTTATTTGCCAGAAAAGCTCTAACTTTAAAAACTGCTCCATTTCATCAGCTTTCCAACGGTATAGTCAAAAAATATTTTACAGTCAAATTTAAGGGAGAAATTTATGTTTGAACGCGGAAAAACGTGCATTATTTTCCTACGAAATCGATGGTTTGACGGGAGGACCTTTGGGGTTTGATACGCCGCGGCTCCACCAAAGCACCGAGTCTCCCCGTTAAACCGTCGATTTCCTTGAAAAAATGCACGTTTTCCCACGTTCAAACATAAATTTCTTCCTTAAATTCGATTGTAAAATGTTTCATATTATACCGTTGGAAAGCTGATGAAATGGAACAGCTTGTATGCCTCTCTGGAAAATACCTTGTTTAATTGAGGAAAAATCATCAAAACTTTGAAAGTAAACAGAAATTGACAAATGTTTAAGTTTGAGGTAAAAATACTACTTTTGCGTTAAGTTTTTCTAGACTGTCAACAGCTCATCTATTGAGAAATTTCACGCTCTTCCCAACGGTATTCTTATTTTTTAATTTTTTAGTGTAATTTAAGGGAGTTATGGACGTTTTAATGATGTACGATCGCAAACACGAAAAAAATCAGAAAATCAAAAAAAGTTGGATTTTAAGGTGGTTAAGAAAAAACTCCACGAAACATTTTTTGTTGCAGATTTCAGTATTCGAGGGCTCTAGGAATTCGAGAGATGGATTGAAAACTATAATTAATTCATGTTTAGTTTTGGAAAATAAAACATTTATAAATTCGTACTTTCAGTACATCAAGTCTCTTCTGGTGGTTCTGTGCACGAGAGGAACTTCCCAGAATTTCTACAGAGGGAGCTTGGTTGGTAAAGAACGCAGGAGTTGCACAATCACAATAGGCAGTAAGTATCTTATTTCAAAAGTAGTTTTCAGATTCAACAGTAATGGGAAAGACACGGGATTCCCGATAACGAGCCTCGAAACTCCAAAATATAATCTACGACCCATCCGATGGAACCTTAATCTATGCGATCGCCTGCTAGGTGCTTAATCTTTGCCGCTTCAAAAACAGGAATTCCTTCCTGGAGGTAGATTGGTTCGATTATGCCCGTAGAAGAGGTGAGGGGTGAAGAGTGGTGAGTAGAATGGAAGAGGTGTAGTCCAAACTGGACTCTGTTTGTTTAGCCCAGTCTCTAATCACTTCGAAAAAAAAAACCAGGTGTGGCCCCAAAAACTCTCTCTCATGCTGCTGTCAACGGGTAATTGCTCTAATGACGAAAGCCCATAAATTAGGAGGGATGTTACGACATCTCACGTTTCTATTAGTACCTGTCTTCGATCGTCGTTAAATAAATAGAAGTGCCTATTGAAATAAATTATTTATAATCGTCGAAATAATGATTTTGTCAGTTCAATATTGTTTCCGAGAAGCAGGAATGTTGTTTTCCTAATCAGAAAGAGGAAAAAAAACATCTGTCAAGTTGGGATGACAGCATCACATAGAACAACATGGTCATTTTATCATTTAATATAAATTTAGCAGGTGAGAAAAATTAGAAAATGTTACTAGATATTTACTACTATGTATGAGGTTCTTTAAGTTGTTTTTATCAGCAATACGGCAGGGAAGTCGCGTCACTATTTCGCATGACTTGTGAAATGGTCACTCGACTCCCGTAAAGACACCAAGATGGACAGACATCGGTGGAACTTGACCAAAAATGTTGATTTCTGCGTAGGTAGGTACTCCTCTCTTTTCCAGCGCTGAAAGTAAGGAAGCTTTGTGATCATGAGGGTCTAAAAATCCTCCAACATTAGTGTTTAAGCAAGATAAGTCTTGAAACTGCCCCTTACAAATTTGTGGCGCTTACTGATTCGTAATGGATCGTAATGGAATCAATGTACATTGTACTTTTTGTACTACTTCACGAACTACTCTCCAATTTTCAGTGAAGTTGAGATATTTTCGATAGTGAAAAGTTGGTATTCAGATGGAATTACGTCAGTGCATGCGCCTGTCTGGCTGTTTTCTATATTGATGAAATTCGTAAGGGGCCGTTTGAAGACTAATCTTCCGTGAACACTAATTTTGGAAGATTCTTCTAACCTCATGATCACAAAGCTTCCTTACGTTCAGCGCAAAAAAATAGAAGAGTACCAACGCAGAACTCAACATTTTTGATCAAGTTCCACGTCTATCTGTCTATATTTGAGTCTTTGCGGAATTACAGTAAAGCAAATAAGGTTTCTTTGGTTCACTTTCGTAGATGTTTTATACATTTCTCGTTTTCCCCACCATCAGACAGCGAAAATTTCGATTTTGACGACTCATTCCTAATAATTAGGAATTTTTGAATCGATTTGTGACCAAATAAACATTAAAACAGCACTATGTCTCTTTTTTTGTCGAAATTTGGAACAAAGTTTCCCCCAAAGTTTAGGATACTAGGTCCATCACAAATTTCTCTGAAAATACATTCACTTTTGCACATGGAGCAACGTATGAGGTTCCCCTAAAATGGTTTGTCAAGGAGCGATTGGCACATTTTGGAAATAACTTCATCATTGAAATTCGAACTAGAATAATATAACGAATCATTTTGTAAATTGCAGTTGTTTCTTTGTATGATTAGTTTGAAGATAGGAAGTGCAGAATTGATCTAACTAGTCTTCTCCACCTTCATTCATTTCGGACTAGTGAAAAACCTACCACGGTATATATTTGTAATTATATGATGAGGTAGTTAATTGGCCTTTCTAGACTTCATTGTTTTCAATTTCCTCATTCCATCGTGACATTTCGACCCTGGATGAGGATCCCAATCATGCAAATCCACAAAAATAATACAAGAAGACATTCAGTAAGGAAGCAAGTGACTAATTGATGGCAAGAAACGGTACTTAAAATTAGGTAATTAATCTTAAGTTATTTACATTTTGTGAGATGAAGTAACCGAACATCACTTATTTGAAGAATAATTACTTTTAAACTACAATGACGTTTTCGAACTGTGGCAAACAACTTTTTGCCTCTAGCAAAGATGGCAGTTCCAAAATTCCAATTTGTAATTACATGTGTATCACCACGGACGACTTGACCTATTATCTATCGACATTTCCAAGTTTGTGCCAAAATGGTCACAATAATGAAAGAAAAGACAAGTTTTCTAGCCAGGCAAAAACGTCTCATTTTTGTACTTTTTAACGTTTTTAGTGGAAATCACCTCCCCTGTTGATAATGGTATAATCTCATCTAAAAATCTCTGATACAGAGTACACTTCCAGAACAAAATCGTCCAAAGGTGGCTCAAAATTGGTTTTTGGGGGACCAGGGATATTCAAATTTATAGAACGAAATTTCCTATTAATTTTATGAAAGCCATAGTCATTTTAAAATAGTTACATAAGGAGATTTTGATTCTAAAACTGTAGCTAATACGGCTGTCACTGTTATGATCACTCAAAAAGTTCATAATCTACTGTTTCTTGCACAAAAAGAAAAAAAAGTCGAACCTCGTACGCGGATCCGTTGATTCTGTGAAACTGTGTCAGACAGGCTGTCCGACGTGTGTCGGCCCGACTGAGAGTGTAGGCTCGTATCGTCCCTTCGGCTCACAGTAATTCACATCATGACCGCACTTATCGTCGGTGGACGGACGTTTTCGCCTTCAGCCTCTCAAACATTGTTTAGCGACTACGCTAGCCGCAGCTCACGCTGGGGGTCAAACGGCAGATAGCGGCTCGGTTACAAGAGCTGGAGGCCGGTAGGTTGCTCAAATTCGTTCCAACAGTTACAATGAAGCGACAGGGCATCGCGATGACCGCTGTCGTTATGCGAATGTCAACAGATCACTGCTGAAAGTAGGCCGACTCAGCTGTCACGAGCTGCACAGTTGGGAAACCATGGAAAATGCTGATTTTCTGAACGAAAACAAGAATAGTTTCCATTCAATAGGTATCGCTGGTAAGTAGGTTGAGGCTGTGGTGGACAAGCATTCAGTGTCATTCTCAAAAACGATGCAAGTTATTACGAAATTGTTAATTATTTTACTGTGTGGATCATCCGTCATCATGAAACCTTGCGTTTCCATTGTAAATACCTGCCAGCAATAACATCACTACGAAATTTGGTTCTTGGTTGCTGAGAAGCCCAACTGAGTGACATCAAACTCTATTCAAAGAATAAGTGAAAGAGAAAACACTATTCAAAGTGAAAAAACAATACGTTTACATAATTGAGTTATGTGACACTAACCAAAATCTTCGCGGCGTAACTATAATATATTATAATATAATAACTATATATACTCAATACTCAGTTTATACTCAGTTATTATATTATATTATAATATAATAACTGAGTATAACTGGGTCCCAAATGGAGTCGATATACATCAAATTTAATCAAAATAGCTCCTTGGTTTTTTCCATGCTCGATTCCGAAGATTAATTATTTTAAATAATGAACAAACAATATAAAGGTGTTCATAAAAGGTCTACAATTTAATGCATTTTGGTTTGTTATTTCCCATAATGAACCATTGAAATTGAGCAAGAAAGGTAGGTCCCAATTGTTCATGTTTCAATGTTGTTTATGTTCAACTTTATGAAGCCTTCTTGTGTTTGCTCAAATGGTGGAAGATTTATCTGACTAGTTCAATTTCTAGGTGTATGTTGATGATAATTCGGAGGTTGACTCGCGCTGTTTGCTCGTCACACAAGCGACTCTTGTTTGAATGGTCCCTTCAATTCACAAAACTACATGAGTACTTACTGAGCACTTTCGGCGCACTCTCTACCAATTTCAAATGACTCATCGATTTGGTCCAAGTAATCGTATATCTACTGTAGAAAT
>CM019178.2:2117015-2262142 GCA_009739505.2 Apolygus lucorum
TTAGAAGATAATTCACATCAATACTGTAGGCCTGCTACTTGTGGCGATTGTGTCGATGACCACAGAGGTAGCGTCCCGGCTTACTCGTGGTGATTGTGACGATTGTGGCGACACACCAGTTGTAAGCGGGATTTACGTTCGACAGGGTTAAGGTTTCGTTCCGCGGCGTAGTTGGTAGCAGCACGAGGTTGTGACGCCACGTGCCGATCCCAAGTTCACCGAATGACACAAAACCTAACGTGGCGAGCTCAGGTGGGAAGGGGAAGACAAACAAATATCGAAACAATAGTTAATTTTACAAGGGTAGCGTGTGGTATTTACCTGTGACGAGGCGGTGAAGCGGCCAGTCGGATTCCTCGGGATGATGCAATCTGAAATGTTAGCCTTAAGGGCGTCCTACTGAGAAAATGGCGTCCGCCAAATGCGACGCTGCCGAAGGGGCCTACGAAGGCGTCTGAGGGACGCCTCGGAAAAGATGGCGGAGTGTGACGCGTCACCAAGCTCCGGTTTTTCACACTGAGGAACCAGGTAAAATGAGAAAAGATATTCAAATGCAGATTTACAACAATAAAAGGTAAGTTTATTAAATATGCAAATGGTTTTCTGACTAGGCACACCGAAGGGTGTGTCGAAAAGAAGCCTGACGGGCGCAACAACACAAGTAAGTATGGCACAAGATTCAATGTTCAATAGGATAGATTTTCAGATAATATTTTAAATGTACAAATTAATAACTCCAATTTGACTTTGTGTTTCAGGTTTCCAGAGTATATCAGTTCAACGTTCCAGGTTTTCAACAAAGGTGAGTATGGTAAGTATAGGTTAACTTTGTGTTGCAGGTACGAATTTAGCATTAAGTTACAACTTTCAATATTACGACTTTTGTCCAATTGTTTCAGAATTACTTCTACGCACTGTCCTAACTGCATTGGCCAATGGTTAGAAGGTAAGTTATAGTTTTCACTCACACGTGTCAGGGCCCTGAGGTATCCTTCCAGGTGTGATGTGGCGGTTGTGGTGGTTGTGGCGACGGACGTCCAGGGAATCCAAGGGTTCTTCCTCCAGATCAATTCGGCGCGAGACGGCAATTTCGATGGTCAGGGATCTTACGAAAAGCGTTATGAAAGTATTTAGGGGGCGGTTTGACTCTAGCAGGCTCAAGTTCACGGGCAGCAGGGCTCACGGTGACTCTTACTGAATATCTAAGGGGGTCTGCCTGTGGAGGGGGCTGCTCGTTGGTTTTGTTCTGGATGGTCCCCCTCCGCTCCCTCGACGGACGAGCGCCTGCCAGGTGGAGACTTCTGATTGGCTCCCCCCGCCGAGGGAGGGACGCTCTGGCTGGAGACGGCGTCTTCATGTTGAGGGGGGGGTGACGTCACCTTCCGAGCTGACCACGGATCCGAATCTGACAATCATCGCCGCGGGTGGCTATGACAAATTCGGATCGGAAGGGAGTTAACGAATTAACCCAGTCTCTTCACTGGAAAGGTTCCCCAGTGAGTGGAGACTCACATCCCCCTTCCCTCCGGGAGCCGACGCTGGGTATTCCCAGAGGAGCCAAGGGACGCGCCTTCCTTATGGCCAGCTCGTAGGCGTGGCGACGACACCCGCGACAGTTGGCTGGGTCGCGCTGTGCCCGATGGTCCTCGGGGCACTCCGGCAGCGGTCGTCCCTGGCGGTGGAAATTCTTGAGACGTTGCCAGAACTCCTTACATCCCGGGCACCGGAAGACGAAGAGCTGTGGTACCTTCTTGGTGCAGACGGGACATTGACGCTTTCGGCTTATTCGCAGCACGATCCTCGGGTGAGCCGGAGGCGGTATCGTTTTGGCTGGTTCTGCTTCGTCTTCGCTGGATGTCGCGGGAGAGCGCCCGGGTGTCGGTGGTACGTCCCGGGTGGGGGGACTCTTCATAGGAGCTAACTCTCCCACGAGCGCGCCGGGGTGGTCGAGGCGTCGTTGGCGGCGAGTGCAAGGGTGTCAAGGCCACGTACGGGTTGAGCTGCGGACTCCTGACTTCGACGGCCTGAGGCGATGGTGACGGGGCGGGGGACGAAGCGGGGGGCGGAGCCGAGGAGCGAGCCAACTTCTCCTCAGCCTCCGCAGACCTCGCCGCAGGTGCCTCTGCAGATAGCTGGTTGGTTGCCTCAGGTGTAGCGGTCTTCGCCGCAGGTGGCTCCACTACCACCTGTGCGTTGGCTGCCTTGGACTCCGCCACGGCTGCGTCCCGTTACTGGATCAGTTGTTGTCGATCCAGCAGCCACTTGGATTGGCGGTCCAACAACGCATCCCGCTCCTGCACGATCCTCTGGTAGATATGAATCCACCTGTGTATCTGGAGGATCGTGAGGAGCGCCGAATTCCCGGAAGTGTGGCGGCTGGTCGGAGTGTCGCCACACATCGTGAATCGCACGAAGTTTGAGAGCGTCTCTAGCACGTCATAAGGGTCGTCGGGTGGCGCGGGCGTGCTCACGTGTCCCGGTGACTGGTCTCGAAGGCCGGCGACAAACCTTTCTGTTCGCCTCCTCATTAACTCCACCATGGGGTCCGGCGACTGGGGACCCCCGTCCACTATCCACTCATCTAGCGGTTCTTGTGCCATCCTACAACAGACAAATAAACGCCCTACTGTAACATCCTGCCTAGGAAAAGTGACTCAGGAATTGATCTCATTGTACTTCACACAAGTAATTCTGGCCTTGTTAGGAAGGTAGCAGAAGTAACGGTTCGGCTTGGTCTGAAGGACCTAAGTGAAGTTTGTCGGTCTGAAGGACCCAATTGAAATTGGTTGGTCTGAGGGACCCAAGCTGAACTTGTTGGTCTGAAGGACCATGTGTCGAGGTCGTGGTCAGTCTTTCCTAGTAGTCAGTCAGTTTGTCTTTCGGCCTAAGTGGAGTTGCTTATAATTTACGGAAGGGTCACGCTGGCGGAACGAATATGGAGTGGTTCCGATTGGCGCCTCTCCTCTGGGTCTTTTCGGAGGTAGACCTTCAGGTGTCGACGGCTCTTCAGCTTTGCGTACCACTGGTTCCTGGTGAGGGCTGTTGCTGTGGCGGTCGTACTTGCTGTGGCGATCGTGCTCGCTGTGGCGATCCTGTTCGCTGTGGCGATCGTGTTCGCTGTGGCGATCGTGTTCGCTGTGGCGATCGTGTTCGCTGTGGCGATCGTGTTCGCTGTGGCGAGTGTCCTCGGGGTGGTTGACCGGGTGTTGTGAGTTTCCCGCTGAATTCTCGACTGATTTTCCAAAGGGTAGCTGACGCTTTTATCTTCTTCACTGATCGAGGAGCGATCTGAGTGTCGATCCGCGTCCTCGAGGTGAGTCGGTTGTGGCGAAGCAGTCCCCTGGTTTGATTGTTCCGAAAACGGTGTAGTGGGAGCGTTCTCGTGAGATCCGGTCGGCACATCGCCACATTCCATCATGGCCGGGTTTGGAGGCGGCCATCGCAACTCCTCATCAGAGTCTTCCATTGTTTCTTCCTGTGTCCCCGTTTCCGGTTCGTGGCTGTTCCTTATTGTGTCTATGTCCGGAGTTTGATTGGATTTAGTATGGTCCAGGAAAGTATCATCCGGTACACCCAGCACAAAGGCCGGTTTGAGGCGGTTAATGTGTACTACCTGACGTTTTATGTCGGGTGAGTCCCTGATTTCATAGGTAACATTCGAGTGTTTTTTCAGCACCGTCCACGGTCCACTCCATGGACTCCAGAATTTTTTTACGACACCTGGGGGCGGCTGCATGTCTTTCAGGTACACCATGTCCCCTGCCTCAAAAGAGCGCAGAGAGCGGCGGGCGTTGATTGCTTCCGTCCGTTTCTTCCAGGCTTCGTGTAGGCATTGTGTCGTGGCGTCACGGGCCATTCGGAGATTCTTCAACAAGGAGGACTCCGGTAAAGGTGTTCGAAGTCCTTGAAAGGTGTCGTTCGGGAGGCGTATTTCTCTCCCAAAGGTAAGAAAATTTGGAGTAAATCCAGTACTCTTATGTGGGCTGGATCGGTACGCTGCGAGTGCTACGGGCAACATGGTTTCCCAGTCCTTAGTTTTTTTGGTAATTTTCGCCAAAATGTTGGTCAAGGTTCGGTGGAAACGCTCGCACACCCCATTTCCTTCTGGGTGGTACGCGGTCGTGAAGATCTGCCGTATTCCCCATTGGGCACAAAGTTCGCGTGTCGATCCGGCGGTGAAGGCGGTTCCGCGATCCGAAACAAGTCTCTCGGGTACACCGTGTCTCGGTATAAATTCCTTCGCTAAAATTTGCGCGACAGTAGAGGCGGTACAATTGGTGGTAACGTATGCTTCAGCATATTTGGTAAAATGGTCGATCACGGTAAGGAGATATTTGGACTTTCCATTTGTCACGATGGGCCCCACGAAATCGATGCCGACGATGTGTCCGGGTCTCTCGGGGAGGAGCGGCTTCTGAATCGGGCTTTTCAGATTCGTCGGGGTGTTGCGACGTAAACACGTTTCACAACGTTGCACCTGTTCTTTGATGTCTCTCGATAGTCCGGGCCAGTTTCCGAGTCGCCTCACCACCTTTTCCGTCACGTCGACTCCGGGGTGTCCTGCCCACTCATTCTTATGGCATCTGTCAATCAA
Organism: Apolygus lucorum; assembly: GCA_009739505.2. Classification (NCBI taxonomy): domain Eukaryota; kingdom Metazoa; phylum Arthropoda; class Insecta; order Hemiptera; family Miridae; genus Apolygus; species Apolygus lucorum. The sequence continues at coordinate 2,121,610 of CM019178.2, forward strand.
CCATTCACGAAGTGAACTGGGGATGAGGGGCACCCATTCGTGTCTACCATCGTGTCGCACTCTCATTTCCCACACTCCGTTGGTTTTACGCAATCCCTCCTTCCCGCGACTCAAAACCATCGATTGGACCCAATCATCAAGATCTTGTGCTGCGATCATTAGTTCGCGCGGGAAATCGAGATTCACCACGGCTATGTCCATTCGACTCAATCCGTCCGCATGCTTCATCTGAGTTCCGGGTCTGTATCGGGGAACGAAGTCGTATTCAGCGAGCCTTAGAACCCACCTCCCGATTCGTGATGTCGGGTCGCGGAGGTGCATCGCGGCCGTGAGTGCCATGTGGTCCGTTTGAAGTTCAAAGGTCTGACCCAAGAGGTATTCTTGAAAATGGCGGACCGCCCACACAACAGCGAGTAACTCTCTCTCCGTGACGGAATACCTGGTTTCGGCCGGATTTAGTTTTCGACTCGCATATGCTCCGGGCCTCTCTTCCCCTTCGAAGTTCTGCGAAAGGACAGCCCCCAAAGCGGAGCCGGAAGCGTCGGTGGCCAACACAAAGGGTTTATTCAGGTCAGGAAAGGCGAGTACGGGTTCCTCGGTCAACTTGACCTTGAGTTCGTCGAACGCTTGTTGTTGTTTACTTGTCCACTCGAAGGGTCGGTTCTTCTGGAGGATGTCGGTCAAGGGCACCGAGAGCTCCGAGTATCGAGGTATGAACCTCCGGTAAAACCCAGCCAGCCCCAAAAACGACTGCAGTTTCAACGCCGAGGTAGGTACGGGAAATTCCTTAATGGCCTTGACCTTCTCGGGCTCGGTAAGGATTCCTTCGGGCGTGATGCGGTGACCTAGAAAGCGAACTTCGTTTTTCAAAAACTCGCACTTCGACAAGTTCACTTGAAGACGGGCCTCGGTTAATCGATCAAAAACTTGAGTCAATTTCTGGAGGTGTTCCTCTCGAGTGGCGGAAAATACTATGATGTCATCCAGGTAAACGAGACAATGATCTCCGAGGATTCCATCGAGGGCATCATTCATGACTCGCTGAAATGTAGCGGGCGCATTCTTCAGTCCAAACGGCATCTTTTCGTAATGAAAATGACGTCCTAATACGGAAAAGGCCGTTTTCTCCCTTGACTCGGGGTGAACTGGTATCTGGTGATAACCCGATATTAAGTCGATGGTTGTGAACCATTTACACTGACCTAACATCGCAAGGGTCTCCTGTAAACGGGGAAGAGGATAAGCGTCTCCTTTGGTGATTTTATTGAGCTGTCGGAAATCCGTGCAAAATCGCCAAAGCTGTTTTTCTCCCGGCGGCGTTTTCTTTTTGACGAGTAGTACAGGCGCACACCATGGGCTAGTAGACGGGCTAATTACCCCATTTGACAGCATGTCCTTGATTTGAGTTTCAACGACGTCGCGGAGGGCGTGAGGAACCGGGTAGGGTTTTTGTTGTGTAACGGTGGGTTGAGTCGTAACTATCTCGTGGGATACATTCAATCGACATCCCTCCCCCGTAGGTGGCTTAAATAAGTCCCGAAATTTACACAACAATTCCCTAGTTGGTTCCGCGTCCGGAGTTGTAAGATGTCGTAGTTTCTCTTGCAAGGTCACGGCGAACTCGGGTAACGGGGTTTCCCATTGGTCGGTCGGTAGCTTCCCCCACTCCTCTTCTTCTAGACCGTCTGGCGTGGCGCTGAGACATACTTCTTTTTCATAGTTTTGATTCGGGGGAATAATAGAACAAATTTCGGCGCAGGTCTTTTCCTCTCTAAGGGATACGTGGGAACTCGTTTCATTAGGGGTATCGACTATATCGGGACATGGTTCAACACATGGGTCGATTGTGGCGAACTGGGTCGGGCTGTGCCGATCCATTGTGTCGAACTGTGTCGCGTTGTGCCGATCCACCGTGTCGAACTGTGTCGCGTTGTGACGATCCTCTGTGGCGAACTGTGTCGCACTGTGTCGATCCGCTGTGTCGAACTGTGTCGCACTGTGTCGATCCACTGTGTCGAACTGTGTCGCACTGTGTCGATCCACCGTGTCGAACTGTGTCGCACTGTGTCGATCCCAGCGATCGACATAAGTCCGATGGTAGTTGTGGAGCATCCGATCGAGGCATTTTTCGAGGGAGGTTTTCTCATCAGAGTTCGGTGCGGGGTCCGTGCTGTCGCTTGCGTCGTCAACTTCCCGGAATTCGGTCGGCGTAGTAGGGGTTGCACAACGTCGTGAAATCGGTGTGCCGAAACGCACTTTCGGAGGAAGTGGAAGGTTTTGGGCCGGATCCTTCGTCAAGTTTTCGTAGTGGGGTGTATCGTCGTACCGCTCAACGGGTGTATCGATAGGGACAGAAACGCCCCTGAACTGCCGATTCCAAAACTTCAGGCTTCCGACGCCATCTTGTTTAGTGGCGAAATTTGCCCGCACCTCCGAAATGTCGTCCGGTTTTTCGTAATCCACGCACGATAGTTTTTGCGTGGCGGAGGCAGTTGTTGCCGCCGAAGGGGTGCTAGGGAGAGGAGTGTTGTGATCATGAATTTCATTTTGATCCACAAACGTCCCAAATTCCCGCCCCTCGGGCCGCAACACTACCCCCACGCTGTAGATTTCCTCGGGTGTGTCGACCGGCGTATATGGGCGGATGACGCCTTTAGGGGTGCGGAATTTCATTTCCGGTCCCGTTGTAAACGTGATGGGTACCCTCCGAAGTACCTCGAGCCCCAAAAGATCAAGCGTAGCGCTTCTCCTTGCGAATACTAAAAATGTGTGCTCAAATACACATTCGCCGATCCTCGTGACGACGCGTTGCTCCCCGGAGAAATGTAGGGGCATTCCATCAGCTCCCCACGCGATCGCTCGGGTTGGGAGAATTGGAATCCCCTTTACGGGTGTTGAAAGTACCGAAAGCGTAGCTCCGGTGTCCAGGGTCATCTCTCGTTCCTCCGGGCCCAGTCCCACGGTGATTTTCATAGTCCGCGACATTGGAGCTTCCACGGCGGGAACATGTGCCTCCTCGCTTGGCTTCTTGTAACGGGCGACCTCCATTGAATGTGCCGGCGCCATGACAGGTTGCGACACGGGGAGGAGACGCTTCTTTTTGTAACAATCCTCCTCCAGATGCTCTCGGACGCCACAGAAGTCACAAAATATGGTCTTGTTCGGGCTGAATGGGCAACTTACGGGGAAATGTGTTTTGTCCGCGCAAAACATACACGGATATCGCGGGGTTGGTTTCTCGGCGCTTCGGCGCTCGCTGGGCTTATCTTGGCGGTGGTCCTCCTCCCTGTGTCGATTGTGACGCTGTAGGGGTTCGTCTTTTCGCGGGCATCGAGCGGCGAAATGTTCAGGACTTCCGCAGTTGTAACATCGGCGGTCGTTGGTAATGGCCGCCAAGTCCCAACGTTCGTCTGTGTCGATTGTGTCGTCTAGGGTCTCCTCCAATTCTTCCGCCTTGCTCAGCGCGTCCTGGATCGATCTGGGGCGATTTGTGATGAGCAGTGCGCTCATGTTTTTGCTGACACCACGTATGAAAGCGCTCAGGGTTTTTCTTTCCACCCAGTCGTGGCGTTCGTGACGTCGGAGTTGTCCCCCTTCTTCCATGACGGCACACCGGGCGAGGCTGCGGACTCGGTCGGCAAATTGGCGGAGCGTTTCTGTGGCGTTCCGCTTGACTGTCCACAGGAGGGCGGCGGCGTGTTGTGGATTTTCCTTCTGGAACCACTTGATCATGTCGTCACGGACGATCTCGTAGACGTTGTCTACGTCGAGCGTATCATCCCGATCGATAAGGAATTGCTTAGCGGTTCCCCGCGCTTTTGTGCGGAGTAAACGGTATCGTTGTCGCGAGGTCAAACCCGTGGTCACCATATCAAAATTCGCAAAAAACGACACAACACTTAATGCACCGGTCGCGTCTGGGTCCCACGACTCTACTTCGAGGAATACCGAGCGCGGTATGTCCTCCCTATCGGCTTCATGTGTTACGTTATTGTATCGCTGAAGGAGAATGTTCATCTCCTTCATTGTCTGAGTCATTGTTTCTACAGCTTCCGTGCCGGAGGACGATTGGGTTTCGGTCCCCCTGTCGCTAGGTGTCGGATTATTGAGGAACATGGTAGCGATTTGTACTAACTACCACCTAGGCACGAAGAAGTCTGTCGGCGTGAATCGGTCTAAGTCGAGAAAAATACAACTACGAGAAGAGACGTCTTCTCGCGTCGTTTCGTGCGGAAGGCTGCTTCTAATGTCACTTTTCCTGTATAATAAATGGATGTACAGCCTACCTATTTTTATTTTTACCTGTCTCAGTGTGTTTTATTTTCAAGGTTTGTTTCGATAGACTCTAAATTTAGAACTGAGCTCGTGTCGAACGGCCTACGAGTTTGAGTGGGTTCGTGTGAGGCTTACTCACACCGGGATCCACTCCGCTGCCACCAAATTTGTAGGCCTGCTACTTGTGGCGATTGTGTCGATGACCACAGAGGTAGCGTCCCGGCTTACTCGTGGTGATTGTGACGATTGTGGCGACACACCAGTTGTAAGCGGGATTTACGTTCGACAGGGTTAAGGTTTCGTTCCGCGGCGTAGTTGGTAGCAGCACGAGATTGTGACGCCACGTGCCGATCCCAAGTTCACCGAATGACACAAAACCTAACGTGGCGAGCTCAGGTGGGAAGGGGAAGACAAACAAATATCGAAACAATAGTTAATTTTACAAGGGTAGCGTGTGGTATTTACCTGTGACGAGGCGGTGAAGCGGCCAGTCGGATTCCTCGGGATGATGCAATCTGAAATGTTAGCCTTAAGGGCGTCCTACTGAGAAAATGGCGTCCGCCAAATGCGACGCTGCCGAAGGGGCCTACGAAGGCGTATGAGGGACGCCTCGGAAAAGATGGCGGAGTGTGACGCGTCACCAAGCTCCGGTTTTTTCACACTGAGGAACCAGGTAAAATGAGAAAAGATATTCAAATGCAGATTTACAACAATAAAAGGTAAGTTTATTAAATATGCAAATGGTTTTCTGACTAGGCACACCGAAGGGTGTGTCGAAAAGAAGCCTGACGGGCGCAACAACACAAGTAAGTATGGCACAAGATTCAATGTTCAATAGGATAGATTTTCAGATAATATTTTAAATGTACAAATTAATAACTCCAATTTGACTTTGTGTTTCAGGTTTCCAGAGTATATCAGTTCAACGTTCCAGGTTTTCAACAAAGGTGAGTATGGTAAGTATAGGTTAACTTTGTGTTGCAGGTACGAATTTAGCATTAAGTTACAACTTTCAATATTACGACTTTTGTCCAATTGTTTCAGAATTACTTCTACGCACTGTCCTAACTGCATTGGCCAATGGTTAGAAGGTAAGTTATAGTTTTCACTCACACGTGTCAGGGCCCTGAGGTATCCTTCCAGGTGTGATGTGGCGGTTGTGGTGGTTGTGGCGACGGACGTCCAGGGAATCCAAGGGTTCTTCCTCCAGATCAATTCGGCGCGAGACGGCAATTTCGATGGTCAGGGATCTTACGAAAAGCGTTATGAAAGTATTTAGGGGGCGGTTTGACTCTAGCAGGCTCAAGTTCACGGGCAGCAGGGCTCACGGTGACTCTTACTGAATATCTAAGGGGGTCTGCCTGTGGAGGGGGCTGCTCGTTGGTTTTGTTCTGGATGGTCCCCCTCCGCTCCCTCGACGGACGAGCGCCTGCCAGGTGGAGACTTCTGATTGGCTCCCCCCGCCGAGGGAGGGACGCTCTGGCTGGAGACGGCGTCTTCATGTTGAGGGGGGGGTGACGTCACCTTCCGAGCTGACCACGGATCCGAATCTGACAATCATCGCCGCGGGTGGCTATGACAAATTCGGATCGGAAGGGAGTTAACGAATTAACCCAGTCTCTTCACTGGAAAGGTTCCCCAGTGAGTGGAGACTCACAATACGGTAAGCATATATTTCTATTATAGATTCCAAGTTATCCATGAAATCGAACCTCGAAAGGACAATTTTCGCCCACCACCCATCATACCGCTAGCTCTTACATAATATGTAGTATATTATACTCATCACTGTCTTCATCAATCTGAATATTTTACTCCCTTCTTACGGCTTCACAGCTGACAAAAACTTAGTGCTTGACGTACCTGGAACGATAGTGGAAAAAGCTGTTACGATTGTTTTTATTTATTCACTTTTTCTTTCTCTGGAGAGGTGGATCACTGACCTATATCGATAGAAAATCGAGAGAAATACGGCATGGCCAAACTCGAAATTAGCAGCCTTCTCCAAAAAATCTCATCTGATTTTGTTGGTGCATATACTAGGTAACATAATTATGGGTTGACAGATTTGATTATGCTTTTGAAAACTTAAGCATGGAAATATGTTGAACTACCGACCTCCCAAGTGGTTCTTGTTTCTTCCACGGCTGTAGTTTAACTGAGTTGAGGGTGCTTGAAGCGTCAATACACTCTACTCATTTTCAGCTCAGTGTACACAAAATGAAGACCATCAAGCAGGTTTGACCTAATGTTACCACAAAGAATTAAGTTGGAGAACTATCAACGTGATGATGAATATCGACGTTCACAGTAATTGAGAGCAATAAGTGGTAGGTTCTACTGTATAACACACATCAAGCACCGAATATTTCTGTTAAACAATAGAATATTATATACCTACATGGGGAAGCTGGCCACTAAGCTGGCGTGGCTTGAGAGGGGATTGAGTTGTCAATAGTTATGTACAATGAATTACTCACCTGTCGGTTGGATTTTTTCAAAGGGAAGATCAGAATTTGCTCAAATTTTTAGACCTTTGGTAGAAATCATAACAGCTTTCTTACCTGACACAAACCGAACATCTTTCCGGAGAGTTTTACTTTTGCAGATTTCTACAGTAGATATACAATTACTTGGACCAAATCGATGAGTTATTTGAAATTGGTAAGAGAGAGCGCCGAAAGTGCTCAATACTCATGTAGTTTTGAATTGAAACCATTCAAACAAGAGTAGTATGTGAGACGAGCAAACAACGCGAGTCAACCTCCGAATTAACATCAACATATACCTAGAAATCGAACTATTAGATATATCTTCCACCATTTGAGCAAACACAAGGAGGCTTCATAAAGTTGAACATAAACAACATCGAAACATGAACAATTGGGACCTACCATTTCTTGCTCAATTTCAATGGTTCATTATGGGAAATAACAAACCAAAATGCATTAAGTTGTAGACCTTTTATGAACACCTGTATATTTTTTGTTCATTATTTAAAATAATTAATCTTCGGAATCGAGCATGGAAAAAACCATGGAGCTATTTTGATTAAATTTGTTGTATATCGACTCCATTTGGGACCCAGTTATTATATTATATAGTTATGCTGCGAAGATTTTGGTTAGTGTCAGTCACTTCTAAAATATGAAAAATGAGGGTTGTAATTTCCAAAACGCCCTAACTCAATTGTGTAAAGGTATTGTTTTTTCACTTTGAATAGTATTTTCTTTTTTCACTTATTCTTTAAATAGAGTTTGATGTCACTCAGTTGGGCTTCTTAGCAACCAAGAACCAAATTTCGTAGTGATGTTATTGCTGGCAGGTATTTACAATGGAAAAACAAGGTTTCATGCTGACGGATGATCCACACAGTAAAATAATTAACAGTTTCGTAATAACTTGCATCGTTTTTGAGAATGACACTGAATGTTCGTCCACCACAGTCTCAACCTGCTTACCAGCGATACCTATTGAATGGAAACTATTCTTGTTTTCGTTCAGAAAATCATCATTTTCCATGTTTTCCCAACTGTGCAGCTCGTGACAGCTGAGTCGGCCTACTTTCAGCAGTGATCTGTTGACATTCGCATAACGACAGCGGTCATCGCGATGCCCTGTCGCTTCATTGTAACTGTTGGAACGAATTTGAGCAACCTACCGGCCTCCAGCTCTTGTAACCGAGCCGCTATCTGCCGTTTGACCCCCAGCGTGAGCTGCGGCTAGCGTAGTCGCTAAACAATGTTTGAGAGGCTGAAGGCGAAAACGTCCGTCCACCGACGATAAGTGCGGTCATGATGTGAATTACTGTGAGCCGAAGGGACGATACGAGCCTACACTCTCAGTCGGGCCGACACACGTCGGACAGCCTGTCTGACACAGTTTCACAGAATCAACGGATCCGCGTACGAGGTTCGACTTTTTTTCTTTTTGTGCAAAAAACCGTAGATTATGAACTTTTGGAGTGATCATAAGAGTGACTGCCGTATTAGCTACAGTTTTAGAATCAAAATCTCCTCATGTAACTATTTAAAAATGACTATAGCTTTCATAAAATTAATATGAAATTTCTTTCTATAAATTTGAATATCCCTGGTCCCCCAAAAACCAATTTTGAGCCACCTTTGGACGATTTTGTTCTGGAAGTGTTCTGTATCAGAGATTTTCAGATGAGATTATACCATTATCAACAAGGGAGGTGATTTCCACTAGAAACGTCAAAATTACAAAAATAAGACGTTTTTGCCTTGCTAGAAAACTTGTCTTTTCTTTCATTATTATGAACATTTTGGCACAAACTTGGAAATATCGCTAGATAATAGGTCAAGTCGTCCGTGGTAATACACATATAATTACAAATTGGAATTTTGGAACTTCCCCAGTCTATTGCCATCTTTGCTAGAGGCAGAAAGTTGTTTGCCACAGTTCGAAAACGTCATTGTAGTTTAAAACTAATTATTCTTCAAATAAGTGATGTTCGGTTACTAGTGATTCTTCGGTAACTTAAGGTAACTTAACCTAATTACCTGTTAAGCACCGTTTCTTGCCACCAATTAGTCACTTGCTTCCATACGGAATGTCTTCTTGTATTATTTTTGTAGACTCGCATGATTGGGACCCTCATCCAGGGTCGAAATGTCGCGATGGAATAAAGAAATTGAAAACAATCAAGTCTAGAAAGGTCAATTAACCACCCCATCACATAATTACAAATATATACCGTGGTCGGTTTTTCGCTAGTCCGATATGAATGAAGGTGGAGAAGACTAGTTGGATCAAATCTGCACTTCCTAGCCCCAAAATAATCATACAAAGAAACGACTGCAATTTACAAAATGATTCGTTATATTATAATCATTAAAACGGGGTTTCTAATTCGAATTTCAATGATGAAGTTATTTCCAAAATGTGCCAATCGCTCCTTGACAAATCATTTTAGGGGAACCTCATACGTTGTTCCATATGCGAAAATTAATGTATATTCAGAAAAATTTGTGATGAAACAATCATCCTAAACCTTGGGAGAAACTTTGTTCCAAATTTTGACAACAAAAAAAAAGTGACATAGAGTGCTGTTTTAATGTTTATTTGGTCACAAATCGATTCAGAAATTCCTAATTATTAGGAACCAGTCGTCAGAATCGAAATTTTCGCTGTCTGATGGTGGGGGGAAACGAGCAATGCATAAAATATCTAAGTAAGTGAACCGAAGAAACCTTATTTGCTTTACTGTAATTCCGCAAAGACTCCAATATAGACAGACAGACGTGGAACTTGATCAAAAATTGTTGAGTTCAGCGTTGGTACTCTTCTATTTTTTTGCGCTGAACGTAAGGAAGCTTTGTGATCATGAGGGTAGAAGAATCTTCCAAAATTAGTGTTCACGGAAGATTAGTCTTCAAGCGGCCACTTACGAATTTCATCAATATAGAAAACAGCCAAACAGGCGCATGCACTGACGTAATTCCATCTGAATACCAACTTTTCACTATCAGAAATACCCCAACTTGGAAAATTGGAGAGTAGTTCGTGAAGTAGTACAAGAAGAACAATGTACATTGATTCCATTACGATCTAATCAGTAAGAGCCACAAATTCGTAAGGTGCAGTTTCAAGACTTATCATGCATAAACACTCATTTTGGAGGATTTTTCGACCCTCATTATCACAAAGCTTCCTTACTTTCAGTGCTGGAAAAGAGAAGAGTACCTACGCAGAAATCAACATTTTTGGTCAAGTTCCACCGATGTCTGTCTATCTTGATGTCTTTACGGGAGTCGAGTGACTATTTCACAATTCATGCGAAATATTGACGCGACTTCCCTGCCGTATTGCTCATAAAACAATCTCATACATAGAAGTAAATATCCAGTAGCATTTTAGAATTTTTCTCACCTGCTAAATTTACATTAAATGATAGAATGACCATGTTATTCTATGTGATGCTGTCCTTCCAACTTGACAGATGTTTTTATTTCCCTTCCTGATTAGGAAAATAACATTCCTGCTTCTCGGAAACAATACTGAACTGAAAATATTATTATTTTAATTATTCTAAATAATTTATTTCAATAGGCACTTTTATTTATTTAAAGCTGATCGAAGACGGGTACTAATAGAAACGTGAGATGTCGTAACATCCCTCCTAATTTATGGGCTTTCGTCATTAGAGCAATTACCCGTTGACAGCAGCATGAGAGAGAGTTTTTGGGGCCACACCTGGTTTTTTTTTTCGAAGTGATTAGAGACTGGGCTAAACAAACAGAGTCCAGTTTGGACTACACCTCTTCCATTCTACTCACCACTCTTCACCCCTCACCTCTTCTACGGGCATAATCGAACCTATCTACCTCCAGGAAGGAATTCCTGTTTTTGAAGCGGCAAAGATTAAGCACCTAGCAGGCGATCGCATAGATTAAGGTTCCATCGGATGGGTCGTAGATTATATTTTGGAGTTTCGAGGCTCGTTATCGGGAATCCCGTGTCTTTCCCATTACTGTTGAATCTCAAAACTACTTTTGAAATAAGATACTTACTGCCTATTTGTGATTGTGCAACTCCTGCGTTCTTTACCAACCAAGCTCCCTCTGTAGAAATTCTGGGAAGTTCCTTTCGTGCACAGAACCACCAGAAGAGACTTGCAGTACCGAAAATACGAATTTATGAAATGTTTTATTTTCTACAACTGAACATGAATTAATTATAGTTTTCAAATCCATCCCTCGAATTCCTAGAATCCTCGAATACTAGAATTTGCAACAAAAAATGCCTCTTGGAGTTTTATCTTTAACCCCTTTAAAATCCGACTTTTTGCTTCCTCACTACCGAAGGTAGGGAAGCTTTGTATTCGTGAAAGAAGTGAAAAAAAAAATGTCCTCCAAAATCAAAATTTCCACTTGCTTTTTGCGTTTTAGAGCTTCCCGAACAATTTTGGTTCCGTGTCTGTCTGTCTGTCTGTCTGTCTGTCTGTCTGTCGGTCTGTCTGTCTGTCGTTCTGTCTGTGGTCAATCCTTGTCCCGGGCAAAACTATACTAACCTGTGGTCCGATTTTGATGAAATTTTCAGGGATTGTGCAGGTTAGGTCCTAGACGGTCCCCTATCAATTTCAGCACCTTCGGACCAATAGGAGCGAGTGCGCATGCGCAAACGTGAATTTCCTGGAACCTCGGTTTCTCGGTTTCTAATGAACCGATTTTGCTCAAATTTGGAGGTTAGTTAGGGACTAATTTCTAAGAGACACCCTATAAGTTTCAATCAAATTGGTCAAGCAAAAGCCGCTGCGCATGCGCGAACTTTAAATATACTGTTACAACCAAAACTCCGCAACTATTCAACCAATTTCGATGAAATTTCCAGGGATTGTGTGGGTTAGGTCCTAGACGGTGGACCGCTAAATAAAGAATCATAATTTTTTCGCCAACTGATTCTATAAGTCCATGTTACAATGAGTGAGGAAGCTATACTGCCCACCCAACTTGGCAGACGTTTTTTCTTTCAAGATTTTTTTCGTGTTTGCGATCGAACATCATTGAAACGGTCATAAATCCCTTAAATTACACTAAAAAATTAAAAATAAGAATACCGTTGGGAAGAGCGTGGAATTTCTCAATTGATGAGCTGTTGGCCAGTCGAGAAAAACTGAACGCAAAAGTGGTATTTTTACCTCAAACTTAAACATTTGTCAATTTCTGTTTACTTTCAAAGTTTTGACGATTTTTCCTCAATTGAACAAGACATTTGCCAGAAAGGCTTGGAAGCCTGAAAACTGCTCCATTTCATCAGCTTTCCAACGGTATAATATAAAATATTTTACAATCGAATTTAATGGAGAAATTTATGTTTGAACGCGGGAAAACGTGCATTTTTTCAAGAAAATCGACGGTTTAATGGGGAGACTCGGTGCTTTGGAGGAGCCACGGCGTAGCAAACCCCAGAGTCCTCCCGTCAAACCATCGATTTCGTAGAAAAACATGCACGTTTTTCCGCGTTCAAACATAAATTTCTCCCTCAAATTGGACTGTAAAATATTTTTTGACTATACCGTTGGAAAGCTGATAAAATGGAACAGTTGTTAAAGTTAGAGCTTTTCTGGCAAATAACTTTTTTTAATGAAGAAAAAATCATCAAAACTTCAAAAGAAAAATGAATTGACAAATGTTTAAGTTCGAGGTTAAAATACCACTCTTGCGTTCAGTTTTTCTCGACTGGTCAACGGCGCATCTATTGAGAAATATGCTCTTTCCAACGGTATCCTTAATTTTAATTTTTGAGTGTAATTTGAGGGAGTTAAAACGTTTTAACCCAGTGTAATGTTGAAAACACGAAAAACATCTGAAAAGTCAAAAAAGTCGGATTTTAAGGTGGTCAAAGGAAAAACTCCACGTAACATTTTTTGTTGCAAATCAGTTGTGGAAACTACTCCCGAAGTTTGGTGGATAACAAATGTGACGCCCTGTACAGCCAAATTTGGTATTTTTGGATACCATTTGGATATTGTTTTAGTTTATGTTACTGAGTGATAATTCATGTTTCTCTGACATTTCAAATTAAAATTGAAAGAAGCTTCCGTTCGTAACTTCCGTTTTGTTTGGATTGTCGTGCTAATTTGGATAATTTTTGTGCAACAGAATAATTGAAAGCTAGTACTTTCTAACAAATGTTGTAAAACATACGACGTATCGCAGTGAAATCTAATAGGTGAAAGTATATCTTCTTCACACATAGACATATCGAATTGGTTGATGTGATAATTACTGATTGTTGAATCAAAGAGCAGTATATGATTTTCTAGATTGTCAAGTAGCAAAATGAGAGATAATCAACTGTGATGACGATTTCCCGTTTTATCGTCAGGTCCGCAGCTCCTACTGATCGCATTGTGATGAGATCGGCAAGATATTTTTAGGGACAAGCCCAAAATCAGCATCAAATTGTGAGTAGATTCTGGCAATCAGATCGTATGCGGAGACTCTTGGTACCTGCCATTTATGATGAAACTGATAAGGGATCATCTGCGGGCATAACGGCACAAACTCTGCAAATATCCTGTGGGACCGTGATTTTGTACAGTTTTGATGCTTTACTTGAGACTACGCTCAAACCATTGCCTAAATTGGGAGGAATCGGGTGATCAGATCGTGTGCGCAGACACTTTCATCAGATCAGACACCGTTCATCTGATAAAACTCACTAGGGACCATCTCCGGGCAAAACAGCACAAACTCTGCAAATGTCCTATAGGACGAAGATTTTGTACAGTTTTTTGTCTAGCCCCAAACCCCCGTATACAATATACGTTCAGGATACAAAGCTACTTTATCTTCGATAGCGAGGAAGCGATAGGCTTCAGATCGCTTCCCCATGAACAACGATATTATATCAAAGATATCCTTAAATCAAGATAATGGATCCTTGATTCCCTAAAATTTCAGTATTCAAGGGGTAATTAACATAAAATATTACGGTAATTCTGAACCCATATGGACTTGAGTGGAGCATAAATATAAAAATCGGTAGCACCTGGAAATTATAAAACGGGTCGGTCGGGACGCTTCAAAGCGATTCCTCATATGATCCGAGTTTCAGGTGGTTCAGTACCGTTACGGGAAGGCTTTCATGACTAATAAACCTGTCCAACGAGTGATGGATAATTAACGTTATATAAACAACGGAAAAAGTTACACGAGGTCCAACATGTTACAATTAACGGCAATTTGTACAACATCGAGGGAAGAAAAATTGAGAGTACCTTCGAAGGTTGACCACCGGCGCCGGCGGCTGATTGATGAAGGACACCTGCTACGGTCAATTTGGGTCGGTCACAGTCACCCGTCCGTTGATCACGTAACGGTTCGATGCAATAATCATTAACGTCCATTAAGAGCGCAATTAAAGTCCACTCATTGATGAATGAGACGCCCTCCCACGACTACTGGTTTTGAGGGGTTTAGATATAGGAGAGTCATATCGTGTTTGTCACTACGAGACTTCCATCCAAAGTTGTGCAGTGTCTGAAGGTCTGTCTGTCAAAGCTGAAGCTTCTTTTATTTATCATATCAGTAGAACTAACCTTTATTGGAAATTTCTTCAACCTGTCGAAACCAGTGAACCACACAATTTCTCAGATCCTTCTAGATGTCCAATCTCGCTCAAATTCGGACTGGGTTATTCTAACAATTTCAATACGTTCAGATAGGTAGGAAGAACGATGACCAGGATGAAGTGAAAATAAGTGGACTTCCTAGTTCCGGGAAGAACAACACATGAAAATATTCAAATTTTGGTGGAACTTCAAGGCGTTGCGTGAATCAGTCTCTAGATAGCCCCATAAGAATTTCATGAATATTGCACCCACAGGCCCAAACATGAACTTAATACTACACATTCATTATTGAATTTTTTAGTTATTTAGAGCAAAGTACCCTCCCAGGACCATCGTAATTTTACGAGTACTTTACGGTACAAGGTCGAAGATATTTTCTGAGGTATGCAAGTTTTATGAATCTAAAATACCATGAAACAAAGTCTTCTTTAACCCTGTTTAGCCAAGTGATTTTTTTTTGACGTGATAACGTCTTATAAATTGGTTTACCGGGAGACACTTCAAGAAACTGCGTTACGCTCCGCTCACGGAGGGGGTGCAGCTCGGCGCTCCCTAAAGGCGGGCGGCCCCTCCCCTTCCCTGGCACTCACTCCCCCCCCCCACCCATGGGAAATACCTACTACCTACGGGAAATACCTACTCTGTGCAACTTGACAAAGAATTTTATTTTATCCTTCTTCCTACTATACGAATGAATATTAACATTAAAATTATTTTACCACTCAAAGTCGTTGTCACGTAAAACTTTCGCCCGTATACCGACTTTACAGGCAACAACACAGGGTTTTTTTTTTTTTTTTAAATCTCGGAACACTCCTCTTTCTTCGCATTCTTTTACATTCTAGTGCCTTGATGCTCGGAAAAATCATTTTTCAAAATCCAGGCAATATGTTTTTTTTTTGAAATTTGCCTTCAAAGTACATTTATGCACATTTAGACACATTGGGCAGCCGCAACCCTTATGGTCAGAACTAAATGCTTCTGAAAAGACACACTCGGCAAGCTGAACGAGGACGATGTCGTACTGTAAGACCGGAAAAATGAATATGTGATATAACTCAACCCAGCCATTCAAAATAAAGTGCAAGTATGGACTAATCACAAATATCACAAACATTATGAAGAAAAATAATAAAAATAAAAAATCACAAATAAAAACCTTTACAAGAATGAAACATTTGTATACACCAAACAAATGAGGAAATTGAAATTGAATGTAAATAGGTATCAAAATTCCACTGTCACAAAAATTAAATCTTCATAGGAAGAAATCATTTTCCATTAACAAAACTAAAATGAAAAGCATAAAGCGGGGTGGTAGTTGCCCAATGTATCTAAAAAAAAATTGCCCGAAAAACAAGCTATATTTCGAAAGTAGTTGAAACATTCATACAAATAAAGTTGGTGTTGTACACTAAAGATATTCATAGAATTTTCACAAGAAAATTATGGAGTAAGACTCATTATGAATATGGGAGCCGGGGCCTTGAAATTTCCGGAGTTCCTCTGACGTTCGTTGGTGACAGCGAGGAAATCAAATCCACAAACTGATAACTTGAAAGCTAGTGATAACAGTTCGATAGGTTGGCTAAAAGTTCAGCAGAATATCCGGTTTAGACCAGTGTCGCTCTCATAAGGGGAATAAACTCAAAGGTTATAAAATTCCCAAAATTGCAGTATATTTTTGTGCAAATTGGGTTGAAAAGGGTTAAATCTAGACGCGTCTACGTTGACGCTAGTCCCAACACTTCACAGTCGCAACACAGCATCTTTGTTCAAAACGAAGCATTTATAATCCATAAGAAGCAATTAAGTAGCTCAATACGGAGACCCTTCCGATTGGACTGCTATCGCATCAACCTACCTTAATAATTACTTCGTGAACCAGACCTCGGCCACAGTAATCTGTAACAAGACCTGGCATTAGCAATGTGATCCATCGTCTTTCTAATATTTCTTCTTCGGCGATGCATGAGAAAACCAAGGTTGTTATTGGGTTCTGCAGCTGCCGCGCATCCGAAACAATTACAATAAGAATCCCATGAAACTGATCCCTATCTTCAAGATGAAAATTGCGCGCATTCCTCAATAGGAGCTCGCTCTGCAGGAAAATTGCACGCTGGTGGGTCTTTGTTTTCATAATTGGGGATGTTTCATTCATTAATGGCGTGTTCCTTCGCGTTTATACAAACCAGTTCTTCATACATTAGTCAAGAAGTAAGCACAGACTGACATAATTTCTCAACTCTTGAGAGTATAATTCGTTATTTCTGACATTGAATACAAGTAGGCACCACTAAAATTTCAGATGTGATAGTATTCATAAACAGTTTAATCAACTTCAGTGCATATGTGAACATTAAATGGCGTTGATGAAAAATATTCAACATACTAGGTACCCCATGAAGACTGTGCTATCTCAAGTTGATGTATGGTCTTGCAAACAAGTCGGACAAATGGGTGTGGCACAAAGCTTGCTCGTCAAAAACCCGAATGTTTAGATTTCCTTAGTAAATGAGCTTAATGGGCTTAGTAGGTTGTACTACTCTAATAGGGAACCATATTTTCTGGTGACAGCTGAAGGAAAACTGACATGGTGATTGTCAAAGTCAGATGGCAACAATGTTGAGAGGTTGGAGTTGTATCACAAATGATGTACTTATATTATTAGCCTCAGTGCGTTTTCGTGGCTGTGACGCTAAGATGAGATCAGTTAGTATTGCACACGGTTTTCAAGGATTGAATTTCAATGCTTGAAGTTTAAGCAAGTTCGTCATTAAAGCTAAAAACGCTGCAGATGAGTACACAACGATTTTCTGTAGATCACCCTTCGGCGAAGAACACATCCCAACCAGCAAAATATCATTATCCCAAAGTTGTGGGTGCCTTCTAGTTCTACACAAAATTTTCATTTTTGGTTGTTCGGGAAACACGAATGGTTGACGTGAAACTCTACTTGAAGAAACGAGAAAAGATTTCATTGGATCAGCTGAAATTCGTTCACATTCCAGAGCGAACGTTCACGTGCGATTCACGCTCGTGTTTCTGACTCACCCCGTCCATCCCTCATACTGAGGGAACGTAAGGATTGCTAGAGAACCAACTACCTTCTCTAAGTACCAAGGGGGTAGGTGGGGTAGGAGTATGGGTCTAAGGGGCTGCATTCTCAGAGCCCTCGAGTCCTCATTATTTTCACAATAAACGCAAATTTAGTAGTTCATAGTTATTGATCGTCTTGGTGGTTTCATTCGTATCTAACAACTAAACAAAATGTTAAATTTATGCAAGAACATCATGAAAATTTGATTAATTAGGTAAGTAATTAATTATCCTCAAACTGAACGGTAAGTCCTACCAAGCTCTGGATGGTGCCAAAAATTCCTAAAAATCGTCGCTGAAAAAAAGTACCCGTAAGTTATCAAAAGTTTTCGAGCTTCTTCGGGCGTCTCGAAAATGTTTTTCTCTAATTTTTAGAAGTGACTGACAATAATCAAAAGCTTCGGGGTACAACTAGACCTCAAATGAAGTATTCAATTTGATCAAAATTGTTATTATTACAGATTTATTTATAGATTTTTGTTACATGTATATTACTTCAGAAAATGGATGAATTTCCCTGTTTTCCTTTGATATCTTCCACCGAAAGATGTTCATTTGACTCGAATTATCACCTGATCAAATAGATTGGCTCGAATTATCACTTGATCAAATGGGACAAGATTAAAATTTTTTGATCAGTTTTTCACAGCTGGTACAATCCAAGAAACCGCCAGTTTGAATTAAGTTTCTGTCCAGTTTGAACCAGTTTATCCCTTCAATATATTCGATATTATCGAATAACCATTGTCTGTGACTTTACTCTCCCAATTAGGGATGGGTATCGTTATAAAAGTATCGATATTTTGTATCGATACTGTATCGTATCCGAGTATCGATACCCCAAGTATCGTTGGGCATGAGTATCGATATTTTAAAATATCGAGTATCGATACTTTAGTGTCACAAACTATCAATATCATCCAATTTTCTCAAGAAAAATATTTTTTTCAACAACTTTTATTTATTTTTCACTATTGAGAGTCCAAACAGAGTGATTTTTTCCATGATATAAACGTTATTTGTGCAACCAAAGAGTAATGACCCAAAAGCCTCTCTACCTTCTTCATTTTTTAGCCATTATGTTGAATTTTCTGCGAGAACAGTCGATAGAATATCGACATTCGATATTTAGAAATATCGGATCCAAAGTATCGATATCCAAAAATATCGGATAGTGCAGTATCGATACTAAAATATCGAGTATCGGTAAAAAAGTATCGATATTTTAAAATATCGAATATCGATACCCATCCCTACTCCCAATTCACAGGAGGAAGTTCTGGGGCTTCCTAACAGGATTTTTCATGAAAATCACTCAATAAATGTTTTTTATTCATCACAGTGAGATTGAGGGCCATCAATTTAATTTACGAGCCCTCTGTGAACGATGATAATAAATAATATCATCGTCATCACATATCCATAGCAACGAAAAACCTTCATCCTTCACAATTCAATTTCAATCCTCACGGTATTGCCCAAGTTATGACCAATAACTTTAGTATAAACCCACATCAATAGCGTCATTCAATATATCAAAACACCTTCACGAAGGCTACGGCTCGCTACGATTGAACAAGCATAAAATTGACGTGGAGGAATAACTTTCGTGCTTCACTTGGTGAAGGTAAGTGACCCTGCGCCCTCCCATATACCTGATTTATGTATCTCTCGCCTCAAGTTATGACCTATTGTTCGGTTCAAGGCGGCCCCAACCTACATTGAATAAAGATAGGCCCACCGAAATTTTACAACTTGAAACGCCTGCTGACACTGTCGAGTATGAGTTGACGTTGAGTGATCATCGAGGGTGACCGGATACACCGCGCTATTGTGAATTCTCATCCAATATTCACGACATTCAGTGCTCGACGGGCGGTAAGTATTGGACGACCATTCACATTGTGCGGGTATGATTCGATTCCACCGTCATAAAGTCCCAAAGGAAAATACTCAACCTAACGATCACCACCCAACAGTTTTAAATTTGAAATAACATTGGTTCATAATTTTCAGAAATAGCCTTTTGATTTAAACATGAAACTAATTTCCTTCAAACCCCCTTTCCGTAGATTTGCTAGCACTTGTTGATTTTTTTCGCCTTAAATTGTTCTGCTTATTATTAAAATTAATATTTTCAGTACAATTATGCGATTTAAAGCTATTTAAAAGAATACTGATCTGTGTGGGGTAGATAAGTTCTTACCTGGGAACGGTAAATCATTATTTGCATTTCTCCTCTTTTGTCTTCTTGTCTAGCTTGGTGGTGTAGGCAGAGAATCTGGGAAGACTTGCGCGACTGGACATCTTCCTACGAACACATGTCTTCTTTATATATTCACAAATTCTATTGATAAATTAAATGAAAGATTATTAGAGTCATTAGAGAGATTTTGCAGGCCACTAACGTGCCCGTGGAACCTTTTCACTAAGTGCAGTATCCACGGAACCCGTGAACTTGTCGAAACGTTGACATTTGGTGACCATCCAGCCGCCAATTTTGGCGGAGTCCGTTTAGAATCCCTGAACGTGGCTGGCTCATAACAGTACTTTTTTTCAATTGTCATTTGTCATCATTTGCCATCCGTTACCAAGAAAGCCAAAACAAAGCGTACCTCCAGCACTTCACTTGGGACGCCAATGACAACGGACCAACATCTTTTCTGCCGTGAGAAGGAAAAACAGCTTATCTATGAAATTCTGGGCGCCCGAAAAATGCCTCAAGGATTTTGAGCTTACCACTCCATTATTCGTCTTCAGTTTATAGTTATAAGTCCACATTTTCGATCGTCTGTTAGGTTAGGTAATTAGTTTGTAATTAAGCTAAGTACGCACATAACGCTAAGTTTTTTGGAGAAATAAACGACCGAATAACAAACGTGCCAATTTGAGGAATGTTTATTATTTCCATTCACCAAATTGGCACGTTTTTTTGAAAGGTTACCAACTTCGTTACAGTCAGTCCTGCAGCCTCGATCGGAAAAAATGTGAAGAGAATCGTGCCTGCAAATTAAAACGTGAGTAAATAATTTATTTACCTCGTTATGCGATGAAGATTTTTTCTACCGTGTAGAGTTCTGGGACATAGAAATGGGGACGCCTCCCTCCACTTTCCTATACCGTATTATGTTGATAACTCCAATTTGAAAATTTACAAACGATCTAATAATAAACGTGCCAATTTGAGGAATGTTTATTATTCCCATTCACCAAATTGGCACGTTTGTTTGAGAGGTCGCCAACTTCGTCGTCGTCAGTCCTGCGCGCCAGCTCTGGAAGGAATTGAAACTGCAAATTGAAAACGTGAGTAGAAAATGATTTCTTTACCTTAATTTTAACCCTGAGGGGAGGATTCGTCTTGAGGGGGATTTTTGGTGAAGGGGGCCTAGGACTTTTTCTACGATGTAAAAGAGAGTTTTCTTTTTACCTAGAGGGGGGTCCGTCTCCCTTAGGGGGGAGTTTTGTTGAGGGGGGGCATTTGGTGAGGGGGGAATTTTCCAGGAAAAGTCCCCTCCCTTACCGGTGAGGGGGGGCTAATTTTCTTTTTGATTGACAGGAAAAACCCCCCCTCTTTGTATATACGTGGGGGGGGCAATTTTTGACAGGAAAAACCCCCCCTTCTTCTCCTACTTTTGTAGTTTAATGTGGAGGAAAAACAGCTTGCCTTTGATCGTTCGGAGGAATATGGGCTTATCTTTAACGGTTAGCACGACTTGGCCTGGTCTTTCGTAATTTAATATGGAGGAAAAACCACTCAACTATACATAAGCTGTTTTTCCTCCAAATCGTTCGACTAGATCTTTCATGCTGAGCCATTTTCCGCTTCAGCCAAGTGGTTTTTCCTCCTAATCCCCTCACTCCATTGGTAACATCAGATGTTTTCCCTGAATTTGAGAGGTTGTTTGAACAGCTGAGCTGGTTTTCCCTAATATTATAAGTGGTTTTCTCAAATATAATGTTCGTTTGATTTGTATAAGATGTGGAGGAGAAACAGCTCAAGTGGTTTTTCCTCCAAATCGCTGCCACTACTATCCTCCAGAAAGAGCTTAACTATGAATAATCGAAGTAAAATCGGTGTTTCTTGTATTTAATCGATATCAGCACGATCGATAGGATGTGAGCTAATCACGACTTTGGCTGTTCGTTCGTCTAAATGAAATTTAATCTTGTAATCCTTGGGGTTAATATCTTCCGCACTTCCCGAGGCCTTACGTATTTCTAGTTGATGGTTTAGAAACTTTTGCAAATACTCAAAGATCGTTTTGAAATCGTAAATACCGGTAGCAAAGATACATTTTTCCGAGAAATCCGAAAACCAAACGGCGTTGTTAATCCCTTCTCGTATATTTGGAAAATTATTATAGGTGTAAAGCCCCAGTAAAGCGACGCCATATTTGTAATCTGGATCTAATTCTATGGGTGGGAAATACGTCTGCGCGACCTTACACGAATCTCCATGCAGAACAATTCCAACTGCTTGAGAGGACATTGTAAACTTTTCAACACCAAGATCGAGAGATGTCCGCAATGGAAGCAGGACTGATCAATGTTTTGGTTCACAATCAAATTATAAAGGATTTGATCTCCCCTTAATGCGCTGAATACTTCTATCGGAGGTTGCATCCCGAACGCATCGTAATAAAACGTCACACCCGGGGAAATGACCGATATACCGCACCAGTGAGTCCCTGGTCCCATAGAATCGTCTAAATTTAAAATCAATTCGGATTTTGGGGGAATTTTACCGATATTTTTTAATTCGTCCCGACTAAAAACTCCCAAAAATTTTCGACCTCTTGTCGGGTATTTCTCGAAAAAATTTATAATATCGGTCGAAGTCAAGGGATGTTCTGGAAGTTTGCTGGCTAACATCTCGAATAATTTTTCAAAATCGCCCCCTTTCCTAACGAGGTTTTTCCTCGCCTTCGTCTGCCACCCGCACGTCTTTTTCGCGTCCGTAAAATGTTGGAAGAATGTGTGTTTATTCTCCCCCCTCCACTCGAAGGGGCCGACCAATTTTTCACGTTTCTTGCCAAAGTACTTGCACTTGCGGCGCCCGCTAACAGCGTTAACAGTAGAGGAAGAAACCCACCGACCTGATTTTGCGACTTGATTTGTCGCCGCTTTCTCTTGAGGGCGACTTTTCGAAAATTTTTCTTCGGTCTCCGTTTCGCGCCACTTCCAGAAAGACCCAATTTTGCCTTCATGGCTGATGTGACGAGCAATGCAGATGCACGTTCACCTAAACCTACCCCTTTGGAGGTAATGAGCGATTTCGCCGCTTTCAATAATTTTTTATCTGCTTCCGCGAGTACGCTATCTTGTTTAGAATTTTGATAGGCAATGTCGTGTTCTCGACAGTAGGAATCTAAGCGATTTGACGGTTGTACGCTGTCTCTTAGCTGCTGAATCAAAGGGTTTCCCGGACCGCAAATTTATAACCAGGCAACGTCAAATTTAGAGGATTTTTTTGTATCAACCAATTAACTAAACCTTCTCCTTTTTTACTCGAGTCCATAAAACTGACTGTCACCCCACCCACCTCAACAGTCCTATTAATACCTTTTTAGGATGGACCACGACGAGTTTGAGTGCGTAAAAACTAGCGTGGAATTTCCACCAATTCCCAATTACGACAATTTTGGCAATGACCGGGAGAAAATTGTGGCCAGACACGGGCAGCTGTTGCCCTCTCACGTCCGAGCAATAATCGTAGGTCCAACGTGTAGCGGTAAAACGAACGCGGCTATTCATTTACTCTTGGCAAAAAACGGAATACGTTTTTCAAATTTAGTAGTGATTTCGCCAACGCTCGATCAAAAAAAGTACGAAATTTTGGATAAGATTTTGAGCGATGTGGATGAAATTTGTTACGTTAAATTGAATTCCAAAGAAGAATTTGATAATTATCTGTCGGGAGATGGTAAATTATTACCAAATACAGTATTACTTATCGACGACGTGATTGGGACGGATTTTAAAGGCGTCGTAAAACAATACTTTTCCATCGGGAGGCATCGACAAATTGACGTTATTTTAATCGTACAATCTTACTTGGCTGTCCCGAAAGCGTTGACTAGAGAACAAGCCAATTTAATTTTCGTATTTCGAATGGACGGTAGGAATTTGGAACACATTTGGAAAGAACACTGTTTCCACGAATTAAATTTTACAAAATTTGTACGTTTGTGCAATCACGCCTGGAATTACAGGCCTAATAATTGTCTGATTATAGATAAAACCCGCGGGGTAAATAACGGGAAATTTAGGCGAGGTTTGAGCGAATTTTACGTGGGATTATAAAAAGAAAAACTACCTCGGTTTTATCGTCATTATGAGTAAGTACTTGGACGAATTATTGCGGGCGAAAACCGCTTTGCGGGCCAAATACAGGCAAATTTCACAAGGGGCTATTGCTCAAGAATCGTTTTTAAAATCGACTTTCGAGCCAATTACTAGACCGCTAAATACTTTGATCGAAAGATCGGGAGAATTCAAAGACATTGAACAACCAACCCCAATTCGAACTAAAAAACGCGTAAAAGGTGTAAAGACGAAGAAAAAAAGAAAACAGCGAATCGTCACACCCCTTGTGTCTATTAAAAATGAACCGGTTTCGGTCCCCGAATTTCTCACTGAAAATGACTTTTACGAATACGAACCGCAGGAAAACGACCAAGAGGTCACTTTTGACCCGCCTAAAACTTCTTCTACGCCAAACAAAGATCCATTTAGCTCCAGTATTTTGAACCAAACCACTGTCGACGTCGCTCAAACGCACACGCCAAAATTTGCAACTCCTCAAATGGGAGAAAAGAATATCGCCGATTTAGAAACGACGGCCATAAGAGAGCAAGCGAAAACGCCTCAAGGGCAGAAAGATATGCAAGAAATCCTATCTCAATTCCCACTGCACGCGCAAAAATATATAGCTTATTTAACCCTAGGGGCTGCAGATTCTGGCATAGACGAAAATACGCTGGATGCCCATTACGGACCCCGTGTCGCAGGAACAAGCGGTGTCAATTTAGGTTCTAAAAACATAAAATTTGAAGGAAATTACGTGTATCTAGGGGACAATTTAAAAGCGCGGGGAACGAAAGGATTTTACGATCTTTTGTTCCTCAAAGACCCAAAAAATTATACGCAAAGCGACCTTGCGAATTACGAAGAGTTTATTCGCAAAAGCAACGTAGCTTATTCCGGCTATTCCCCTTTCCGACAAATAAATCGGTACGGTGGTTCGAAATACGCCAAATTTATAAAAAATATATATCCTCCTAAGGGCAAGGGCGAGGTAGAACTCCCTGCTGTTCAATTAGCGCGAGATTTTGATATAAATTCGGTCGTGGGCCAAATCTACGATCCAAATGTCCTAGTTAACGGGTTAAAGGTGTATCTATCGTCCTATAACGCCGGGAATTTAAATTTGTACGCCACAATCGACGCGGTAATACGCAGGCTAAAAAATCTGGGGTACATACAGGGATAAGCAGGGTGGGAGAACTTCAGTTTTTAATTGGCGAGCGATGGAGCCGTACCGTGGAAAAATCGATACTACGAGCAATTTCAAATCGACCAAGTTAATTTACGATAAATTTGGAAGGTCGAATATCGATCGACGAATCAAACAAGTCGTGGAGTCTATGATACCCACCAGTGAACCTAGAACTTCCAGTGACTTAAACTCTGCAATAGACGAACGCGTTAACGCCGAGTTCGATCGCTTAAAATCTAGCCTCCAACCCGCACAAAATGCAGAAATGCAAAAATTTGAACAGTCGTGGCGGGAAGAGTTGAAAAAATTACGTTGGGAAGCGGAAATTAAATTTAATTTAATGGTCGAGGACAGAATTAATAAGCTGCTCACTGACCTTAGCGATATTAACAACAGAAGCGAATTACAAACCAAAGCAGAGTTCAAAAAGAATATTAATTCGGAAATCAAAAACCTGCAGAATGAATTTCAGGAATCGTTCAAAATTCTCAACAAAAAAATAGAGGGTATGGCCGCTTTATGTAACATCCAATTTTAAATAAGCTACAGCTTTAACTAGTTAAAGGTACATAGAGGTATTGGGTGAACTTCAGTTTTTAATTGGCGAGCGATGGAACCGTACCGTGGAAAAATCGATACTACGAGCAATTTCAAATCGACCAAGTTAATTTACGATAAATTTGGAAGGTCGAATATCGATCGACGAATCAAACAAGTCGTGGAGTCTATGATACCCACCAGTGAACCTAGAACTTCCAGTGACTTAAACTCTGCAATAGACGAACGCGTTAACGCCGAGTTCGATCGCTTAAAATCTAGCCTCCAGACTGAATTCGAAAAGAAGATTAATTCAGATAGCGAACAACTGCGGGATGAATTTCAAATATCATTCAAAAATCTTGAAAACAAATTGACTCAATTATATAATTCTAAACTACAAGAAGTAAACGAATTTGTCATATCGGCTTTAAATAGACAACAAGTCCGATGGCGGGATACTCTCGACAGAGAGATAATTAAACTTAAAAGTGGCTGGAGTGGGGGGAATAGGCGACTAGGTACTATATAACAACGAGGTTGAGCATTTTGCGGGTCAAACGTTGGAAAAAATGGCACGAATTGTTTGCGATTTAACGTGCTCCTCTGCCCATTCTCGTTATTACATCAAAGAGTTGACTTTAATATCGCTCGATGATACGGACCAGGACCCAAAATCGCTTCATTATTCTTTCAAAGGACCAAATAAGGTCCGTCCGGATCGTCAGACGTTTTACTGCCAGAAATACATCCACGGACTCCGTTTCTCAAAAGGCGATTTGGAACAAAAGGATTTAAAACGCGTTCTGCACCAATTTACGTACAACGGCGAAAATATGAATCCTCATTGCGTAATTTATGTAAAGGGCGTCGAAAAATGTGGTTTATTACGCAAAGCGGCGGGGTTCGACAAAAATTTAAACATAATTAACGTGGAAAACGCTCCTAGTTTTAGGGAGTTATTTAAAATTTACGCCGACCGAATTAAATCGTGCACAGCACATTCTGAATTACCTCAAAAATACAACAACGCTTGTTCGCAGTCGAAAGCTACTGCCATGTATTTTTGGTTGTCAGAGGCGTCCTTCCAGAACACCGACTCTTCAGATTCGGCATTATGGGGTAATGCGGACGCAGATGCAGGGACGACACCAGGCAAAGATTACCCGGATGCTACGATAATAGATATGGAAATTTAAAAAAAGATATAACCCAGACGCGCCAAGGTGCAGCTTGAGAATTGCAAAGTTGACCCACAGGTCAACTGCATTCGAGTTCAGATGTTACGCAACATCAAACACGAAATTCGAACAGGACCGTTTTTATAAAAGCCCTAAGGACCCCCGAAACTTGCACGGTTCCTTTCGCACGATGGCATCACAAGGGTTGTTGAGTTCTTTGGACGAAGTAAAAAGCGCTAATCCCAATTATCTTAGCGCGTATGTACCCCTATTAACTTTTTTGTCAAATTACACGCCCACAAACCAATTTGAATTGGAAATAGTAACAAAATATATTGACAGATTACGAGACTTGACAGAAAAAATTGATTATTTAAACGACATGATGACAACAACTGTTTACGCAATTCTGCAAGTATACTTCAACGAACCTTACACGCCTGCAACTAATTTGGTCATCGAAACAATACCGATAGGGGACGCGATTATTGACGACATGACGACAGCTTTTTGTTGGTTCTACCATTTGGACGAAGCGTTCACACGATTTATCCAACAACTGGTTGATGACGGACACACAAACTTCAGTTCTTTCCGTGACGAATTGCTGGTTCATTCTGGTATGTGGGAAGTGGCGCAGGACATAAGCCAAACTGTCTCTGATACGCTCGAATTAAAATTGCACAGCCCCCCAAAATTGCGAGATTTGGGATTGGTTGCTTCACTACCTGCTTATGGATATCTGCGTCCTTGTGATGTCCCGGCAACCATTATGGATAGTCTTACGAACCAAATTTGCAAGGTACGTTCTTTTGCGACAGTAAAAAACATTATTGGAAGGATTATGGGAAAGTCTAAACTCTTATAAGAATTTCTTGTGACACAAATCCAATTTTTTCCCCGACAGATTTCCTGGTACGATTTGGCGGTCCTAGAACGTGCAAGTCGCGAGCGGGAGTCTGCAGCCGAGCAATAATGCCAAAAACACGGAGCTAGACGAAGCTTTTTTTGCGAGGTAATTTTGTTTTTTTAACACGTAAGAAAATATTGCGAATTTTGAACTCTGACCATTTTTTTTGGTTCTTGAGAAACGTAAGTCTTTTTTATGGTTAAATTTTTATGTCCGTAAGGCAGGCTTAAAATCGTTGTTATTTGCTGTCTTTTGTTGTCGTGGTGGTGCAAAGCTAATTTTGTCTTTTTAACTGTCATAACGTCGTAATTATGCGACTGTATGGCAGAATACGTGACATAAAGCCCAATTTTTTCATACAACGCTTTTTTATATAAATCAAAAGTTAATGTTTTAGAAATGACAGAGTTAGGCACTCCTTTTGCACGTTTGGTTTCTTGATTGGTAGATTCGAGTTTAAATGCGTACATTTTAGCCCGCAATGAAATAAATTCTACAATTTGAGACCCTTTGGATTCGTCTTTAAAAAGCCCTATCTCGCCAGTGCAATCGAAATCAAAATGTTTTTTCAAATTGGGATTTCTAGAAACGAATTGACGCCAGTCGCAGTCTAACCCCTCGATTAACATCACAATTGAATCAGTGTCGGAGTAGACAAGCTTCAAGGAATAATGAATAAATTGAGGCTTCAACACGCTATACCAAAATCGGTTCATGTGTAATTTCGCCAAGTCCAAAATTGTTGCACCCGCATAAATTGGTTTGTCTAATTTTGTTGCAACTTTATTCATAAATATCGCCAACACATTATCGTCAATGGCAGTAAAATGGGAATAATTTGATTTTTGAAATTGAAATTTAGCTTGTTTCCAAGAAGTTACGATTCTAACGTCTTTCCGAAAACGCACGTTTTCTAATAATTTCCCAATGGCAGAATTTGCAATTAACTTGTGGGCTTGTTTTTCTAAATCGTTGGTGGCATTTTTGCGGTTTTCTATCGTTTTAAGAATAAAATTTTCCATAAATGGAGACTGTTTAAATTTTAAAGCCTTAGTTATACGATCGATTTTTAATCCTATTTCTCGTACTGCAAATTGCAAAAATCTATAATGAATGACGTACTGTTTTTTGTCATACAAAGTGCCTACAAGTTTAATTTCGCGTTTTGTGCCTGGAATAAAATCTTTTTCAACCAGACAGGGGTAATCTGCTAAATTATCGTGTAGTTGTGGGGGGATTGAGATATCTGCTTCAAACAAATATCCATATTCAGAGCGGTCTGAAATTTTTAAGATTTCGTCCAAAGTAGGAGGAACGACAAATTCAAAATTGCTTATTGGTAAATGTTCGAGCGCTGCAAACGGATACAAAGAATTGCAATCAATGTAGGCTATCTGTTTTTTAAAATTTTCGTTTTGCGCGTGTTTCAGCACGCTAGAACAAAAACCGCCCCGCACGTACCTTTCAAAAAACATGTAAGGTTCGCTGTCCGTAATTAATTGTAGGGTAACACCGGTCATTTTTAACATGCTATCGAAACTTGCACCTGGCAAACTCACATATTGCGCCGGGTCGATGTGATACAACTCAAAAAACCGCTTTCTGAAATTTAGAAAAACTTCCGCTAGCAAAAGGGTATCGCTGATTAAATATATTCGCGCGTAATCGGCGAGCGTTTTGCAAGAAAATAAGTTCCATACTTTAATCGCGTGTTGGTAATCCTCGTCTGTCACAGTTTGTTGATTTAACGAACTATAAAATTGGTCTTTCGAAGGGAGTTGATTAACCATTAGACATTCATAATTTTCAATATATTCATACGGAAATACGCCTTTTCTTAACATAACACCGATTAAATTTTCGTCGCGAAAATATCCGGGGACAATTTGCAAATCTTCTCGCCTTAATTTTAATGCGAGGCTCGATAGGCTGTTGGGCAAAAATTTTAGAGAGTCGACAAATCTTAATTCGAATGGCTTTTTGCCAATAAGTATCGAATAACAAACGCATCTTATGCAAATAAAGTTTTCGGACGTGTTGGCAACTACTGAAATTTTACACCCTGGCAATTTGGACAAATTTGTAATCAGGAACTTAAAATCATATTTTTGGCCGTTGTGGAACAAAATACATAGATAATAAGGTTTTTTACAGTTCTGATTGCACTGCGCATGTGCCAATCCTCGAATTTCTCCATTTATGTGACAATGATCAGTGTGAACCATGTCAGATTTAAGAATTGGTTTATTGCATAGGTGACAATTCATGCCGGGGTCAAAATGAATTTTTCTTGCAAGCGGTACGTATGTATTATAAACGTCTGCAACGGATTTGCCAATTTCATATAAATTGGTCATCAATTTAGCGCCTGCGTCCTTGCCAAAATATGTAATTACTTGATTGAATTTACTATCATCTGCTGTTCCAAATTCAGTATGAACATATATTCCATAAGCATAAGGTACGTGCTTGTTTAATTGCCCTTTAACACTCGAACATTCTCCTGTGGTAGGTTGCAGATAGCACTCCATGTCGGCAAATGCTATTGCAGGGAGTAAAACAGATTTTGCAGTATTGGTAAATTTTAATTCGGAATTATTTTCATCAGGGAGTTGAATTAAATTGGTCGACCCTGACCTTCGACACCACAATAAATGCTCTTGCAATTTAATATCGCGGTGTTTTCCACCAGTTTTTGCAGTAGTTGCAAAAAGTTTAAGGCATCTGCGACAAATTACCGACGCTTTTTTTTTATTCGGCGCTTGTTTTTTAATTAATTTTACTAAATCGATTATATGTATAAAATGAAATGATTCACC
Organism: Apolygus lucorum; assembly: GCA_009739505.2. Taxonomy (NCBI): domain Eukaryota; kingdom Metazoa; phylum Arthropoda; class Insecta; order Hemiptera; family Miridae; genus Apolygus; species Apolygus lucorum. Next base: position 2,152,031 of record CM019178.2, read on the forward strand.
ATTACGCAAAACTAACAAGTCCGCTATGTCAGAGGTTAAATTTTCTGAAATTCGAAATGGATAAATCAATTTTTTTTCTTCGTTATCTGCACCAAAAATATTTATACTAATTTGATTTTTTCGTTCAAAATGTTCGATATTTTTTATTGAAGTGGGGTAACTAATCATGCTATAGTCGTATTGTCTCGACGATTTTGTTTTTGAATGGTGACATAACGCATAGTAAAAACACTTGTCGTCGTCAGGGTAGGTATTCAAATCGAGGGATTTTTGTTTTTTTAAAAAAGCGGGCAATTTAATCTGTTTGCCAAAATTTAAGGGCTCGTGCACATTAATATTAATGAGTAATCCCTGGACATGATCAACGGTGGCCCCTGACCCTTTTTCATGAAACTCTTCAATTTTGTCATTTAAATTAGAATAAAAATCGTTTAAAATTTCGTGCAACTCGTCCAAAGTGTAGATCTCTCTCGATGGTAGATTTATGCTTCGTTCTTCTTTTCTTTCCGAAATGGGAAAATTGTAGAGCAAATCTAGAGAAACGTTGATTTTAAGACCCGACCATTTCTGCAAGAGAGATTTAACCGTTTCTCGGATAGGAACCCGTGCAGACTCCAAAAACTGATTTATGTCAAAACTGTTTTCGTTCGCGTTTTTGAAGTAGTAAGTTAAAACTCGACCACAAAAATGTTCTTGCAATTTGACAAGTCCGTTTTCACACGGTTCCCAATATTGAACAAATTTTCTTTTCCGTGCCGAACGCCCATCGGCTAAGTCCAGAAACTCAGTATTGTCCATTGAAGAGGTAGGCAGGTAGGTAACTTACTCGGTCGAAGTAAAAGTGAAACTGACGACCTGCCCTTTCGCGGACCCGGGTCCGCATCCACTGAAATTTGGAGGTGGGGGCCTGTCCCACTTTGCACGCAATATTGCATCATCCGAGTTGTATAAAAGCCCGCGCTTCGAGCAAGGGAATCGTACGATCACAACCTACCTCAACAGGATGTCTACCGTTAGGTAACCGTCGAATACGCCCTCTCTCTCTCTCCCTGTCTCTTCACCGATGAACTTGAACTTTCTACCAACAAGTTTTCTCCGACGTAAGTAACAAATTTCAATTTTTTCCCAGGAAACCGACGCTTAACGAGCTGAACGACGCTGGGACCAAAGAAAGAAAATATTTGCGGGACTTGGCTGTGGGATCGACGTACCAGATAATAGCAGTTAAACTAATAAATTCGAAAGATTTTGGTCCGTTGGTTGTAGCGCACGCTAGGACCGTATTACCTGGTCGACCAAAATGTGATTTTGAAACTCTGTTACCAAAACGATATATGCCGTTGTTATTTTCCAATACAGACGAACCATTAATTTGTGAAAATGACAATTTGTTTTTTACAATAAAAGCGCATTCAAACAAGACCACTAATATTGAATTTCATTTCTAAAAATGATTAGCGTTGTCTTTTTTAGTATGAAGGTATTTGAATATTTTTTAAATTTTTTCAGGATAAAAAATATGGACCCATCGTATCTTAGAGCTGGAGAAAATAAGTACCGGTATTACGTAGACCGTCTATTAACGTTTGACAATGTATGGCCCCACAGAACCATTTCGCCCAAAGAATTAGCGCACGCTGGTCTATATTTTGTAGCCAAACCCGACATTACCAAATGTGCATTTTGTAAAATCCTAATTCACAAATGGAAAACGGGCGATTGTCCCGCCCGTGAACACGAATTTTATTCTCGTAATTGTCGTTTTATTAAATATAAGTATTGGAACATTTTTAGACGATTTCACTACTGTGAAGAAAGGAAAGCATCTTTTAACGATCGTTGGCCACACGCATTTTTGACACCTGACGAATTGTCTGAAAACGGGTTTTATTATGTCGACCTACCAGATTGTACTCAATGCGCGTATTGTAAGATTGTTATTTCTGACTGGAAGCCCGGAGATTCGATTTTTGATAGACATCACGCGGCGTCTCCCGATTGTATTTATCTCGAAACAGATTTAATTGACAAAACACCCATTGAGAAATTTGAAAGAAATTTGCTAGATAACATTGTGGAACCACGAATGCCAATATTTGAACGTTATAGCAACAATGAATTACGGGTAGAAAGTTTCTCCCCACCATGTGCATGGCCTGGAGTTATTTCACCTAAATTAATGGCAAGCGCTGGGTTTTTCTATGCAAAGCATAGCGATAACCCAACGGCAGTTATATGTTTTTCTTGCGGCGGAATGCTAATTAATTGGGTGGCAGGGGATGATCCATTTGTAGAACATGCAACGCATTTTGGCCATTGCATTTTTTTACAGCTAGAAAAAGGAAAATGTTTTGTTGATAAATACAGTAAGCGAGCGTCGAAATTAATTGGGGATTTAAAACATCAGTACGTTGAAGAAAAACCTGTGCCTAAAGTATTAACGCGACAGAGTCAAGAGAATGGAAATGCGTGTAAAATATGTTTAAACGACGAAGTGTCCATAATTTGCCTTCCGTGCAGACATTTAAGTACCTGTGTTTCATGTTCATCAAATTTAACTAAATGCCCTATATGCAGAATCAAAATTGAAGGCCTGCTTAAAATTTATTTAAGTTAGAAATTAATAACCTTTTTGTCAGCGCACAAAGGTGCAGTTCTTAGAGTGTAATTAGATTGTAATTAGGCTAAGTACGCACATAACGCTAAGTTTTTTTGGAGAAATAAACGACCGAATAATAAACGTGTCAATTTGAGGAATGTTTACTGTATTTTGCATTCTGCAAATTGACACGTTTGTTTGAAAGGCCGCTGGGCGTCGCATCAGATCAACCGCTCGGAATGAATGCCAGGACAATCGAGCATGCGAATTAAACGTGAGTAATATAATCTACTTACCAATGTGAACAGAAGGTGCCAATCAACACACAAGACAACTAAATCGATAAGAAACGTAATATAACGAATTAAAAACGCGATAAACAGATAAAATATGTGACTCGGAACGCCTTTAGAAAATTCCACGATGCGACTGGTTCCCACAACAGAAACATCATGGCGGTGCACTGCCCGAGTCAAAAGAAACCACTGCCCGAGTCAAAACACCTTCCCTCGAGATTTAACGCGGGTAAATAGGATTTGAAGAAATCGCGTCTGCTAATTAAGCGCGATTTAAATAATTTACTTACCTTATTTCACCAAATTGGCACGTTTGTTTGAGAGGTCGCCAACTTCGTCATCGTGAGTCCTGTGCGCCCGCTCTGGAAGGAATTGAAGAGATCCGACTGCGAATTGAAAACGTGAGTAGAAAATGATTTCTTTACCTTAATTTTAACCCTGAGGGGAGGATTCGTCTTGGGGGGGATTTTTTGGTGAGGGGGCCTAGGACTTTTTCTACGATGTAAAAGAGAGTTTTCTTTTTACCTAGAGGGGGGGTCCGTCTCCCTTAGAGGGGGGAGTTTTGTTGAGGGGGGTTTTGTTGAGGGGGGGGCATTTGGTGAGGGGGGAATTTTCCAGGAAAAGTCCCCTCCCTTACCGGTGAGGGGGGGCTAATTTTCTTTTGATTGACAGGAAAAACCCCCCCTCTTTGTATATACGTGGGGGGGGCAATTTTTGACAGGAAAAACCCCCCCTTCTTCTCCTACTTACAAAATTTCTAGTTGAGCTTTTCTGACCAAATTTTTCAATTTCGCGATTTTATTATTTAAGCTGTTTTTCCTTCTCACGGCAGTTTTCCAGCTGGCTTTACTCGCTGGAGCTGGTTGGCAACGTGATTACGCGCTCTAGGCAGATGTTCCCGGGCTCATTGACTCAATGACATTGAGCTAAGGATGGGCGATAGTCGATAGTTCAGCACTATCGATAGGTCGATACGATCGATTAGAAACTATCGATACTATCGATAGTTCTTTGATAGTGGCTCTCCCAATCCTTGCAGGATTCGGCATATTCATAGGACACAGATTTCAAACAAATAACTAATTTATTTAAAATGTATAAAAATAATTTCCAGTTTAGCATTGTTCCTTGAGCTACATTTTGCCTGAAGAGAGAGAGAGAGAGAGTTAGAAGGTAAGAGGTAACGTCGATACCACGAATTTTGTGTCTTTGCACAAGTGATGAATAAATAATTTCTCGAAATAAGGTACTCACAGCATACAGCACGTGATAAAATACTGACACGAGCCTCAACTTCGAGAATACCAGTGAATTGAGGAGTTCTTTCACATGGAATTCCCAGAGTTGAGGCAGAATCGCTCGTCTCAGTATTATCACACCTCTCCAAATGCTGAGATTTTAAAATACAACAAAAAGTAAAAATCTATCGATAGTAACTATTGACTATCGCCCATCCCTACATTGAGCTGACGTTGCCCGTCGGCTGCGAAAAACTCTTAACCGAAAGCCGTTAGCTGGTTTAATGAACCGGTTCACGTGATATCTGGATTGGTGACCGCTCAAAGGCGGTATCGCAGGTCTTGATAATTTTTCGGGTTGGGCCGTTGATGAACCCCGCTCCACTTAAGCGGTTGAGGTAATAAGTAGTCATGAACAAAATCATCAGAACCAATTTTTATCTTCCCTTTGGAAGACATCTGATGACGTCCATGATGTTTACTTACTGTACTTTACCTATCTTCTGGAAGAAGAAATAGACAAATTAGTGAGGCTTTATCATCAAAGTATCGAACAATTTGCGAGCTCAGAACTCTTCTCTGTGCATTCTTTTGCTCGTAAATCGGTGTGAATGTGAAACCTTTTCCCACGCCACACTAATTTAAATGTTTATCTTTAGACTACAGTTTATCTTACTTAGACTAACAGTTTGTTCTTAGGAAAATATATCTACCTCGGTAATCTTTTTTCCTTGTCTCTAAATCTTTTTCCTCGCTCCTTTTCACTGCTTTTTAAGGGAGAACAGTCGTTAGGGTTTACAATGGATTTGTGAATTCGCGAAAACGATGATAGTTTCAAATTACACGAGTCGTAATATGCATAATGATACTTCACACATAAGTTGGTAGGTTGAGGGAGGATTTACTGCGGCTTTATCCTTTTATTTTTTTATTCTGTCGAGTGCACTTTCGCTAACTAGCATCATTAGGACATCAGATGGGTTTTATTTGGTAGGTACATCCTTATTTCAGTGCCTTTTTTAAGAGCCATATGTTGAATATATACTGGTCTCAGCAGAGATTTAGGATCACTACACATCTGGTCTATGTCTTTCGGTTTATTGGTGTATTAAAAAAAAATACGCCCGCTGCACATTTGATTTGATAAGAATGGACAGGTTACAACTGGTTCGCATCAGACCTCCCCCTGATTTGAATTCTTCAACTTATCACTGCAAACTTAGAGTTACCATACTTAAATCCAAACCACGGTACTTCAAGAATCCAAATGCGAACCATTCTCACACTGGTAACACCAATAAACCTAAAGACATATACCAGATGTGTAGTGATCCTAAATCCCTGCTGATATTCAACACATGGCTCTTAAAAAAGATTCACCGTTAAATTGCAGGAAGTGTAGAATATTGGTGGTTGTTCAAATCCACATTCCTTGGGCGAGTTTGAAACTCTTCTGAGGTGAACTGCTTGGCCCCTTCAATTCGAATCTTTTGTCGATTTCTGTGTCTAGCAAAGCTATTCTCAAGCCTCGCGACATCCGATGCAGATATAACTTTTTTATCTGCACTAATATTCAAAAACCCATTCAGTTCTCAGCAGGGCCCGGGTCTTACACTGTCGAACCTTAGATGGATTATGAAGATTAGGTGTGAGATGTTTGCTCTAAACTATCGACCTGGTTGGGATCGTGAGCGTGTAGATTGCTCTCTATGCAATCGTAAAAAAAAGGGAGACATTTTTCATTTTATAGGTGTTTGCCCGAACGTAGCGGCGTGTAGAGCTAGGTATTTTGGGATTCTCGAAATTGCAGAAGAAAATTTTGTTAATTTTCTGGAAAATAGGGAGCATTGGGGCAGGGTGGCCAGTTACACACGTGATGCGTGGTCCCACCGAAGGATACTGGTCCACGAGTTCAATTGGTGAAACTTAGAAAAATTGAATTGGTGGCACTCCTAGCGTGAATATTGCCGTTTTTTGTTTTTTTCTTCCGGCTCAATGCCTTCCTAATTTTCGAGAATTGTATTATTATTATTTTTTTCAATAGCTCTCAAACAGCAAGTAAATATATATTGTTATTAATTACTATTATTTTAAATAAATAACTGCTCGTTATAGTGAATCGGTCTGAAGTCCAAAACCGCAATCCTTGTATTCTGGATATCTTACAATCATTATGAAAAGTATATTCGTTGCTAGGCAATATAAAACGACATCTGATTGCAACTAGCTGGAGTTTTCAGTATTAGTAATGAGTTTATTTTATTTTGTCTTTTCTTTCTGCATATTTACACAACGTTCCTAGTTGGGCTCACTTTTGGCATTTCGTAAATTTTTCCTTTCTTCTTTTATTTAATAAAGTAGTTTTTCTTCTTCTTATTCTCTATTCCAAAACCCAGGAGAAATATCCCTGTACCTAACACAAGATATCATTTTTGGTCGCACTTGAGATGGTTAGCTTCCACAATGTATGTCATATATGTCGAATATATGTCATATATCCGGGGTTCTTGCGGCAATCCTGCCAAAAGCGTTTTTTTTTTCGGTTACAGCCAATGTCGTATGGAAACTACTCAGTTCTCCTCCATGGAACTGTAAGTGATCTTCACATGGTACCAGTAAATCGTAAGTAATTTATTGACTCTTGGGAGGAAAAATCACGATTATTTGGGTTACATCCGAGAAATTCATCGGAATTTTCATTTTTTCTACAGTTTTGTAGTTATTTTGTAGTTGATCCATACCTGAATTTTAGTGAGATGATTCGAACTGATCCAGGTAGGATAACATGTTCACGAATGGGATTAGAATGTTCATGTCTTGCGTGAAGCATGCGAATATCGACGGCTTACTTGCCGTTGCATTTAGTTCAACGTTGTTTAACCACCAATCACGCGGGACTGTAGACAGTACCATTGTTTCCAACGAAGTCCCCCCTTTTGTTCTTCAAAGGGGAGAGAAAAAAGAAAAGTTTAGGAACAAGGAGGTCTCCGGAGTCTTTCGTTTAATTTTCGTCATCTGTCGCCCTCTGTGCGTCCCTGACCATATGTCAAATTGATGAGTTGGTTAAGGTGGACAGAATGGACACAAGGACAGGTGGACTCTCGTATATCAGAGTTGCAGTTGTTGCTACTATAATATCGCAATTACATTGAAATGATAAACGAACAGAACGTATTCGGAGAAATACATGAGAGTATAAGTGCCAACCTTTGTGTTCTGGATCAATTTGGAAATTGGTTGATGTTGAGTACTGTCATATTGATCACGACAATTGTTGGTCTTACACTCCCAGATTTCTTGATAATATTGTGACACCTCATCGTCACGGGGTTCAACCGGATCCCGATTTGAATTTTTAGACATCCTGTTTGGGTGATTGAACTTAACGTGCTCGTATAATTTTGAGTATTGCTTCATCTTTAGATTCGGAGATAATTCACGGATCAGAGAGTTAAACCACTTAGAAAGATGGTTCAATTCTAAGAAAGTTTGATCGTGATATGACCAAGCGAGATAACGCATTGGTGAAACTTCCTCTCTCAATCGTCGACTTATATCTATTTATTTTTTTTTTTTTCGGGAGTGGGGAAACTCTTTAAGAGCGAAGGGGAGGTTTCACTCCAACAGTGTTGGACTCACCGGTAATTTCATAGGCACACTAACTAAAACCCCACTCCTCCTGCTTAGGACTCATTCCGGTACCACTTGTACAGTATTACTTCAGGTTGAGCCCTTTTCATTGTGCCTAAAGGCTGCTCCTACTTCTGCTCTCTTGGATTGGTGGATCTCTCCATCAATTCTATTCCTCTTCTTCTTTCTCCCATCTTCCATCCAGCTTTTTTGCTTTGAGGACTGCTGTGACAAAAACTGCTATTGCGTCCCAGCTCGCCTGAATTGGCGATATTAACTAAAGTTATTATTGGCTATTAACTCAAGTCAATAGCCGTATTAGCTTTGGGCTAGCGGTCATTCAACTTAGGTCTTCGCAATCATAAGTTTTACAAATGTAACTCTAAGGCTACATTGTCAAATCGGGCCATTGTATGGATGTTACTTTAAAGATAAAGCGCCAAGATACTGTTGTAAAAAGTAAAGTAAACAACCATATCAGGTTTGATTTCTGTCCGACTGGCGACTTCCATTCCCACCGTCGCGGACGTCATCAGATGTCTTCCAAGGATCAGCTGGGACCGAAATACTTCTGCTCATATTGCATTTAACTAGAACCTTGACCAAACTAGATATATTCAAATTCAAGATGTTAGGTTAAAGACCCATTCCCACCTAAGTTAACAAGAAATTAAGGTAACGTACGAACATCCGAACTAAAAAACGCTGCAAATTATTACACAAAAGTTTATTATTTTTCTAATAGATCACTCGTCTGCAAAGAACACGACTTGAGAACATTTGAACGGAGATTCGGCCTCTTTTGCTATTCACACTCGTGTTTCTGATTTATCGTAAGTCCGAAGGCCAAATTTTTATTCGGTTTTTGGATTCTACGTACATTAAAACGTAAACCAACAAATTTAAAAAATGAAAAAATTTTAATTATTAATTTTTTTTTTCTTGGTTGATTCCAAAGGTTCATTATTGAAAATCATTTACCAAAATGGAGATGATTTCGTTAGATTTATCTCCAAGTAACCGAATGCGAATCGCCATGACAAAGAAGTTCCCCCGGTTAGTACCTCATTTGACACAAATTATTAATTATTATCCTGTCTAAACCCATTTCTGATCAATCGTAATTTATGCTATTATGTATTTACTGCATAATAATATTGTATTAATTCAATAGTAAAACTAGGTCCTAAAATAAACCCCAGGTCCTTAGGAGGGTCGGAAGAAACCGATTTCTTCACAGACGGGTGATCTTTACAGGAAAATAATAAACCGTTGTGTAATAACTTTTAGGGTTTTTTTTCTTCTTCTTTTTCTTTTTTTGACCTCGCTCGGTGAAATCTTGCAAAAATCGTAATTGAACGAATTAAGAAACTCGTACGGAGTGAACTGTAAACTGAGCAGAACCCGTATCAGACCCTTCCGAATAATTCAATTTACTCTACGCAATAAATTATAAGAAACGCTCCCCGTCCATTACTCACGTTAGGCACCTGCTTCAGTCCGAGCACGCAGCGCAGCAATAAAAATGCGATCACAGCTATTACTCGCGGATGGGCACGAAAGGGCGCAAAGACTTCCCGCCAGGAATAAATTACTTTCGAATTGTTCCTATAAATACTTTAATACGAGCAAAACGGAGGGCCCCACCTGAGGTTAATGTGCCGTTGCCGACTTCACACTCGATGGCGAATTGCCTTTGGTTAACGCGTCGTGACGTCATTGAAATGCTCTGCCTCCCTGATCCACCTTCAGCCGCCTCTCCAGATCAACGCCAGGTGGCGCCCCCGCTCCGTCTGTCTTGAATATTCACGGGGGAAATTATCGTTCTGGTTATTTCGCTTTAAACACAAACTGATTATTCACCGGTGCCAGAGGCGTCAGAGCTATTTTGCATTTAAGGCTGAAAATAAATTTTCCTGAGAGGTGCTCGAAAGTCTCTAAGCACACTACCATCTTCGTCTAGGAACCTGAAGGTATTGCAATTTAACCTATTCTTTTTCTATGAGGAGTCTCTAACTTTTCAGCAGATTTCCAAGGAAAATGAAGCTATTGCAATGGCATCAAAATTTTTAGAATGGACATTTTCGCAAATTTGTATCACAGAAATCAAAACATACACCTGTGGATACAGTATCTTCGTATGGTATACAAAAACCGAAAAAAATACACACCTTTTGGTACTTTTTGAGTTTGGCATGACGAAAAGAGTTATTAAAAATGATCAACTAAGAGGTTGATTGTATAATTTTAAAAATAAAAATTAAAATAAAAAGTTTTGAGGTTTTTAAAAAATAATTAACCAAGAGGTTGATTGTATAATTTTAAAGATTCGAGGTATGTGCCACACCCTCTCGGCTGACCACTATGTCATAGAACTAATATTAGATTTTCTTAACCATAGCTTTGAAGATCTCTTTAAAAATTCGCTCATTAACTCAAACTGCATGAAAGGACTTTTTGGAGTCGTATTAATTAATACTTACCCAAATAGCGTTATTCCGTTCTAATTAGGAGGGTATTACTGAAGCACAGTTATAATTTATTATTCTGTAACCCATAAATCTACACTATCTTTTTCACTCCTGAGTGACACTATTGAGTATAGAAGCACGTGTTCTATTTCTCAAAATTCGAAGATTATGCAAACAAGAAAAAATAATAATAATAGATGACAATAGAATTGCACATGCGTGTTTCACGAGTATTCCGGCAAATAATTTATTGTTTCAGTGCAAATATGAGTTCAGTATTCAAGTAAATAACTACCTTTTCAAGTTACACTTCCTTCAAGGGATTAAAATTCGTCATTTTACCGAATGACAAATTATTTCTTATTGAACTCTTGGTGTTTTAGGTCTTTCCGAAAACGACCAGCGCCAAGGATACGAACCAGAAGTATCACAGAGAAGTACCGAATTCTTCAAGTTCATTGAAAAATCAGTGAAGAAATAGATTCATTGAGAAATTTGAAGTGGAAAGTCAAAACACGCAACCCTAAGCGAAGTTTACCAGCTTTTCCGTTTGTTTGCTGATGAAATACCTAACTTATAGGATCGCAATTTTCAAGGCGAGGAGGTGAATTCACAATCAGAGAAATGAATCAGTGTTAGGTAGTATAAATCAAACGAAGGCGCGGTACACCAAACGCAAATACGCCAAAATGGGTTTTGTTTCTGGGCTGTGTGATGAGAATTCTTGACCGATACCCTGAGATGAACCAATAGCCTTCATCAGCCATATATATTCGAAACTGGTCACGTTTTTGATTTATCATTTTCAATACTGAACCTTTGGAATCGACCAAGAAAACCCTGAAAACCCCCCTTAAAATTTGTTGGTTTACGTTTCAAGGTACGTTGACTCCGAAAATTGAATACAAATGTTGCCGTCCATCCGTAGTACGCGGCACTTTCCTCACTTTGGTGGGCTCTATTTGGTGTCTAGTTATACCCCGAAGCTTTTGGTTGTTTTAGGTCACTTCTAAGGGTTGAAAAATAAAAGATGAGTTTTTCAAAACGCCCTAGCTCAAACAATTTTGATCGGAAGATACTGTTTTTTCATCAATTTAGAAAAGTAATGAATTTTTAGAATCGAATGAGACCCCCCAGAGCTCTGTAGGACCAACCGTTCGTTCCCCATGAGAACTTAAGGGTTGGACGTACAATAAATCAGAAACACCAGTGTGAATTGCTATGAGGACTAAATCGTTTCTTCGAGTTGTACTCAGTTTTGCTTCCTTAGCAACCATTAATCAAATTTCCTACACCTACAAATTACTCGAATAGGGGGGAGAGTATATTTCTTCAAAATAACTTAGATTATGAAGCGGAAAATATATTTATTTTAAAAATCTATATTTAATATGGTTGTTAGGTAGTGGCAATGGCAAAGCTGTGTTCTTCGCAAGCGAGTGATCAGTACAGAAAAATAATAAACCTTTGTGTAATAATTTGCATCTTTTTTACATTCAAGACGCAATAACTCCATCAAATTTGTAAATAATCTCAAAATTGTGTCTATCTTTGGGAAATTCATTAAATTTCACAGTTTTGGCTAATTAGACAACTTGCAGGATTTCTAGAAGAAAATTTGTGAAAATCCTAAGTTTTCCTAAACCTTTAAGTTTTTTTAAATTGACGTTTTCGGAGCAAGCTACTATCCTGCTTCTTGCTCGATACTTTTCAACAAGAACGGTTCACAAGCTTTGCAATAAATTCAATGCTGACTTCGAAAACATGGTAGATGGTAGAGAAAAGTAGTTTCAATGAGGATAAATTCGGGTTTTTGATGAGGAAAAACATGGTTTCAAAAAACAAATAAAAATAGTTGAATAGTCGTATCTTGGCAAGGGTTTGAGCCAGGACATTGTAATTAGCGGCATTATTCTCCCTCATTCGGTCATAACCTCCATGTATAGGACATAATGGAGGAAGAAATCTCTCTGTTTAGTTAGATACAAGAATAGGTACAACATGATATATCGGTGATACCAGTGATCATCCCAAATAGGTTCCAGGAGATCTTCACTTACCAAAAATGTGACTGGAATGGGACCAGCTGGTAATGGTCGATACTATGAGAATCAAAACGTGAAAATTTCATGAAAATTAGATCATTATTCCACTTAGCCATGCCAGGGACAAAATATTGAGTGCAGAAATCCAAAATAAAAGCTCCAAAAAGCAAAATACGGGTTGAAATTTCGATTTTCGGTGACCGAAATTTTGTTGACTTGCTTCTCGATAGCAAAGCTGTTCTAACGATAGTGAATAGTGTCCTTTACAATATATAGATAATAGTGATGTATTACAAATTCCAAGAGAAGTGTACTACGTTTAGCCACATTTCCTCAATAACTTCGACAAAGTCCTGAACTCATAAATTTATCCGTGACTAAGTTTGTGGAATCGCAGAGCTCCCACAGAAATATAACGGCTCCAGCCGGAACTGAACACCCAAGCCTGAGATAACAACCCTTGTCTCGTTATAAAAATAACAAATGCAGCAGGGGCCCCACTTAAATAGACCAGTGATAGCTCCCCGCGTCGATCCTATCATATTCTTTCTCGGTCAGGTGATGTTTTGATCTCGAAATAGATCGCAGACCTCCAAAATCACCCTATGCGCTCATTTCTTTGGAAATCTCCTTTATCTTTCGAGATGTTGATGTAAGGTGGCCGTTGATGTTTTTATGAAACCGAATGATTTAAGCGGCCGAGGGTATCAACCTGGCAGCATTCCACGTCTTTGAACTTAGGCAAGAATAGTACGGAAAGCATTATTTTTCCTTGGGGATTTCATGTCACCATTCACCATTAGTGATCGATCAAGCGTGTTGAAAAATATCATTCTGAAACTATAAGTAACTTTAATAGTGAGAGAGAACGTTGCCATCAACGTGGCGTTACGAGGCATGATTTGAGTCGATAGCTCGCAAATAGCTAAATTTTAGTATGAACTCTCTTATGTTTGTTTAATACCATTAGCACATTAGCTACCAAAATGGAAGAGGACCCTCAAGAGAATCAAGATTTATATAATCCATAGTCACTAATGTATAGAATCAACCATATCGTCGCATTCCTTCTCTACGTGGCTTGAAAGATTATGTGACGTCAACCGATGTCCCGGAGTGTCCGCCATCTCACCGGCTCCCAACAGCTCCACGACGACACAAAGTTCCTTCCCCATTTCACACAAAAGAAGATTGCTGCCTTGGTATACTTAAAACGAATATCTTCAGGTTAATGGAGGTATCAGAGGTACTTCTCAAATCACAATAATCATTTTTCATCTAAATAACTGGTTAGGTAGTCAAAAACGTAATGACAAAAGTTTTTTGGAGTCTCGAGATTGTTTTATAATCATTAAGAATACTTATCTCGTAATTACTATATTGATTCCTAAACAGTCAAATCATAAACAACTTTTAACATTTTGAAATTTGCTTGTCACAAAATATGTCGTTAAAAGTTGAGCCAATGGACAGCTGAATAATTATTCTTCAAAGTTCGAGCTGTTCAAAATAACTGAACATAAAACATTGAATTGTTAACCTAATGAAATCTGAAACGCTTTTGTTTGGTTTTATTTTCACGGTTATTTCTCCGAGAATTGTTACTCTGACTTCGAGTTACTGAATAAAACAAAAATTATTGAGAATAAAAGGGTTTCTTCTTCAATATTTGTCATGACTGGATGTCTTCTAGCATCCATGTTGAGCAGTTTCTCCATCAATGGTTACTTATATAGAAGTTCGAAAGAATAATCTATTGATGATAATACAGGTACAAGTATTTTTCGAGTTGAGGGGTGCAGCCTTGAATTTGAATTCTGTGCTATTCAGATCTGAACCTCAATGGGTTTCCACTGACGGCTTGAAGATTGTGTTTCTCTTTTTGAGAAACTGCTTGGTTTTGAAGCCATTCAAGACTCTGCAAACCATTAAATCACTGCTTAGTGATTAATCTAGATGAAAAAGCGATTGGAGCGTTTAGCTGAAAAGTCACAAAACATAGAAAATGTGTAATTGGGACTTCAATTTCTAATTAGTGGAGAAGAGCTCCTGTCGAGCGGCCTGCAATCCTGCTAAGTCCTTCCCTGCTTCATTCCGTGATTTCTTGCTCTCGTGCTTTCAATATTTTCACTCACAAAATCAGGCTCCTGGGCAATCACCATCAAAAAACGTCGCAAAATATTGAGTAATTTTTGAGGGGCAGCTTGAAGTCTTTTTCAGTTTCAATATTAATGGAAACGTTGGAGCTGGATAATATACAGAAGTGTTCGACTGAAGTCAAGTTCGGAATAGTCCCCATTGAAAGGCTGGTGTGTTTTACCACATCGATATAATCTTTGAAATGAGTTAAGGGTACAAGGAAATTTTCCCCGACAGTACAATTTCCCGTAAAACGTGTGTACCATTTTCTCGGGTTGAAATCAACCGATCACCTTGATTTTTTTCAAATATTGTCGAGCATCTTATGCTCTATAACTGGTGCAAAGGATAATTTCGTACAACGCTTGAGGAAAGAAAGGCGGATTTTTGAAAAAAACCATCAAAATCAGGGTTCTAACCCACCAAAACAGACCACATTTTTATCTTGTTGTCGGGAAAAATACGCCAATCCCTACGCACAGTTGGTGTATAAGATACTGACGTACAAGTAAAAAAAAAGAACAAGGAGATAAGTCCGGTATAACTCAACAAAATGGAACACGAGTGCTAGAAAACGCAATTTTTCAGGAAACACGATTTTCTGAAATTAAACAATGTTCGTCTCATGACGTCATCATACGGTTTCCTAACGCTTCCAACTTGCTCCAAGGTGACTCGATTTGATGAAAACAAAGAAGAAGAAGAAGCTAAATCTCTTGTTTCGTTGTTTACTCGTCTTTTTCTATGTTTATGTCTCTTTTTGTGCCGTGAAATCCGTTCGTTTTGTGCTGTGCTGAATCGTCTTGAAAATGCGGACGGTCCAGCGTATAGCGCCGGACTCCACTAGCGCAAACCCTGACACAGGTCGGTTTGCGTATTTATTTGACCCACTTCTCGTTCAAATTTTTTCATGATTTTTTTTAATTGGTCCGTGGTTATATGCACATTAACAAAAAATTATTTTTAAAAAATCGAATTTTTACTCGAAAAAATCTCCTTGTACCCTTAAACTATAATGATGTAAAACTATAATGATGTAAAGGGCAGATATTGAGTATAAATTAATTTAATATCCATCTTTTGCGAAAAATGCTTGACTGAGCAATACTACGGATACCCCAATATGCAATAGGGCTTTCATAATCATGTTGATGGAATTTTGAGTTGACACACAGCAAACTGAATGTGAAGTTAAGTTGGTGATTGTTTACTTTTTTTCTTCCACTGAAGCTATAGGGCTCTTCGGATCATGATAAAAACTTCCCTAAAGTTAGGAAAAAAAATCAATAAATTTAATCGTAAGAAATTGAGTTTTTAAGTAAAACTACGTTTGGATGATCGTTCGGATTGCTTTGAAATTCGAATTTGGAGGAGCCAAAATTGTTTGACTCGCTGCACGAACGCAAAGCTCCTTTGATGAAGAATTATTATATCACTTCATTGATTTCTTTATCACGTAATGAAATAGCCAATTATTGTCCAAATTATAATTTATGGAGGCTTAAGGGGTTGGTATATTCGTATACACGTATGATTGATTCCATTAGAGACTGCCGTCGCCACCAACCGGATAGTTCACCCGATTGCGGTTTGTTTATCTGCATTTTGCTATTAATGCCAAACTAAAGCATGCGTACACGCTCCCGGAAATTTGTGGTACGTGTGTGCTTTTGATTGGTGATGTAGATTGAATAATATTTGTACAACTCCGTTCGCTATTTGCTCCAGGCGAAGGTTTTGCACTGCCATAATCGCCTTTAGATATTGACTGTTTGTGTCATGAACGGAAGTCCACATCAGCGTGACCTCTCAGGGATTGTACTATTGACAATACTGTGTTGCATTGTTACTATAATATTGGTTCACTTCAGATTTGTAGAAAATGTCTAACTTAGGGTGAGCTTTTAAAATGTGCTTTCTGACGAATTTTCAGTAGGTACTTAAATTTCAGTACTTAAATTGGGAAATTACCGTTTTTGCTTCCCTACCTGCAATAGTAGAGAAGTTTTGTGTCACAATGTTTACTCACAATCTGAGTTTCAAAGCTTTTTGGTCAATTCTGGTCTATCTGTCTGACTAAACCAGTTTACGGGTAAATTCACGAGAGAACATGGCGAAAATTTGTTGAAATATCGATGAAATGTAGGGGTTAGTCCATAGACGGTTCCTTACGAGTTTTGTTTTCGTCCAAGAATATTATGCTGGCTCATACGATGATTCTTCAACTTTGAGAAAATTTCATTCTCTTGATTTCACCAAAAATGTCTCATTCTAAGTACCTACCCTCTAAGAAACAAAGAAAGATTTATAAAATAAGGAAAAAAGTTAATTTCCATGAATTTTCGGGCTTTGCAAAGTCTGGGACCTCGTTGGTCCCCATTGAAGTTCCACCATATGTACCGATTTCTCTCAATTTGTTGGCATGATTTTACTCAAATTTGGAGGGTAGTTTGGAGTTGGTACCGCAAAGATTGCCGATGAATTTCAAGGGATTCAATCAGCAGTTGCACTCCTTCTGAAAAGACTATATAAATACATAATTATTCTTAATTGTGTTTTCAAACGGAATTCACGAAAGTGCACACTCGATTATGGAGATCCTGTTTCATTACTGGGAATTTACCATCCTTCACATCATTTCGCTCATTTATCACTCAAAAAGGCAATGTACCGGTGTTATTCTGATCTGAAATTTATATGGTTCTGATGACATGGGAGAACTAATGACTATTCAGATAGCTGTACATCTAAATTCAGAAATAACAATTATTCGGACTCAGCAATCAACAATCATTGGACTGTAACATTGTTGACAATCCTTTTTCCTTCTAACTTTCGTTGGTAACCAGTTTTCAAACATCATTGTCTCTGCATGAGCTGGGAAAAAACACGTTACATTGGAATTCACCCATTGTCAAGACTATCACAACCTATTCAAAGACGAACATTTCTGGAGTACGACCATTAAAGGGTATCGTCAGGTCTTGCAACAAAGGGGATTCGTACAATAAGAACATTGGCATATTTGTCGCTCGAGGCATTCTGCAGCATCAATTTTTGGATCGGCCGCTATTTCCCGACAATAAACCGAGTGGACAATCGGACAAAGGATGGAGTGGACAATAGGGAGAGAATCCTGGAGTAAGCATTTCTGCGATGATTAAATCGTCATAATCGATTTGTTACGAATTCCTAGTCTTTCTTCGGGAGAATCGCTGAACTACCTTGTTTCCAAGGAAGGTAACGGACTTTGAAAGATCACTTACCAGCAACAGGTATTCGATTTTCTTTTATTGAAGAGTCCAAGTGTTTCATCTGCGAAATGTCAATCTATATCTAGTTATTGAAGTAGTATGTTGGACTTACTTGGTTTTCAGATTTTCATTGCTCTTCCAGAACGATTGCTACTTTGTTGCCGTTGTTTATTTTTCCAAACGAAATATTACCTTAAGAACAAAACTTGGAAATCAAAAATTCTTGAATCTTTGGAAAAATGAAATCACACCAATTTAGTTGTTCGTGAGAAGCTGCCAGTCTGAAGGAAGAGTTCAACTACCAGTGGATTCTCATGAAAGCGTTTGGTGCGTGAGGATAGCGCCGGCAACAACCAACCCATTCTTCCCACGAGTTGTATTCAAGAAAATATTTCGAACTTGTCATAAAATGCTGCAACTACTCAATTTTTGGTCATTTTGAGTTTTGTATTGTATTGAAGCTCTGAAGAATCATCATCAGCAGCATGCCTTCATGGAGCATATCCATCAGCATTCTACTGTGGGGAAAAGTCAGAACTTTTGACTCATCAAAATCGATCCATAGTAACTAAGTGTACGGCGGACGGACAAAATATGCGGTATGGTCTCCTGGCACCATTGATTTGTTCCCTGGTGGCACAAAGAATAGTTCTCGAAAATCCAAAGAATACTGATGATGTTCCTCAATTTCAAAGCTTGGGTACTATTAGTAAGCCTTAATAGATATTGAAAAAACGTGTATTTTATGAATATCCCCCTTCCGTCGTATATATAGTCACCCCTTCCCGTGCGAATTTCGATAGTCTGGTGAATTAATGTGCAACTGAAAAGTTATCTAAAACGGACAAAAAAGAATTCTGCCAAGTGGGTGTGGCACATAGCTTCCTCGTATCCATAACCCGATTATATAGATGATCCGATGCATAGTAGTTAATCTCAAAACATCAATCTTCAAGTACCTTCCACTACCCTCATAGGGGACTATCTACACGCTAATCTGGGACTACTGACACGGAACCAAAATTGTTCAGAAAGGTCTAAAACTCAAAACGCGAGTGAAAATTTTGATTTTGGAGAACTTTTTTTTTTCGTCCTTGAAAAGTGAAAACAAAGCTTCCGCTACCTTGGTAGACTCGGAAGCAAAAATGTTGAGAATTGAAGAGCAAGTTGGGCGCTTCTGTCAGAATGAGCCGTCTGTTGACCTAATAACCCCAGTTTTTTCCTTACCTATTAAACATAATTTTTGAAATTATAGTGACGTAGTCTACAATTAGATAGGTGTCTACGTCGAACAGGAAAAGAGCAACTCAAATCGGTGGGAAATTTAGGCCTGGGCAGAGTACACAAGATTTTCCCTCCAACGAAAAAATTTCTAAATGCCACACTCAAAGGTACATACCGACATGTATTCTTGTACATACACACCTTGACTGACAGACTCTGTTCTTGGTTTATTATTTTCAATAATGAACCTTTGGAATCGACCAAGAAAAAAAATTTTAACACCCCCTCAAAATTTGATGGTTTACGTTTCAAGGTACGTAGAATCCAAAAATCGAATAAAAATTTGGCCGTCCGTCCGCCGTACGCGGCACTTTTGCCACTTAGCATCGACCGATTTTGATGAAATTTGGTATGTAGGCTCCATCTAGGGTCTAGTTGTGCCCCGAAGCTTTTGGTTGATGTAGGTCACTTTTAAGGGTTCCAAAATCAATTTTGAAATTTTGAAAACGCCCTAACTCAAAAAATTTTGATATAAAGGTATTGTTTTTCCTTCAATTTAAGATTCTATAGAATTTCTAGAATTTTTTGAGACTACGCGGAGCTCTGTAGGACAAACCGTTCGCTTCCTACGAAAATTTAAGGGTTTATATTGAAATATATATATATATATATATATATATATATATATATATATATATATATATATATATATATATATATATATATATATAAATCAAAACACGAGTGTGAATCGCAAAAGAGGCCTAATCTCCGTTCAAATCAGAGCTGATCAAAATGCAATGGTTGGTGATTTTTTTTTTTTTTTTTTAATTTATTTTTTTTCTTTTTTCTTCATATTGGATGGTTGGTGATTTTGTAGACGAGTGATCCATATAGAAAAACAATAAACCATTGTGTAATAATTTGCAGCGGTTTTTTCGTTTTTTTTTTTTTGCAAATTTCGAATCCGAATGGTCTAAAACGGATTTTTACGTCGTTTTTTGACCTTCGTTGATTGTCAATCCTCTTCACCCCAAATTAATCGCACAAAAAAGTCCTATTTCTACTGTGGAACGCTCTAAATAGTGAAAAATCTGCATTCTGCCCTTGTAGAATAGTTAGGTATATGTTTACATCAGTTTCAATATCTCAGTTCTTATAGGTGTGGAGAAACCAAGTCGGTTTATTAATATCGTCCGTGGATCTGAGAAAGGTCGATACTTTATGGAAACGATGTCATGCTCCTTTCACTGGCATGTCCGAACTGACCCCGTTATGCAACCGCGATAGGTTGATCAATCAAAGTGCGAGGCGGGCATTATTATTTTCCAGCCACACCACTGATGAGGGAGGGAGTAAATTGTATGGCGTTTTTATGTTCACAGGTAGGCGTGGTGAAGAACAAACAAAAATGGAGAACCCCAGCAACGGTAAACTGCAGAAACTTGTTATGAAGAAGCATTGGTTGAGGTAGGTTCCTATTAATATCCGTACTTAACGAGGGGTAATTGGTTCCAAATAGCTTTCACTACAATACTATTGTACCATAATGGACTGGATGGGTGGTTCCAAACATCCTTTAATGGAAACAGGACTCTGTAATGGGAGATTTTTCGTGGAAAAGAGTTTCTCACAGTTATACACCGAACAAAAATGATGGGCTGAGAGGGGTATATTAACCTTGCAACTCCACACTGTGGGGCGAAGAAAGCCTGGATGAAACACCAATCGATTCTCTTACTTATTCACTCGTACGCAGACTACATGGTATCCTTTCGTGTACTTGACAAGCACACAATTTTTTTCAGTTTCCAAAAGTTGTTTGGTATGTGACTCTTGCTCCAGGGACAAGAGGTGATTTTGGTGAGATCGAATTATCATCCTTGCTGCCTACAAATGCTACGTGATTCTGCCTTGCTGTCTGGGGACAATGGATTACAGCGGATCTTATTCTTGTTCAGGTCCAATCCTCAGAGCTCACGGGAGATGCTGTATTATTAAAGTGGTTGCAGACAAATCATTCTTGACAGGGTTCGAACATTCAACTGGCAACACCATGCTAAGCGCCAGAAAACGTCTGTCAGCCATTTTCTTCTATGCATGGATGTTCATAATGCGCGGACAAACTAATTACTCGACTGAAATGATTTTTATGAACGTGGTTTAAAGTCCTTCAAAGAAAGCCTAATCCAGAACTCATCTCGAGAATCAACACTCCCTCGGGGGGGTCCTTTTTCGGAAAGTCGATTAATAGAATATTAAAGTCACCGCGCTTTTACCCAACGGAAATGAGGTTAATTTCAAACTAATTTCCTCGTACCAAAGGGAATTTCAAACCCCCTCTTGGCCGGTTATCTCCCCTCTCTCTTCTAGTTCCTTTGGCGAGATTTATGTGGGAAATGGGATGGAAGGGTCAGGCTCCTCTCAGGGGTCGTGACTTTGTTGGGACAAGAACTACCCGCTGCCCGTCACTCATCTCAAGTTCGGCTAACTTCGAGGTCGGAACAAACTCACCTTCGACTCCGCTGTTAATATTGTGAAGATCCCGGTACAAGTACAAGGCTTTCCAACATCGCCTTGTTTCGGTTTAGCTTGCTTACTATCGACAGTACAGTGCAATATCGCATGCACGCCTTTTCAACAAATATATCTCCACAATCTACAATCTTCCTAAACGTTGGGTTTACTTGCCTCAAGAAAATAAATCAATTGAGAAGAGTGCAAAACGTGCTGAGCACGCTGAGTCGCCCTTGGTAGAGGAAGTCCTATCAAGTATGTCTCTTCAAGTTTCTGGAGTTGGAGGACCACCTGAATCCTCAGCCACACTAACTGAAGAAGTACACTAAACATAAATACGGCGTACGGCGGACGGACGGAAATTTTTTTATTCGATTTTCGTATTCTACGTACCTTGAAACGTAAAACATCAAATTTTGAGGGGGGGTTAAACATTTTTTTTTCTTGCTCGATTCCAAAGGCTTATTATTGAAAATAATAAACCAAAATGCAAGAAACTTCTTGTTTCATTCAAAATAAATTTATCTGGTAACTGCTCATTTTTTCTGCATATTTTAGGGTAGATTTTATTGGGCCCTAAAGAATAAACACAACCCAAGGAGAGTGAGAGGCAGTCCTGGCTGAACATACCTAGGTATTGTTATCTGACGAAAAGTTCATCCATTTGGAGACAGCTAAAGGAATAGTTTTGCAACCAAAACTAAATTCGAATGGTGTGTCAGAATCTAGAGTGCAACAAAATTTCGCTAGATAGAAGAACCAACATTCATCACTTCCTAAAGTTGCGGGAGGACTTTGGAGTGGTGCAGCAAGTCAAGTCTGGTGGAGTCTGAGCATGTCTTAAGATGAAGCTGTAGAAGTTTCATCAGATGAAGCTGTAGAAGTTTCATCAGTCTAAAATTGCAAGCCATCAGATAGCTACAGCCCTCAAGCCTACTTATATACACATAATTTTAAATAGCAACAAGACTGCACCTATTCCCTTGAATTTAACTCTATTTTGAGATTCCAATATGTGGCTTATATCACAGAATGTATTTCTTTCAGAAAGCTCATCCATAGAAATTAGGTGAAGAGAGGGGCGTTAAAACAGGTTTTGGTCCTGAAACTACAATATTAGAATTGTTCATAATACCTATACTCTACTAAGTAGGGTAAATGCTCCTGTTTCCGACAGTGAACCAGTATTCGACAGTCACGAACTTAATTTGGAAAAATAAGCGTTTGGTGCTATTTACCCATTTAAACTTGGCGTCTTCAACAGCTTTGAACATTTCTAAGCCGAATCCCACCAATTCGAAGGATTTATTTGGGAGGTTCACTGTGCGAAAACGTGTTAAAGTTAGTGTGTTCCAGACTTCCACCTGTGCTATTGTTTCTCGTAAGGAGGTAAGTGAACATTTTGCTGTCTCTCTCCTGTATTCATGAAAATATCATTGTTTTCTAATGTTATTCTAGTTAGTTATACTTGAAGGAATGTGTTCCTTTCTTTGCATGCTTTAAAATGGGTTTTATAGAGCGAAATATGGGGTGTCGGAAACTGGGTACTCGAAAATCGTTGTTTACCAGTTATCGACGCAAGTGTCGAATACTGGGTTTCAGAGTAATTTTTAATTTTGATTGCAGCGTGAACCGTTGATGAACGGTGATTCCAATGTTGTTTGAGATTATACTTTATAATAACTGGATCCAGTGTTCGACAGGGGGTGTCGGAAACTGGTTTATCTGATGTCGAAAACTGAGAAATGAATTATCCAGTAATCAACACCTTGATGATCCAGTGACCGACAGGCTTCATGAATTTACTTTAGAATGACACTTTTGTTTGTTCCAGTGATCTTATTAAGAATGGCAGTCAAGCGAAGGAGCGAGGCTTTAGGAAACTGCAAGGCGAAAAAGAAGAAACCCACGGAAATTTCCATATTATGGAAATCTTAAGATTTCTGACAAAATTGGCAAAATGTTATCATCTAGAGGTTTCAAAGTAGGGTTTAAAAATGAAAATAATCTTAAAGCTTCGTTGGGTTCTATTAAAGATAAAATTAGCGTTCAAGATAAAAGTGGGGTTTATAAGCTGAAATGTTGTTGTGGGCTTGAGTATTGTGGTCAAACTGGTTGGAAATTTAGGGAAAGAATAAAAGAGCATGAAAAGGATTTCAGGTATGACAAAGGGGATTCTGCTTTTGTGAATCACCTAAGAGAATCCAATCATAACTTTAGTTTTGATCTAACAAACGGACAGTGCATAGAATTTCCTCATTTTTTCCCGAAGGGAGGTATGTTGGATGTGCTTGAAATGTTCGAGATTCTTAAGAGTGATAGGTCTGGTAAATCTCTGAATGAGGTGGTCCCTCAACATGTTTCACCGTTGATGGGTTCCTTCCTACAATAGCTTGGTCTCCCCTTCACAATGTTACCCTCACCAATGTTTGAGCTCCCTTTCACTTTGTCTGCCTTGATTGGCATTTGATTATCCTCCCAGGTCCCTTCACTTCTCTGAGCCAATAGGATTCTCCTTTCACTTATCTGATTGGGTATGACTTTCACTTTCTCGACCAATGGCACTTGTAACTATATAGTCACAAGTGCCATTGGTCGAGAAAGTGAAAGTCATACCCAATCAGATAAGTGAAAGGAGAATCCTATTGGCTCAGAGAAATGAAGGGACCTGGGAGCTATGCTCTCTGTGATGTATCTTCAGTTATTGTTTGTTACTGATGATGACCTAACCGTTGAAATCGATTTAACTTGTAACACATTATTTTTGAGGAAATAGACAACGTTCTACTCAACTCCGTTTTGATTAAAATGGTTTTCCACAATCTCATCGCGAGTGATTTTATTCACACAAATTTCTAGTCTGATTCTAAGACTAATGCGTAATACTTGAAAGACTGTTAGCTGATATATTATGTATGGGTTTTAAAACAAATCTATGAAAATGAGGCTGTCTTTTTATATGAGTAGTTTTAAGTTCAATATTTCCATTCTGAAAAATGATCTTTAATAGTGTAATTTCAATTTTTATAACAGTTGAGTTTCTTAAATGATTAAAAATGTTTTTAAAGTTGTTGTCTTGGACTATTATTTGTATGTACCTGATAGGTACTACCTATTTGCATGTACCTGATAGGTACTACCTCATAAACCATGGAAAAATGGTGGGTGTCGAATACAGGGTCTAACCCCTGTCGGAAACTGGGCATCGCATGTCGACAACTGGTACAAAAAAACCACATTCAGTTTTGAAGGTTTTAAAGCTTAAATTCTTGTTTATTAATGAAAATTGAATTGGTTTCCAATTCCTGAGATGTTGGCCCATTAGAAAAGTGGTGAAATCATAAAATTGGTTGGATACTAAAGGTGCTGTGATTAAAAAGCTAGGAAAAAATCGTTAAGACGTCGAGCACTGGTGCACTTACCCTACCTAATTTGCATTTAAAACTTCTCCATGTAATTGTATTTGGGATAATGATGAAATGGAAAAATGTATATATATAATTTATTTGATATATAATTTATTTCTTTTCCCTTAAAAATTGAAAAACGGGAGCCTAAAGCCTAGACCAAATAGAAAAGATGGCATGTTTGGGACTATTCAGAGTTGTACGTCCAAATTATTGTGTATCCAATGATGATGAGTGAAATCAAACTTTCGAATCAGCTTGTTAGTTTACCGCTGCCTCAGTCCATCTTGTTTGATTGAGTGGTGACAACTGAGAAGGAGTAGTAGCTCATCAATAAGCAGTTTGGATTGAAAGCGGCGTCTCAACGCACGACCTGCCCCAGTTCTTGGACCTAAGATCAGGTACGTGGATCAAAGACCAGAATGTGGGTAGCAGACACTCGGACAGTTTCGATTAGGAAGAGAGAAGGGAGACCACCTGTTCATAATCGTCGACCCTCAGGAAATACAAATATAATTAGAACGCAGGAGAGGAAAAAATGAGGGTACAATTTTCAAAACACACACCGTGACCTAACTGGCTTGTAATGTAGTCAAAAAGAACGTTTTTTGAGAGATGGCACGGGAAAAGGTTCACATATGAAGCACGGCATGGTATTTAGATGGGAATAAGGAATGAAGAGCATTAACAATGGCGGATCAGGTGCTCCTTTAAGGGGCATTGAAGTAATTATAGCAATTAGAGCGTCATGATGACGAGCATCAAGATGGCCGCTTCTACTGAACAAACACAGGGGAGGGATGCGGCCTCCTTGAATTTCCAGGATGCCCTGCAGCCGTCTTGTTCTGACCTGAGCGTCCCAACACGCCTACATTAATTTCAATATGCACCTAAACAAAACGGTTCGGTTCCTTCTCCGTGGATTTATAACGTGCCGTGGCAATGAATCTTGTCTATGCAACATCGGAGGGCGGCTGCTTCCGCCCATTTGCATATTCTACCACATAAAGACTAGCATTTCGTGGTAGTGATTTGATGCAAATACAACTTGAGATGAGCCAAAGTGAAGAAAAACCTATAAATTATTTTAGAACGGTTTATTATTCATTTGCTAATAGATACCTAGTCCAGATAACTGTTCTTCGCAGCCAGATTAGCCGAGGGTAACCCTTATAAATTATGTTATCTGCATGGTCATCAGGTATCCATACTAGAACACAATATAAATATTTCTTGACCAATCATGAAAGTGAGCCCACAACTCGAGAGGCATTTTTTAGTTTCTGTTTGGTCGTCATTTTCGAGTAATTAAACCAGCTGAAGTTGTTGTAGTACATTGCTACATCACTTTCCAAATTTTAAAAGGAAAATCTACAAAGAATTTCGGATGAAAATAACTCGGACATGACAAATACCTAATAAGTTTTTTAATAAATAATATAAGAGATAAATGATGACAAGGTATTGTTAACAGTTGCACGCAGCAATCACTTACCTACAAGTTATTTCTCAACAGAATCTATTAGAAATTGAGGAACTGGGAACTTTGTATATTAAAATTATCTCTAGAACAAGTTCAGGAATGAAGCTGTTTGTAGGAATCAATAGAGGTTGTTAAATTCAATTAAGTAAAGGCTAAGGATCTTCTGAGTTGTGAGGTGTTTGTGTCGCCTCGAAGTTGTGAGTTGCGTGATTTTCATTTTTCTTGGCGCTGTATCAAGAGTAAGAACGACAACTATATATTGTTTGAAGTGGATGAAATCCTGGAGTCAATGCTGTCAAAATCACGAATACGACTTCGATGTGGCTCTGCTGAATGAACCGAACATTTGCCCCATCATTGGAAGCCCTTCTGAAGATTTCCCCAGTTGTAGATTCAACTTGTTTTTACAACCTAAAAATTCAATAACTTCTCCTTTAATGAAGCTTAAATTTCAGATATTTCAGAAATATTATATAGCATTTCCAAGTAAAATCAATCTTTTTCCAAGCCAAATGAATCCTTTTCCAAACCGAATTAATCTTTTTCCAAACCAAATTAAACTTTTTCCAAATCGAATTAATCCTTTCGCAAAAATTAGCACAGAGAATATTTTTACGAATTGCAGGCGTTGTAGAAAAACGTGAGAAGTTTTCAGTTGTAGAATGTGAAGAATTTATGATTCTTCTGTCCGATACCTTTGGAGGCTCCCGAAGATGAAACTAAATTATTCGCCCTAATGCCATTCCTCTCTCATTTTTGCTACCTACTGCTTCCTTAAACATTTTCACGGATTTTAAATGAATTTACAAGATGATGTTCTGATGACATACTTATTTTGTGAGATTAGGTACTTCACGAAAATATATTGTTATGTTGTGGAAAAGGAATAATTTAATTTGGAAAAAGTTTAATTTGATTAACAACAAGTTTAATTTGGTTTGAAGAAAGATTCTTTTTTTTTTTTTTTTTTGGTTTGGAAAAAATTAATTTGGTTTGTAAAAGGATTAATTTGACTCGGAAATGATGTATCTTGGAGTTATCAATTAAACATTAACAAAATAGAAGTGAGAAGCCCCATTCAATCTCTTAACAATGTAACATTGTGAAATTAACAATAAATATCTGTACCAATGTTTAAGTTTACCCCTTCGGGTCATTGTGCTTTCCCTTGAAAACGTGTAATTTCACGTGTCATCTACCGAGCGTTTGCCAACCCTGAATTGATGAAAGAAGTCTCTGTGACATCGAACTGACCTAGATAGATTGTTTGCAACCCTGTCAGGGTCACGGACCAAATGAATCGATTAAACAAACATCGACAAGGGAGAATAGATTCCCAAGAATAGTGACGAAACGCTCACTTTTCATCCAAATAAAAACAAAGTTTACAATAATTGCTCTGTAAATATCAAAAACTTCTACCCACCTATCAATTATGTAGCAAGATCGATACTATTGGAAGATTTGACTAAGAATTCCGTACATGAACTTATAAAAAAAAAAATTCTGAGAAATTGATCTAAAGCCGAACCCGCAATATAATTTTAAAAGCCATTAAAAATCGGGTTCATAATTTAAACAATTTTCCAATAGGCAAGAGCTCCAAATTTACACATGCGCTAATTCAATAGTATCTGAAATTATTCGCGACATAATTACATAAGTATTTGGGATTTAATACGTATAATAACACTGTATTAAATCTCCCTTAGAGGGAAAAACAATAGATCATGGACATTTTCATTGTTTTAGGTCTAATTTGAAAATTAAAGTGATGAAATAAAATACACGCAAGATATTTTATGAATAATTAATTAGCACGTAGTAGGTTGATTTTTTTCCATTTTTTCCATTTTGTGATCAACAACGCAGCATCTCCTCTATCAATATTTACCCTCCAGTCTACTTTTGGTTTATCATTTTCAATAATGAACCATTAGAATCGACCATGGAACAAAAATGTTAACCCCCTCAAAATTTGTTGGTTTACTTTCCAAGGTTACTTTACAAGGTTTACTTTTCTTCCGTCCACCGTACGCGGCACTTTTCTAAGCAACACTGGAACGATTTGGTCCACATTTGGTATATGGGCTCCATTTGGGGGTTTAGTTGTGCCGCGAAGCTTTTGGTTGATGTAGGTCACTTCTAGGGGGTGAAAATTAAGGGTTGAAATTTTCAAGAGTGCCCTAGCTCGAAAACTCTCGAATTAAAGGTATTGTTTTTTCACCAATTTAAAATAGTATTGAATTTTTAAAATTTTCGAGACCACCCGGAACTCTGTAGGACAAATTGTTCGGTCCCTACGAGTACTTAAGGGTTTTCCTTCGATAAAATAGAATCACGAGTGTGAATCACAAAAGAGGTCTAATCTCCGTAGCATTTTTGGCTAACCAAAACTCGATCTTTATTCGAGTTTTATTCAGTTTTGCTTCTTTAGCAACCAGTAATCGAATTTCCATATGAAGCTCCCTATTTTTCGAATCGTGAAGCGTTTAGTTCTTTCTAATAAACTTGATTGTGAAGGTGTGAAGGCAGCATGGTGTGGTAGATAGTACCTACCAATGGTTGGTAGGTAAGAAAAAGTTGGTACCTAGGTAAAAAACGCTCAACATTTTTTCATGAATAAACAGAATTTTTTTCTGAAAAAAAAACTCTTTGATCGCACGTAATATATCGCAGAATTCTAGAGAACCTTGCTTCATAGCAACCGAACTTGTTTACTGGAATCACGTTGCATTTTTTGTGGCAAAAAAAGGTGTCGCGAAAAATTCCTTGACCCCCAGCCAAAAGACATTTAACCATGCCAAATACCTGTTGTGTACATGATGGTGGGAGGGTACTTGCTTACTGGCCCAACACAGCAATTATTGAACTTGCTAGGTGGTTAGCGGAAATTAAATCCTTTACTTGCATTACACATTGCAGTTTCGTATGCCGTAATACATTACAGGAGGGTCAGAATAATAAAGTTCTTATGCTGGAAAAAAATTCCATTTACCAAGAATATTAATAAGGAGGGATACAACGACACGGAAAATAATGCGATTTGCATAAAACCCAGTAATTATTGTCGATTAACGACCGCTGGCGAGTGTTACTCTCATCTAAGAAAGAGTTTAATAAAAATTAATAGCTTCCCTCGGTCCATAGAGAATTTTTATACATTTTTTAATTGTTTTTCAACGGTATTCCAATACTTGATGTCTTCAATACAGAATATTCAACTTTTTTACTAGACAATTAATTATTGTCAGGATAATACTGATGATTTTACTCCTCGATAGGTGGTCCCTTGGTTCTCCTTGGAATCAATTGTGGAAAAAGGGAAGAAAATGACCGAATCTGAAAGCGTGGAGAAGAATTTACTTTCGAAGCGATATAACAATTATCTGCCAGCTTGGGAGGGCTATACACGTTTGTTACAAGGAATAAGCTAGACATCAATTTTAATGGAAACAAACTTATTGTGTTGATCAGAGCATTAATTAGTAGGTATCCAAACTATATGATTTTAGCAAAAAATGTCCGTGAGGTTTTTTTTTTTTTACAAGAAAAATTAATTTTTCCCGAAAATTCGATAGATAAGTAAGTACAACATGAATGAAAATTATTACCGATTTATGTAGACCTTCCAGGTATCCCCTGCTGAATTAATTACCCTGCCATTTCGATTTCTGTAAAAATCATCGGCAACTATGTTGAAACAACAACTTTCTTCTAAAATTCTGTAATTCATTAGTGTTGACATAGTAATTAATAAGGCTGGTTTTTCTCGACTGCTAGGCTCAGAACTACGTCGTGGGATCTTGAGGTTCAGTCAAAAAATGGTCAATCTTCTTCTAGGCCGACGTTTCGGTTTATTTATAAACCATCCTCAGGGCTAAGATGAAATTATGAGACCTTATTTACATGTAGGGTCTTGTAGAACACAATACTCTGACATCTCAGACTAGACACATTCCGATGGTACTATTTCTGATACAGTTTTAGGTCGATTTGAAAGAAAACTTTAGTTGATATAAACGTTGTTGCAGATTTGAAACGTGATTTTTGAAACGTGAGATTTGAAACGTTTCAAATCTGCAACAACGTTTATATCAACTAAAGTTTTCTTTCAAATCGACCTAAAACTGTATCAGAAATAGTACCATCAGAATGTGTCTAGTCTGAGATGTCAGAGTATTGTGTTCTACAAGACCCTAAATGTAAATAAGGTCTCATAATTTCATCTTAGCCCTGAGGATGGTTTATAAATAAACCGAAACGTCGGCCTAGAAGAAGATTGACCATTTTTTGACTGAACCTCAAGATCCCACGACGTAGTATAGTAATTAATGTCTTTAAGTTTATGATCATCTTTTTGTGGAAAAGTGTTCCTAGTAAATGCTTTTGTTGAAAATGATTACATCAAAAAATGTGTACATCTAGATCGATTCAAAACGGAGGAGTTTGATTCAGAGGTGAAATCCAAATGAGGGGTGCGCCTCGATTTTTTTTTTTTTTAGATTTTTAATCGAAAGTAGACTACATCCTGAGAATTTTGGCACCAACTGCGACGTTCTAGCGTAAGTAGATCTGTTTCTAGGATTTTTCAATGTTTCGACCGTTTATGACGTCACGCGCCCCTCTCGCCTGGGCGGGACCCCCCAGCCAACTGTGACATCATAAACGGTCGAAACTTTAAAAATTCATAGGAAAAGATTTACTCACGCTAGAAGGTCGCGGTTGGTACTGAAATTCTCAGAATGAGGTCTACCTTAGATTAAAAATAACAATAAACAGTTTTTCCGACCCAGGCACACACCCTGTTGTACCTCCGAGGTGAACGGCATTGAAACCATTCAACGTAATTACGAGAACGTTCGTGTACCAATCAGTCAAATAAACCCACACGTCTCCACTTTTGTTCCGAATCTCAACAAATCCTCGAAGAAAAAGAAACACGCTAGCGTGACAGGAGCTCTACATATTATTCAAACGGTATGATTAACAAGGTAATCGTTGGGTTGCGTTCCCCACAATCTATTCCTTCCAAAATGGAACGGAGTGGGCACATGCAAACAGCATCTGGAACTTACACAAATATGGCTGCCGTTCACAAATATTGTAATCGTTGGAGGCTGGGTTTGTGAATCGACTCTGTAGCATGAAAAATAAATTGAGTCCCCCTTCGTTCATATTTTCGCGGTTTCGGCAGATTGTCTAGAACGAGCCATCTCCAGATCTTGCACCTCGATGAATTATTTTTATATCTTGAATTTAATTTAATGAACAACATATTCTACAATGTTATAGAAATAAATTTTGGAATTTACCAGCATTAAGAAGAAGTAAAGGAGAACAAAATTAAACTGAGGTCAGAAGAAAGGAAGCGGCCATACTTTTTTCGATCTCCACTTTTTTCGTTGCTGCCGTCCGGTTTCGTTCACTTAATCATAGATTTTCTTTGTTCTGCTTCTCGAGAATTTGTTTAAAAACTGTCTGGAAGGGCGGTCATCGACTGATCGAAAAACTGCTCTTCGGGCTCTCAAAACTACTGGAAGCAAGAAGGCGAAATAGTTCGGGCTGCTAATCTTTTGTTTTGGGTAAGAACTAATGTCATTTGGAAATCCGAAGTAATTTTCTACACACTGAAGTAACTATTTCACTCATTTCATCATTGGTTCTCCAAATTTTTTTTCGCTGTCCTTCACGTCCTGGTTACCGTCGTGGAGTTCAAACAATCGAAAGCTACGAGTATCCTGCAAGTGCTGAACCAAGTGGTTGTTCCCGTTTGTTGTACCGGTAGGTTCCAAAATTTGAAGATACCTTGGGAAAACAAAACGCCAATTAATTTGCAAGAGATTTATGGAAACCTCTCGCTCAGTTTCAGGGCGAGGACGACATCATAGTGGCTGCTCACCAGATTGAAAATTGACCAGACCCGTCTCCTTGAAATGTGTACTCTCTGAAAATCCTTGGCTAAGTCTCTTTTGAATTTAATGTTTTTCCACGGTCATATGAAATATGAGGTAATAGATATAATATATCATACATTATATGATTTTTAACTTAGTTGAATGTATCTGTGATGCCCTGAGTAGTTCTGGAAGGAGTCTAATCTCCTTTCGAGTAAAGATTTATTGAACTGTCTTCAAAAAAAAATTTTGAATCTCTTGATTTTGAATTAAATTTTTT
Organism: Apolygus lucorum; assembly: GCA_009739505.2. Classification (NCBI taxonomy): domain Eukaryota; kingdom Metazoa; phylum Arthropoda; class Insecta; order Hemiptera; family Miridae; genus Apolygus; species Apolygus lucorum. Next base: position 2,184,511 of record CM019178.2, read on the forward strand.
TTTTTCTTGGGTTCATCCCCGTTTATCGTCACAACTCATTCACTGGAAAATTACAAAGGCCCAAGACAACATTTAAACTCTTGTAGGAGGCCGCAGGAATGGCAAAAACATAGTTTATTATGATGTTTTTGAAGAGGTGCGACAAGGAGATAGAACTTAAGGGATAGTGGAGGATCCTAAAGGAGACCCTGAGTTACTACAGGTTCTGGAGAGCTGGGTGTCCTGAATAAACGCTGTTCTGTAGTACTGAAGGGCCTGAATTGCCGCTGATTCAGGAGAACTGGAAGTCATCAATTACCGCAGTTTTGTAGCACTGGAGGTCCTGAATTACAACCGTTTCGGAAAACTAGAGGTCTGATTTTACGCAGTTCGTAGTATCGGAGGCTTCGAATTACCACAGGTTCCACAGACCTGAACGTTCTGAATTACCTACTGAAGTTCTGAGGGCACTGAAGGCTCTGAATTACAGCAGGTTCTACAGACCTGAAGTACCTGAATGACCGTTGGTTCTGGAAAACTGGATGCCCTGGTTCATCGCAGTTGTATAGTACCGGAGGCACTGAATAACCGCAGGTTCTGGTGAGCTGGAGGCTCTAAATTACCGCCGTTGTGAAGTACTAAAAGCTGAATTACCGATAGTTCTGTAGTTCTGAGTGGCCTAGAGCATTCAAACCTAAAAATTCAGAATCTAATGTAGACCGCGGGTGATATTAAGATTCCTTCGTTGTTTTACTAACGTCGTCAATTTCATTCCAATTTCTATAGTAGGTACTGGTCACTCAATAATGACCACTTATCTTCAATTATCGTTAAGTATTTCAGTATAGCTGATACTGTGTGGTGCGGTTTTTAGTTTCTATATTTTTACATATAGGCATCTTTAAAACGCCCTTCTAAGGTAAGTGACCTTATGAACCTGAAATTTAACTATTTTTTGCTTCCTCACAAGAGGGAAGCTCAAAAGATTTTTAGAAGTTCTAATAGAGCAGTATGACTTTTTCACGTAGAACAACGTGCTGCTGTTCGTCCAAAGTGTTTTTCATTTTTTTTTTTTTTTTTTCATAAAACCCATAGGAGACCATCTCAAAATTGACCCGCATAAATCCATACAAATTTCATCAAAATCGGCCAGAGGTTTTGAGTAGTTATTAGTAAGACAAAGAATGACCACAGACTTAGAAAACCTCAAAAATTGAACCAATTTTTCCAAAAATTTCTGATTATTGGAGGACTCCCTTTTTTATGTTGCACCTATAGAAGTGTTTATATTATTATTATTATTATTATTATTATTATTATTATTATTATTATTATTATTTTGGATTGTAAAACAGCAAACACATTTTGGTTCTCCGTAATAAACATTTTCACGCGTATTTCGGGTAGCGTGGTCGTTATGTTTACTTATGTGTAGTCTGTTTAAACTCAGTCAATATCTTGATTCAATTTCCACCATGTTTGCTAAGCTTGGATCAGATAGTTTACAAAATTTATATTTATTATATCATCACTAGGGAAATTATAGCATCTGCGGATGATCAAACGTGATTTCCCTTGATCATCAATTTTTCACGATCGAATACCCCGATTTTGGTTAAATTTGGAGTGTAAAGTTTGTGCAAAGTTCAAAATTATTGGTCACAGACTCCGTACGGTTCAATCAGTGAGAGCCTCAGGCTCATTGTAATTGCGAAGAACATTTAAAGCGTCAATTTTTAAACCAACGAATCAACAAAGCCCGTGTTTTATGTGTGAGGGAGCTTTACTGCCCACCCAACATGGCAGTCGTTGTCCATTGGTATCTTCTTAAACATCTGTAAACAGGACAAAGCTCCCCCACAAAGATGGCCGCTGCGATTGACAAACGTATCAGTTATTATTTTAGAATCGTGATTTGACCCCTTCTTTGGGACACCCCTAAGGTTCTAATCCAAAGGGGTAAGTCAGCCTCCCCGACAGAACAAGTTTCCCCCATGAAGCGCTGTATACGGGCGCCATGCGGGCCTCCATGTTCGTTTTTTACCATCACCTACTTACATTACGTATTGTTAGGCGAAAGTCATTGATCCGAATGTGCTCCTCGACGCATCTGTCCCGGTAATTGGAAACTATTGTCACACGTCCTCGGAATGTATTATGGTTCGGAGACAAATATAAACAGGGGTAATTTATATCTCGTTTGGGGCCCGAATGTCCAATCTGAACCGGATTTTTTCTATCGATACAGACCCCTACTATTTCCTCCTGCGAAAAGCTGATGGCGTTTGGGTTGGGCATATTGCTACCCTGCATATAATATATGCATATTAGGACCTGCTTGAACGAAAAATGCAGTGTTTTCACAAACATGATCATAATATGATCATACATAAATAATTATTTATGTATGTTATAAATATTATGTTATTTTATTTTTTAAATTAATTTATAATATTATTTATGTATGTTATAAATATTATTTATGTTATGAAGCTGTTCTGGAAAGCTGTCTAAAAAGCTGCTAACCCCCCTGCTAAAATCGTTAAGTGACAAGGAAGAACGGCTTTCTTAAGTCAAAAGGGAACCCCAACTTTTTATTACCGTTTAGGATTCTACGTAACATTTCATGAATGTTTGACTCCTCAGTCGATTTTTTTACTGCGCGCAATCCACCTGCTTGGGCGCTCAAAGTTGCACAAACCAACGATTGCTTCGGAAACTGTTATGAAATTAATCATACTAATTAACTAACGAACTAATTAAAATCATTTCATAACTCAAAAGGACGAAAAAACGCTGCAAATCATTGCTCAAAGGTTTATTATTTTCTATATAGATCACCCTTCTGTATAGATCACTGGTTCTCCATCAATAGCACCTACCACCATCTGTATTCTCCCTTGACCTTCCCTCTCAAATTTCAGCTTCCTGCGTTCAATAGGATTGAAAATGACTTCGGAGCTCACTCAGCTGATCAGTGATCTTAAGAGTGAAGAAGACCTCCTCGAATGCTGAAGACGCCTGGAAGAGCACTTCCATTCAATAGGATTGAAAATGGCTTCGGAGCTCACTCAGCTGATCAGTGATCTGAGGAGTGAAGAAGATCTCCTCGAATGCTGGAGACGCCTGGAAGAGCACTTCCATTCAATAGGATTGAAAATGGCTTTGGAGCTCACTCAGCTGATCAGTGATCTGAGGAGTGAAGAAGATCTCCTCGAATGCTGGAGACGCCTGGAAGAGCACTTTCATTCAATAGGATTGAAAATGGCTTCGGAGCTCACTTAGCTGATCAGTGATCACCACCAACATTTTTTTTACCTACCAACTTTTTTTTACCTACCAGCTAGGTACTACCTACCACACCATACTGGCTTCACACCTTCACAATCAAGTTTATTAGAAAGAACTAAACGCTTCACACTCGATTGGAAAAATAGAAAGCTCCATATGGAAATTTGATTACTGGTTACGCAGAAGGCAAAACTGTATACAAATCGAAGAAATGAAGAGCGATCGCATTTTAGTCCGATAAAATTTGAAAGGAGATTAGACCTCTTTTGCGATTCACACTCATGATTCTGTTTTATCGAAGGAAAACCTTCAAGTACTCGTAGGGACCGAACGGTTTGTCCTACAGAGCTCCGGCTAGTCTCAAAAATTTTTTAAAATTCAATACTATTTAAAATTGGTGAAAAAACGATACCTTTATTTCGAGAGTTTTCAAGCTAGGGCACTCTTGAAAATTTCAACCCTTAATTTTCACCCCTTAGAAGTGACCTACATCAACCAAAAGCTTCGCGGCACAACTAGACCCCAAATGGAGCCCATATACCAAATTTGAACCAAATCGGTCCAGTGTTGCTTAGAAAAGTGCCACGGACGGCGGACGGCGGACGGCGGACGGGGGACGGCGGACGGGGGACGGCGGACGGCGGACGGCGGACGGGGGACGGCGGACGGACATTGCAAATTTGGATTCTACGCACCTTGAAACGTAAAGTGACAAAGTTTGAGGGGGGGTTATAAAAATTTTTTGCGATACGATCACATAGGCTTATTATTAGAAATAATAAACCAAAAGAGCGACTTTTTGCTAAAAACAACCGAATTTTCGACCACCATTTCAAAAATTCAAATCAAATTGAAAAGTGAATACCACCAAGTGATTGAGCGTCGAAAGATAATGAAAAAACATGAGCCACACTTGGGGTTTTCGAAAGTCTGATTTTGGACGCAATCGTTGGTTTGCGCAACTTTGAGCGCCCAGGGAGGCGGATTGCCAATCAACATAAGAGTCATACATTCATGAAATTTTACGTTGAATCCTAATCTGCAATAGAAAGAGAGAGTTCCCATTTGAAATTAGAAATTCGTGCGAATTGCGCATGCGCATGTGCACAAAAATACGATATTTGAGATCCTCACAAAAAAATACAGATTCCAAAAAAAAAGATTTTTTTCCTTGTCATGTAACGTTTTTAGCAGTGGGGTTAACAACTTTTGAGATACCCTGTATAGTATTTGAATTGAAAGAATCTTGTGGGAGATCCTTAAAGTACACTATTCTGACTTCAGAATTTAGTTAGTTTTGACTCAGGACAATTTTTGCTTTCCTCCTTGCGCTGGACTAAGTAAGTAGTTGTTACGGATTGGGTTTACTGCTTAGGATATAGGTCTCAAATTGGCTAGGAATGTTGAGAGATTCTCCATTCACATCTGATAACTTAATTCAACTAATGGATGTGATTGTGAACTGTTTGGTCAACATTCGATCATTCCATTAAAGAAATATGAAACAGGTTTAAGGTTGTGAGGTGTAAATTTCACAATTTATAGTTCAGATAGTTCTTCCTCTCGTCTCTACAAATTGTGATGGCGCTGTGAGAGAAAATTTAAGCAACAAGTTGTTTCGAGGTATGAGTAGGCAAAATGTAAAGGGAAATAAACAAACATCAAGTATGTATGTAGATCGTCCCAACAAACTTCTTCAGGCCTCGACGGACGTTCTACTCAGTGAGCATACCTCAACATGAAATGAGATGGTGGAGATTGAAGACGAAAATTATGGTAATAAATGAAGAAAATATTTAATTGAACACCAGCTTTTGGGAAACAATTAGAGAAGTGTAAAAGTGTATCACAGCTTAGAGACAATAATAACTTAGATAATTTGAATTGGATAGTTGAATTTCAGTATTCTCTCTAAGCTGTGATACACCTATGAACGAGTATTTTGTTTCCTGGAAGCTGGTGTTTAATTCATTCATTTCTTCATTCAATACCGTAAAATTTTGTCTTCAATCATTATGGCGGTGTCTCCATCGATTCATTTCACGCTGGCGCTTGGTAAGCTCACTGAGTAAAACGTCCTTCAAGCCCTGAAGAAGGTAATAAATTTATCACAAGCTAGGCAAAGAAGGAGTTGAATTCCGCTTGACCCCATTCCCAATCAGTTGAGGTAGAAGTAACCAAAGGCAGTATTTGACTTAGAATGTGAATCGCAGATAGACTGATAGATAGACTGAACTTTTACTTGGATCAGTCTATCTGCGATTCACATTCTAAGTAAAAATTGAGCTAGATTGCAAGTTGTGCGGTCCGGAGACCGGTCGTGTCCTTTTAAAGGGAAGACATAATATAGGTGCGAGGTCTGTCCCCACTCAGGGAAAGTCTCCCCTACTGTCCTCCCTTTGGAAGTCAAGGGATATAGCCCTTGGTCCGTTCATCTTTTTGTGGGATTGTTAACAGAGCTAATTAAATATAAAGTAAGGAAGTATGTCAACTCTTGTCTAGCAAAATTTGACATAAATCACTGTACGTCCTTTGATATCTCTCATCGTGTGTGTAGACAAGTATACGTGTTTTTGCTAAATTATATTAAACTTGTAATTTTATCATTTACATCCTACACGAATTGAAATGTCAACCAGAATAGGTACGTGAAATGGGTTCTGACCTTCGCATTGAAATATTTCCGACTCGATGAGGCCGTCCGGCTTGCACTTTGAGAACACCTCCGCTGACGACACCTCAGCGTTGAAGTTATGTAAATACCAACTTATCTGCGAAGGTGAGTGAGCACGCCGATTCGATATTCAATAATAGCGAAGCCAAAGGGAACGCGGCGTGTTCGGGTCTGATGCTAATCGTGATATCATGCGCCTTGACCTCGCTGGCAAAATAGATTTTTATACCCGACAGAAATGCAGTTTCATTATCACTTGTCTTTCCGGGTTAGGAATTGTTGTGAGCTGATAGTGAATCTACTTGGATGTTTTCTCCCGTTTTTTGTATCGTGTCATGCAAGTACTGATGACAAATAGCACCATACCTATAGATTGGTAGTGATTGTACCTCGTGGGTGTACTTATGGATATCATCGATCGATCAACCTATCTCACTTCCGATGTAAACATTGCATATGGTTTTACCTAAAGATATCGAGGATTTCTACTTATTTGGCCTACTTCAAATAGTAACTATCTCATGAGATTTAATAAGCGATGCAAAATGGCGCTGTTTCCTTGTATCAGCAGTCCATGAAGGTGTCGTGCATGATGAAGTAGGTATGAAGTAGATGTCAGAGTGAAAATGGTGCACTCATCGTCATCAGTGACCTAATGAGTTATGCTCACTCACTCATGTTTGAAGACTCTCCACAAAGCAAGTAATTTGTTTTCTCATACATCAACTAGAATATAATTATTATGTTTTCAGTTGTGTTAGCCAAATTGTCCCGTGTGTGTCGTTACAAGTGCTCTTGAAAAAAAAAAAAAAATAAATCGATTTAGGTTATCGATTTAGACGTGAGTTTGTACTTTTATTTTCGTCCTCCTGAGAAGATTTTGTGAAAATACGTGGAATAGAGTGTACGCATGAGTCGGAAAAACTGTTTACTGGACCTCATTCTGAGAATTTGACAACAATCGTGACCTTCTAGCGTGAGAAGACCTTTTTCTATGATCTTTCAAAGTTTCGAACTATTATGACGTCACCCCGAGGGTCGTCATCAACATTCGAAACTTTGAAAAATCATCGAAAAAGATCTACTCATCCAAAAAGAGAGCGGCTAGTGTCAAAATTCTCAAAATTAGATCTACTTTCTATTAAAAATTTAAAAAAAATTCACACCCGATTGGTGGTTTCACTGTATGAAAATTAAGGTCGAGATCCCAATAGTTTGAATGAAGGAGATGACACTAACACAATGGAAATATTATCATTACAGCTGATTATCCCTAAACAATGTAACTGTACCGTTAATTCAATGATCAAATTACGACATTTCCTCGTGATAATGACATCAAAAAATTTTTGATCTCTTCACTTCCATCCATGGTTGGATATAATTTAATTATATCCAACCATGGATGGAAGTGAAGAGATTACGGAGGATCACAATGAAGCATTAATAGCTGGAAATGAGAACTGCTTGACTACTGGAGTTAAACCAGTCTCACAAGAACGAAACACCAATTCAGGATCAGAACCAGAACTCACGCTGTCTAGTTCTAGCTAAAAAAAATATGGAGTAGTTAACTCCACAACAGTATCTAGTTTTCTTGAAAATTGAAGTCTCAGAGTTTCATTGAAAGGGGAAAAAGTATGAATTGTCAGCTATCAGGACCGGGGTCATCTAGAAAAACGCCATTATCGCCTAGTTTTCGGAAACTACTAGTATATTTCCTTCTTTGGGCTCAATGGCAGTCACATATGAGGAGAGCGCAACAACCAACGCATTCTCTTCAACGGGTTCTCACCCAAGCAGTGAGCAGAAAGAGAACCTCCTCCCTCGCGCGCCACTGGCGCTTTGAAGTCGGTCAAAAAGTCGAAAACTTTCAAAATAACTAAAGCAAAAGACTCTCATCAAAAACAATATATTTAAAATGTAGGCGTATAAAAATAGATAACAATCAAAATTTAGTTTGATAACAATTCAAAACTATAAAAAACCACTTATGACAAACTAAATTTTGAAAACAAAACTAAGATACTATTTGAGTATAAAACTATAAATAAATAGCCTACATTTTACGATCAAAATTTTACATTTTACGAAATCAAATTTTGATTCCGCTCTTTTTCACTGCATTTTAGAGAAAATTCACACAGTTATTACTCATGGGTATCTAAGTTTAGCGGTGCAAGTGGAGAATTGGCCAAATTTTGGTTTCTTATGTTTCTCTTTAGAAAGTATGGAAGTTAGCATTCTAAAAATTTGGAAAATGTTCCGGCTATCCGTGATTACCAGTCAAAATTTGGATGAAGATCCCGGGGGTAAGATTGAATGGAAGTTGAAAATAAGACATGACAACTTATGACACATTTTAGGTTTCACTTACCCAGTCTACCATACTTAAATGGGGGGTGCGCCTTGATTTTTTTTAGATTTTTAATCGAAAGTAGACTACATTCTGAGAATTTTGGCACCAACCGCGGCCTTCTAGCGTGAGTAGATCTGTTTCTATGATTTTTCAAAGTTTCGACCGTTTATGACGTCACGCGCCCCTATCGCCTGGGCGGTACCCTCCAGCCCACTGTGACGTCATAAACGGTCGAAACTTTAAAAATTCATAGGAAAAGATTTACACACGCTAGAAGGTTGCGGTTGGTACCAAAATTTTCAGAATGAGGTCTACCTTAGATTAAAAATAACAATAAACAGTTTTTCCCACCCAGGCGCACACCCTATTCTTCTATATAAACAAGAGGAAACATTACAGGAACTGACAGGTAAACACATAGAACGTACGATTTGGAGTAACCAGAGACAAATTCAAATGGAAATGGTTTATCTTCGTCTACCACCTTCAAATATTTCATTGAAGAAGGGTAACAAAATGAAACTAGAACTGGAGATTCAGGGATCAATCTATTGACTGACGATGCTGGATTTGGTTCATCCTGCTTATTATTAAAAACGGTACCTACATGAATTGGTTCGAATTCATTCGTGGTACGTGTCGGTGTATATTTGAGTAGGTATGCGAATGAACGATGTTTCTCGATTTATATTCTATCGACGGCCGAAAACAGTTTGGCTCCCGTAGCAATTATACGTGTGGGAGGAGTCGTTTGTATGCATTTATTTATATCGAATCAAAAAATCGAGGGGCTTCCTGCCTTAACGAAATTCATCAGTTCGAACGAGCTCTGGGCACCATGTTCTCCGTTTATTCATCCTTACGAAATCACGTTTCCCCGTTCGAAAACCGATAATCTTTTCAACCTACGAGAGTTGTAAATATTTCGACGGCAACGAACTTGTATTTTATTCTCGGGCCCTTGACTCCGCGGGCGAATCATTAACGTGCCCTTCTGGTCTGCAGGGGGCTTTCTCTGGGTCCTGAGACCGAGCGGTTCAAGGACGTTCTGATGATGCAAGTAATATCGGCAGGCCAGGATGTAGAAATCTGGTTCAGACGCTCCACATTCAGAGGTACTTACCATTCACGAATTGAAAAGCATTCGCTCGGGTCATAACCTTTTTGAATCGATCAAAAATCTCATCAGCCATGAAATCGCGGGAAATCAAAGAGCAAGATTCAAATTCCTTCAAAATACTCAATAGCACCATGGAGAGAAATAATGAATCAAGACAAAATTACAAATTTGAATAGCAAATTGACAAAGATAAATGGATTTTTTTTTTTTTGATGAAAAAGATAGGGACCCTCGGAGGAATTCGTTTTATAGAAGTACTTTTCAAGTTCATAATTCACTTATTAAAACTTGTTTTCTATTTACTATCCACAGAAAATTTTAGATAACTCAGAAACTTTTTTGTTTCCGAGTCTACCAAGGTGCAAGAAGCATTTTTTTTTTTTTTTTTCACTTAAGGAAAGAAAAAAATCATTTTTTAGGCCTTCCTGAACAATTTTTGAGTATGTCAGTCAGTCTGTGTCGTTGAATCCTTGTAACTGGCGAAACTATAGAATCATTGACTTTTCAATAAAATTTTGATTGAATGTTCAGGGATGGTCCCTTCAGCATTTTTAAGCAGCCTTTCTGCATGCACAACAAATTCACTACCGAATGCACTACCGTAACTGCTTCAGTTTCCATCCAATTTCGATATTATTCTCAGAGGTTTTTTTCTTTGAACTCTAGATGGTCCCAAGTAAACTTCAGCTTGATCGTATCATCGAAATGAAAAATCTTTGCGGAATGCATTTCTCACAATTTTCATCCGTCCTCCATCAATATAATTTCAGTAATAATAATTATATTGATTATTCATTCAAAAACTCAATGATGAATCCTACATCTTCAATTTCCCACTATTCTGAAAATTTAAGAGTAGTTCGAGGTTTTGATGATTCACTACATCATAACAAAAGTATCATAATAATTTATCATGAATTACAAAGTACATTTACAAAGTAAATGGTTAGGAATTCACCATTCAGCTGGCAGCGTCATGCAAATAACAAGATGTTATTTTTTTCACATTTCTACAATTCTCTTAATTTTGCACCCCATACTACTGGAAGAGGATACCCCTCACAAAACGTTCAAACCTCCAAAAAGTATCCACTAAAACTTAAATGTTCAATTTTGGACATCAGACTAAAACTTAAATTACCAATTTCGCTGAAACTTGTACGTTTGGGTCGATATTTTAATGATTCGTGTGTCCCGTTCTTCTTCATTCGTCTCCATGAAGCAGCTGACTAGGAAATGTCGCATTCATCAGGTAGTATGTGAACAATAGAAAATGTAGGATGGAATGATTTGAAAAGAATATTGACTCGGCAAAATGTTTTATTGATTGGGAATGCATCGAAAACTAGTAATAAACGCCATTTTTTTGACAATTTGGCCATATTTTACTGGGAAAAACGTCATATTGATGTCCTGGCTCTGTGTTAGGTAGAGGTAAATCTACTTTAGAAGAATCAAATAAGTTTTTGCCAAAAGGCTCTGATTTCAGTGTCCCAGACTAGAATCAATGGCGTAAGGTATGAAGGGTCGATTGACCCCTCAACGCACTATGGGGGAGTTCCGCATGGGGCCAATTGACCCCTATCGCACTCTGGACAAGTCGGGGTTTTCAGCTCCGCAGTTAACGCGTTTATGCTGTTATAACTTCAATGAATTTTGAAAAATCTTTGAAACCATAGTTTTTGAAGTTTTTTTCTTATTTAGGTAATCCTCGATCTACTAAAAAATAAATTTTGGATCCCAACGGTGTAATCAATTGGGAATCAAGATTTTGAAATTTCAAAAGTATCAACTTCATTACTTTCCTTCAAAATCAAAGTTGGAAAAAAGCCTTAAGCCCCATCGACATTGACTCTTTCGAAGCCAAGATACAGGTTTTTGAGACCATTGAGGATTCCCTCTCGTTACCATGGACTATGTGTTTGGAAGGGTCTACACAACACAAACGTCTAAACTAGCACGATAAATGAACACTTTTACCTTGAATCACCTGCTTCGCATTATCTCAAGCTTTATCAAAATCGGTACCTGAGCTCATCTCATCTAGAAAAAAAAACACTTCACAATCCGTACTGGAGGATTCATGAACTAATCCTGCCAGTTTAGACGTTCGTCTAAACAACCAAGTAATTTTGAAACTTCACTAGTAATGTTTCTGGAACAGTTCGTCAAAGAGACATTGGCAGTCATGATTCCTCGTAAGATCGACCAGACACGATCGGTAGACCAAACATCACCCTATTTCCAAAACATGTTATCGAATGTGGGAGCTGACGCGGCCTTGGTTGTATCGATGTTATGACAAGACGCTCTCATGAGAGGGCGACTGTTATGAAAGGTGGAACTCGTATTATGTACGAGTAGGTGTGTTTGGACAGGATTTCGACATCGAGGCTTTGCTGGTATCACTTGCAACATTGAGTCCTTGAACCCCTCGATCTCGAGACACGGTTGAGGGTAGCCTGCATGCCGGGTATGTAAATTATGTTCTGGGAAGCATACAATAATCAATAACGGCGATGACGGCATAAATTCAATTTACCTACACCTTACGAATTAAAGATTGTGTTCTTCATGAGTCTTTTCCTAAACATGGACTCGCAGCAAACGATTGGCATATCAAATATTCAATAATTCCAGAGAACAGAAGCCAGGTAAATAGTATCCGATGTCTGGGCTACAGGAACTGTTCTTCTTGTTATGTACCAGGGCTCCATACTGAGAATCCTACTCTGACTAATATATGTGAATGAAATTTGACACCACGTAAGATACGGATTCACTCACACCTTCGCAAATGATTCAACTTCCGCGATAGCTGAAAAAAGTGTGCCAAGTGGGTGTAGCACATAGTTCCCGCGTATCCAAACTACATAAAATTGTGTATAAATACTTATTTCCATATCAAGAAAATTGTTGAGTGCCTAGAGCTTATGAAGTGATTATTATCTAGCTCAAGTCGAATTTACCTTGTTTCTCTGAGGGCTAGGTAAATGTCATCGAGAAAGTCAGTAATGAGAGGACAATTTCAATAACAATTTATTCTTCTTTCAGCCATTATTCATTCTCCAATAAGAAGTTTGTATCCACTCATGAGCAAAGATTGGGTGTGGGAGAGTGTTTATAGCAAAATACTCGTCGTAACTGTTTTCGTCGGTGACGTTGGCCTCAATATTAGGGGGAAACAAGGTGAATTCAATTATAATCTGTCTCATCAACACTTTTAGGTAGTTCTATGACGTCACCACGAGGCACCTATTAAGTCAGGAAAGGTAACCACAATTGTTCCGGAATGTTCAGAAACGACATATTGTACTAATTGTGTAAGAATAATGCAACATTATCAGAACCCGGCATACCATTAACATAAGAAGGACGGATAAAACAATAATCAAACATCACAGGTTTGTAAACCTTCACATACGGAAGTGTTGATGACATCAGCAGGCACCTCAGTAGACAGCAACATAGCTTAACTAAACCTCATAATTAGTGAGAAAAAAAAATTATATAAATATATCACTTTGGAAAAAGGCAGAAAGATGTTTATCTGGTTTCGATTTGATTTATTTCTTGGGACCATCCAGTGGTCTGATGATGGACAGCAATGTTTGTTCCTATTGGAAGAACGATTTGATGCTTCTGCAATATCATGGTTGACAAGCAAGATGACTAAATTCTAACCACATGTTTTGAAAAGTTTCCCAAAAATATATTGAGTTGATGTTCGGAATTCGCTGCGTATACTCTGTGTATAATTCTATTTATATTAGGTTAGGTCCCTTTAGCTTCAGAGTTCTAAATTCCGAATATTATGAATAACTTCAAGATCGACTGTCTCAGTAAGGACAATTATGACACGTGAAAATTACAGATGGAAGCAATTCTTGTGAAGAATGATGTGATAGGGTTCGTAGACGGAACAAACCTATGTCCGGTCATTTTAGCTGATCGTCCCGAAACAGAAGTCGCAAAAGCAGCATGGTGTAAAGCCGACCGAAAAGCGAAATCGGATTTGATTCTGGCTATTTCACCAAGCGAGTTGAAGCAGGTGAAAGACTGCAATACCTCTCGAGAATTGTGGACGAAGTTGGAGTCCATTTACCAATCAAAAGGACCTGCTCGGAAAGCAACATTGTTGAAACAATTAATGCTACATAAAATGAGAGAAGGAGAAGATGTGAAGGATCATCTTGACAAGTTCTTCGACGCTGTAGATAAGCTTCGAAACATGGAAGTAGACATCAACCAGGATCTACTTGCCATTATGTTGCTGTACAGTCTACCAGAAAGTTTCGAAAACTTCAGATGCGCGATCGAAACTCGCGACGATCTTCCAACTCCCGAAACTCTCAAGATAAAGATTATCGAGCAGAGTGAATCTCGAAGAGAAAAGTATGGTGCAGACACTAATGCAATGATGGCGAAAAAGAAATTTCTGAACATGAAAAAAGGCAAACAGTCTATCGATGAAGATAAAAGTGAAAACCCGTTTCCCTACAAGTGTAATTCATGTGGTAAAAAGAAGCATAAAGCTGTTGAATGCCGAAAGAAGAAACAATCCCAATCCGTGAATAACAGTACGGAGAATAACATGTTGATGACTGAAACAGCATTGAACGTTTCAAATTCAACGAAATGGTGCCTTGACAGTGGATGCAGTTCGCACATGTGTAGCGATGGTAGAAGATTTGTAACACTTGAAACTGCAGGTTGCAGCAGAGTGAACCTCGCTAACACGTCCTCGTCAGGTGTATCAGGAAAAGGCATTGTGAAGCTGAAAGTATCAAATGCAGATGAAGACAGAATAGTAAATCTCAATGAAACCCTGCATGTTCCAGACTTGAGATCAAATTTACTCTCAGTCAGCAAAATAACAGACAAAGGATATACAGTAATTTTCACAAAAACGTCTGGAGAAGTTCTGGATAAAGACGGAAATATTTCTCTAGTTGCTAAACGAATGAATGATCTATATTTCGTGGAGGAAAGTTCATCTATTGAAGCAAAAACCATAGAGGAGACGAAAGCCAAGTCAAAACTTGAACTATGGCATCAACGATTTGGACACTTGAATCAAGTGGATCTAAAAGCATTGGAAAACAAGAATAGGGCATTAGGATTGAAATTGAAAAGAAATGAGAAGTTGACAGATTGTACTGTATGTGTGCAAGGAAAGATGTCACAGAAACCTTTTCCAAAGAAATCCAATCGCACAACTGAAATCTTGGACATCATCCATACCGATTTGTGTGGACCAATGCGTGTTCAATCGAAAGGAGGTGCAAGATATTTTCTAACCCTGATTGACGACTCTTCTAGATGGTGCGAGGTCAGGTTTCTGAAAAAGAAAAGTGAAGTCCTCGTGGAATTCAAGAAGTTTAAAAGTTTAGTGGAAAATCAAAGGGGAAGAAAGATCAAATGCATTCAATCGGACAATGGAAAAGAATACTGCAATCGAGAATTTGATGAATATTTGGAGAGCTGTGGTATTACCAGAAGACTGACCGTTCCACATACTCCAGAACAGAACGGGGTAGCAGAAAGGAAGAATCGAAGTTTGGTGGAAACAGCCAGATGTATGTTGATTCAAGCCAAATTGCCAGCATCCTTTTGGGGAGAAGCGATTTATACCGCGAATCACATTCGAAACAGATGTCCATCATCGAGCATAGATGGAATCACTCCTTTCAAACTGTGGACTGGTAAAGTACCTACCGTATCTTATTTTCGAACCTTTGGATGCAAAGCATATTTCTTGAACAAAGAACCTGGAAAAGACAAATTTGCTCCAAAAGCAAAACCTTGTACCTTTATTGGATATTCAGAGCAATCCAAGGCATATCGAATATGGTCACCATCAGACCAGAAAGTATTTGTTTCGAGGGATGTCAAATTTCTTGAACAGCAAACAGAAGGTGAAGGATATGAAGAATTTATGTCAAACGAAACGAAAAATATTGAACGGAAAACTGATGTGAAATATCAGAACTTTATTTCTACAAATCAAAGAATGGAAACTGGAATAAACAACGAAATTGACGATATTGACGAAGTTCGAAATCAAGACGAAACTGTGTCATCTACCACAAGAACTGTGCGAGGTAGAGGAAGGCCGCGAATTGATCGATCAGGGAATAGAGGAAGACCACGAAAGGTTTATAACGAAGTTCAAGTACCAATTCAAGTTCCGGAATCAGTACAAGAACCGAGTAATAACCCAGAGGTACTTCTAGGACCTGACGAACAAGCAGGAGTCGCAGAACTGACACTGAAACAAGCACTCGCTCAACCAGATGGAATTGGATGGAGAGAAGCGTACAAGTCAGAATTGTCGTCAATAATCGAGAACAAAACATTCATCATTGTAGACCGACCAAAGGAACAAAATGTGATCGGATGTCGAGTCGTTCTGAGAGAAAAGCTGAAAGCAGATGGTACAGTTGAAAGAAAGAAAGCCCGATTGGTAGCACAGGGATACAACCAACGTCAAGGGGAAGACTTCAACGAAACTTTTGCTCCAGTTGTTCGAATGAGCTCCATTAGAACGATCATGGCCTTGGCAGTCGAGAATGACATGGAAATTCATCAACTTGATGTAGTCACAGCATTTCTTAACGGTGATCTTTGTGAGAAAATCTACATGAAAATTCCAGATGAATTCGAATCAGTATTGAATGACATCATCAATGATGAGACATTTTCTGACACAATAAGAACAGATGCACAAAAAATGTTGCAAGAATCAAAGAGAGGGAACAAAGTTTGTCTCCTAAACAAAGCTCTTTATGGATTGAAGCAAGCAAGCCGACAGTGGTACCTAAAGTTGACAGAAAACGTCAGGAAGTTAGGACTGAAACCACTGGAGATGGAACCTTGTGTTTATCATGCAAGACGAGGAAAAGATTTGCTCATATTGGCCATATATGTGGATGATTTATGGTTAGCTTCAACAAACAAGAAGTGAACAGAAACAATGATGCAATCGTTAATGAAAACGTTTAAAATGAAATATCTTGGCAAAATCAACTACGGACTTGGAATCGAGGTTGTCCAACGCCTCAACGAGGGGAAGTTATTCATGTCGCAACGAAAGTATACGTTGGATATCTTAAAGCGTTTCGGCATGGAAGACAGCAAACCCGTGAAAACTCCATTGGAAGTTGGGTAGAAACTTCAGAAACCCGAAGAAGTAAGCCAAGAGAATCTGAACAAGTACCCCTATCAGCGACTCATAGGCTCACTCATGTATCTGGCAGTCAGCACCCGCCCTGATATAGCTTTCGCAGTGAACTCACTCGGTCAGTTTAACAACTGCTACACTGAAGAGCATTGGATAGCAGCCAAAAGAGTGTTGCGCTACCTGAAAGGAACATCGGAGTATGGCATCACGTTTCACAAAACTGGAAAACCGTTAGTGGGTTACGTGGATGCAGATTGGGGGAACTGTGTCATGGATAGACGCTCCTACTCTGGATACATATTCATGCTAGGAGGAGCAGCTATCACATGGGAAGCTCGAAAGCAGCGCACTGTCGCCTTGTCAAGCGTAGAAGCGGAGTACTTGGCACTTGGAGAAGCAACGAAGGAGGCAATATTCCTACGACAGTTTTTGAGCTCGATGGGTGTCTTAGTTGACAAACCAACTCTCGTATTCAACGACAACCAAAGCTCTCAACTACTCGTGAAGAATCCTGCCTACCACTCGCGCACGAAACACATCGACATTCGACACCACTTCATCCGGAATTGTGTTGAAGAGAAAATAGTCGATTTCAAGTACCTCCCGACAGCCGACATGCCAGCGGATATGTTTACAAAACCGCTAGCTACTAACAAACATAAACTGTTTACCAGTGAGGTTGGAGTTGGTCATAGCAACATGATGGAACAGAAGAACGAATCGAGGGTAAGTATTGGAAGAACGATTTGATGCTTCTGCAATATCATGGTTGACAAGCAAGATGACTAAATTCTAACCACATGTTTTGAAAAGTTTCCCAAAAATATATTGAGTTGATGTTCGGAATTCGCTGCGTATACTCTGTGTATAATTCTATTTATATTAGTTCCAAAGGATAAGTAGTCATTCCTCGCCTGGCAAACAATAGTGGTCATAACCGCAAATAACTCTCATATCATTCTAGTCAACCTATATCGTTCCGATAAAAACTTCCGTGAAACTCCCTATCGATATCGTTCATTCTGACATCAACCTCTCAGCAACAATTAAATCAACATACCACTTAGCTGAAACAGCTCAAAGGTCATTAAGTATTGACCGATTATTCAAGCAGTTTTTGAAATGAGAGGAACAACAATTTATCATCATTTGGAAACATCCCAATTTCTCAAATACACATTGTTTGGTCACATTATGCTTTATTATGATTTTTTTGTAACAACGGAAAGTGAAAATTGTAATCAGCGCCCTTATAGTAGTCGGCAAGTGTAGTCAACGACTCTAACACACTGCGTGAGATCTCCACATACAAATTGAATGAATTAGTGGAGGGGTTTTGGGTGGAAAAACGGTTAATTGAGATACAAGCACAAGAGACTTTGCGCAAATTTTCTTTGGGTCATTAAAAACAAAGCTTCCGCTTCCTTGGTAGACTCGGAAGCAACATTTTGACCAGCAGCACCCATCAACGTTTTTCTATTATGTTGAGGGGGGAGGGACGGAAGATGTAAGGCCAAAACGCTCTAAAATACTCAAAAAATTCACATCATGCCAATCTCCACCAATGAATTACTAATTTATTATAACGGCATTATCCGTATTGTGAGCCTGTATTGCTAGTCTCCTCCTCATTCTTATTCCTTGGATTTCGTTTATTTAACTCTAATGCGAGTTAAATAAATTAGTTATTAAATTGTTAAGTAGCTTTTAAAAGTTATTAACAGTTATTAAATTAGCTTGCCTAGTTTTACTATTAAATGATGAAGAATGTTCCATTGTTTAAGATGTGTACAAGAAGTTTCATATTACATTAGTTTTACGAGTCCCAGAACAAAGATAACAAAGTCTAAAACAAAATATGCTACTCTCAGTTACCCATTAATGACAGCGAGCGGATTTTATGAGGTAATCATGACGCACATGATCATGAATTTGCCCATACGGGTTTTTTCCACTCGTACAATATAAGTATCGATTAAATTTTTATTATTTCTGTTACAAGACTTGTACATTATAAAAAATTGGCAAATGGATTCGGTTATTTGACCATAAATTGACTATGGATAATCCTGTGGCCTCAGAAACCTTATCAAAAGATTTTTCTCACCAAATTATGTAAGGCTGGACAACAAACACAAAGATTTTACTAAGCACCGTCCCAATGCTACAAAACCTCCGCCCACCACTGATTTTCTGGGATTATCTATCGTTTGGTGTACTTTAGGGTTAAATAACTTCATACTAGCTCGCCCCGAGTCTGTTGTTTGTATTACGATTAGCCGTTTTCATGCCACATTGAATAATATTTGAGCCATCTCTTGAGTATTGCACACGGTCGAAAAACTAGAGTATCACACTGCTTGAGTTATTTCGAATGGACGTAGTATATGGCAGCTGTTTATACTTACCAATGTAGGTACCCAAACTTCAAAAATGCATCACAATACAATTTTTTGACTTACCTTTCTGTTCAGTTAGCTGAAGTATGAAAACCCCAATAGTCACTCTATTTTATTAGTTTAACTCACGAAAGAGATGTGTCAAGAACGAAAATATGTTGCAAGTTGATTCTGTTTCTTCATCCCCAACAATTGCTTGCTGTTACCCCCTCCGAACTATCCCCTACCCCTTTCATATTAAACTCACCCCCTTTAAATATACACCACTGACCGCCCTCCCTTCTTTATATCTAAACAGTAACTGCCATGACAGCTGTGCGTATCAAGATGGTCTTTTTCGTATCGATTGTTCGAACTGCCTACTTCCATCTCTCACTTCCTCCTTTCCAACATGATAAATGCACATTTGTGTCGAGATTGAACCAGTTGTTGCTGACAAAACTCACGATATTTGGACAACCTATATTCCACCCTTTATTTTGAGAATTATTAACAATGAGCTGGTGTACACTCAAAATTAGGTACCTATTCAACAAAAATATACTGAAAATGACAAAACCTTATTATTAATATTAATTATTTTGTGACCAATATTCATCAACGATTCAGAACCTCACTAAAGGAAAATCAATTGTTAGACTTGGTACATCTTATTCCTATAAAATGTAAGAATTTGAATGTAATTCCAACACTAATTCCTCCGCAAAGAGTTGTGTATGTATGAATAATTGTGTATTTCAGTTACTGCAAAATCACAACCTGGTCGAACAAGAATGAATCTTTGAATTTGTCAAAATCAAATAAATTGTTTTAATTGTATATCTTTAGTCCAGTTTGTTTTGAAGGTAAGACATTGAAAAATCAAAGAACTTGTCAACTTCCACAAACAAAGAAATAATATTCACTTGAAAATAGACATTTTGGTTTATCGATTGCAAAATGAACCTTGGGAGTCGAGCGAGAAAAGAAAATTTTAAGCCCACTCAGATTTCGACGGCACTTTCCAAAGTTACCATAGACCTCTGATAAAATGGGGGGTGCGCCTGATTTTTTTTTCTTTGAATTTTTAATTGAAAGTAGACCTCATCCTGAAAATTCTGACACCAGCTGTTCTATTTTTTGAGTGGTAGGTAGATCTTTTTCTATGATTTTTCAAAGTTTCGAATTATTGTGATGTCTACCTAAGTCATTCGAAACTTGAAAATTTGAAAAATTATCTTATTTTAGGAATATGATTTCACTAGGGATCTGAATCTAAAAAGGGTAGGTACAGGGCTTATGTATAGTGGAGGTGTTTATTTAACGACAATATTGACCATTGGAAAAAATTGTTCTCGCATTATGGTTGTAAAACATAAAAATATGAACCGTTGTTTAATGATTTGCAGCTTTGTTTTGACAATATTACTCCTAGATCGGTACTTCGAAATTCCATGTGTTTTTCTGATTCACTTCTTACCTTTTGTTATCCTTTTGTGGCAAAATGAATAGGGAAATTGTCGAACATTTGACTCCTTCTAAACTCTCTGAAATATTTGTTCATAATATCATGAGAATATCCATTCATAAGAACCTGGATCAAAGGTGAAATAACTTGTGATCAATACAAAATATTTATTTCGAACGCGCACCATTGCAATTCAAATAATCATTATGTACATCCAAATACCTTTATACATTCGAAGACAATTATACAATAAATATACATTTACATAGACGATCCATGAACCTTCATTTTGAACACAAACTGCTCAAAATCTTACAGTAGTCAGTTTTTTTGTGGGTACTCATTATATCCATCCAAACGACAGCACCAATTCACATACAATATTGCGTGAGAGTTTATTGAATCAATTCCGCAATCATTTTAGTAATCAAGAAGCAATAATTTTATACGATTTCGGATTGAGCACAGCACATTTTTAGAGTTGATGAAATCGTCAACTTAAACAAAAAGAAATCTCCTGCGTTCAGTCTTTTGATTTTATAAAAATAGAGACGAATACAGGAATAAAGGGTTCGAATTCAAGAATAATTTATATAGAAGTGTAGTGAAAAGAATTAGCGAAACAATTTGTTGAAAGAGAAGAAAGTTATCGAATCTTGCTGTTCTGTTGATGTGAGATAAAATTGACGAAGTGGGTTTCTTTATACCAATGTTCAATACATAATAATTATACACAGACTTTTCGTACATTATTGCAATCAACAATCATCAGAATTCTCATCAAAAAATTGTCGATCCTACCATCGACAATTCTAATTATTGATTAAATTTGCGACTACATTCGAAACTGTAACCTTATGTTTCAGTTTTAAAAGCGTAGAACTTACATCTTACGGATATTTTGATAGAAATAGGAGTTTATAAATCTATAGGAACACTCCTGTTACTGCTCTACGCAGACTTATAGGGATGGCTTGGACTTACACTATTCGACCCTCAAGGATCATTTCATCAACTAGTTAGAACTTAAAGCAAAATAATACATATTGAGGTGAATAAAATAAAGTCAGAATATTTATTATAAAGAAATGCACCCGATTTGAAATTCAAAATAAATCATACTAACTTAAAATCGCGAATTTAACTGTAGAGGCTTTTAATTATAGATGCGTTTCGGGTACCCCTTGAAAGTAAATATTAATAATTCATTAAAGTTTTTGGTGGTCAACCTTATAATTTTTGGAACTTCATCTCCCCAAATATCACTTGGTCGGTTGTTGTTGGGGGTTTTTTTTTTGTTTTTTGTTTTTTTTTCAGGTGAGTTTTTGACGGGAACTGGACACCAAAAATACTTTTCCTGAACCAAAAGATATTATTATAAACATATGGCCCGGCTAGGAGCGAGTTGTTTCTTGAGGAATACTGCTACTATGAACCTCTAAGTTATGGAAAATTTCGACGGTAATGTTAGCCATTTTGAATTAAATCCTATTTCACTACCATTCTTTGCCGATCAAACAACGAAAAACCGAGGTTTTGTTGGTTTTTGTTGTGGTTTGTCAAGACTGTTTCTCATGGAGTGCAAATTTCAAACGATTTACTGTCTTATCCAGTAAGCGTATTTTAGTGTTAATGAATGTACTTGTTAAAGTGTTTCTAGAATGAATGTTTCATTTAATCAAAATTATTCAAAACAATTGTTCTGTTCAGGAGAACCGGTGTGACAGAGAGTCATTCAAGAAAACTGTAACAAGCAAGGCGTCACAGTCATCGTCGGACGTTAGGGTTTTCTACCCTCAATGGAATATTGATAAACACTTTTGCTCTCAGGCGGCTAATTTAGGCATTATGTTCTCCATTACTTCAAGTAAATGCCAAACTCAAAATGAATCGTAATATTTAGAAGATCTTCAAGTGGCGTAATCATCCCTCCAGGATAGAATCGCGCTCAAGAAGCAGCTCCAATTAACACCAATGATCACACTCGACACTATACACTAATGATCTGAAAGTTGGTGTTTGGTATTAAACGTTAGATGTCGTAGTGTTCGTTGAGTTACGACTTATCTTGTCTACCCCGTCAAATCAGCGGAGCTGCCAGAGGGAAGGGGAGGACCTTGTGACCTTAAGTTAACGATTCGATCTTTTGAGTAACCAGGACTTCTACAAATTATCACAAAATAGGTTTATTATTTGGCCGGGGGGGTACCAGGCAAGTACAAAAAATGGAAGTTTACAGGAGAGCATTTCAAACTTTCAAATGTTATTCCTAATTCAGGAATCCACAATAATCGATACGCAACCCCGCCATTTTTTCACGAAAGTATCCTAAAACCGAAATGATAGCTCAAACTGCCCCTCAAATTTCATCTTAATGGTAAATTCAATGGTTTCTTTTTTTAATTGTCGAGTTACTTGGTTACGTGCAGTCTAATTCTCATACTTACTTGGTTACGAGCAACCAAATTTTCAGACTTACCTGCTCACACATCATAAGAAAACCTAATTGACTGGTTAAGCATAATTTAGTACACCGGAATAAAGCAGGTAAAGTCAGTTACCGGTCTGTTCTCGAAAAAAAAATTTTGGGAATGCGAGTAAACCGAATAATCACTAACGCCCCAGCCATTAGGAAGCATGGAGGACTCACGCTGATACTCGCAAAGGAAATTTGACACAAAATAACGCCTACAGTGAAGATATCTTGATTTTCATCAAAAAATGACTTACCTGGTCCCCCTCCCCCCCTCACCAACCATTTTGCTCAATAAATCACCCGTCCGCGAAGCTTTTCCATTAATAGTGTACTGCCAATGGTATTATCGCGCGTGGTTGATAATCAAGATTATTCCGTCAGAAAGTTCCTACAAGCAGAACATCGTTGTTTCTACATTGTGGGTGCCTTTTATACAAAATTTGATTCTTGGTTGTTTGGGAAGCACAACTGGTTGACTAAAATTATATTTTGAGAAACGAGAAAAGAGGGCATTTGATTGAAGAGCGCCAACTTTCGACATCGATCATTCATGTGCGATTCACGCTTATGTTCCTGACTCACCAAGTCCATCTCTCACAGTAAACTAAAATTGCGAGAGAACCAGAAGTAGATTCAATATTGTGAACCAATAAGGAACAATAGTTTCTCGTATCTCTAAAGGCAGCTCGCTCCTATCCACCCCACGCTCCAATACCGAGTATATTCCCATCAAATATATTTTTCAATATCATAAGAGACCCTGACTTGAGTTTTTCACCATAATGTTTATATTTACTTCCATTCTTATAATAAATATATATGCGTACCTATTGTATTTTATCCAACAATGACGAAAGTCTCAGTAGTCAATCAATTTTTTTTTACCTCGATAACTAAAAGTTTCAGTCTTATGGAAGCTTAAAAATGAAGAACAATATTCTGAAGAAGATACCTAGTGTAGGTGATCATAGTAGTACTTTTTTCTCTCATTCTAAAACACCTAAAGCGAGTTTTGACTGCGCGTATTTTTTTCCTTTAGGATTAATACATATTTTTTCAAGTAAGTAATCATTATTTACAAGTAATAATACATTTTGGAAGTGTCAATTACAAATCGCTCGCAAAATGACGAAGAAATATTTGTAAATTAGTTAATTTGAGATACCTCCAATTTAGGTAGAAACGAAATTTCTCGGTAATGAAAAATTTCTCTCCTACCAAGAAATTTCTTGATTTTGATGTAATATTTTGAAAAATAATCTCCTGAATTTTGCAGATACATCTATTCGTCATCAATATGTACACAATCAGTGGTTAACGTTGGGCTGTCCGATATTTCATACATAATAAATATAATACAAGAGTGTCATGTACTGCTGGATACAAACCCCTATTTACATTCCGTCTAGTTTGATAACTTATCAGTATGTGTTTTTTTAAGCGAAGACTTACAGATTCTAAATAAATCACAAATGCCAAGCGAGACGAGCAGAGGTTCCGTCACGGCACACCTGCAACAAAAAAGGGAAAAAAATGTTACAATCATGTTGAATACGTTCTTTCACTATTAACATCTATGCTAGAAGTAGATTTGTACTATTGCCTAGTATATAACGGTATAATTGTGTATCTATTACTACACCCTATATATTTATATAGTATTTCTCGTTCGTGAGACACTCGTCGACGAATTTGTCAACAAAGCGGTTTATATTATAAGTGGATTTTAAATTAGTAACAAATGTATGGCTCGAATATACGTCTCATCAAAAGAAGATTTTTACGTAATGAAACAAGACCAATGGTGTGATGAAATCACACAATATTAATTTCTAAGAAGATTTTTTATTTAAGCTTGTACTCTATTTTAGGGAAATTGTTTATGTTGAGCGCATGTCACATTTTGTGATCAAAAGTATAGCGATTCACAATCCACTTTCAACCTGAATAGGGTGGATTCGACGGCAACTAGATCCTGAATCACCACATCACTACTGATTGATGGGTACTGCTACTACCCAATCCACCGGTGTTTTTGAGCAAGACTAGTATCGTACAGGAAGTATCAACTAACAACACCCTTCATCTATACAGCGTCTTATGCTACTTCAGGTCATTACAGGATACAGGACCATAATATGGAGCCATAATATAGGACCATAATATCCAGCCAAATGGAGCCTACATACCAAATTTCATCGAAATCGGTTAATGCTAAGCGGCATTAGTGCCGCGTACGGCGGACGGAAGGCCAAATTTTGGTTTATTATTTTCAATAATGAACCTTTAGAATCGACAAGGAAAAAAATTTTAACACCCCCTCAAAGTTCGATGGTTTACGTTTCAAGGTACGTAGAATCCAAAAATCGAACAAAAATTTGGCCGTCTGTCCGCCGTCCGCCGTACGCGGCACTTTTGCCACTTAGCATTGACCGATTTTGATGAAATTTGGTGTGTAGGCTCCATTTGGGGTCTAGTTATGCCCCGAAGATTTTGGTTGATTTAAGTCAGTTCTAAGGGTTCCAAAATGAATTTTGAAATTTTGAAAACGCCCTAACTCAAAACATTTTGATATGAAGCTATTTTTTTTCCTTCAATTTAAGATTCTATAGAATTTTTAGAATTTTTTGAGACCACGCGGAGCTCTGTAGGACAAACCGTTCGCTCGCTACGAGAATTTAAGGGTTTTACGTAAGATAATACAGAAACACGAGTGTGAATCGCAAAAGAGGCCTAATCTCCGTTCGAATTTTAGCTGACCTGATGTTTTTCTTCATGGTTGGTGGCTTTGCAGACAAGTGATCTATATAGAAAAATAATAAACCATTGTGTAATAATTTGCAGCGTTTTTATTCGATTTTTGGATTCTACGTACCTTGAAACGTAAACCATCAAATTTTGAGGGGGTGTTAAAATTTTTTTTCTTGGTCGAAAAGTTTAGTATTGAAAATAATAAACCAAAAGTAGGTATTCAGTCACTTTTCCAGTAACGCAGCATGAACTTTTATGATTCAATATCACAACATAATAATAATAACACAATAAAGTGAGTTTATAGTGTACTTGAGCACCTACCTACCCGTGTTTACTTTTCAAAAAATTCGACGTCGTCAACTTTCACACTAATTTACGAGCGTTGTTGGCGAATCTGAAGTAGCCTCTGCCTGCCATCTGGTGTCTTAAGTTGTGATTAGAGAATAACTGTACGTTCCTTTGCGCTGTGAATTGCTTTTGTCTATTCAAGATCGTTTTTAGTAAAAAGGCGGCCAAATTGCCGCCCAAGTGCCCGCCCAAAGGTTAATCAATTTAAATCTAGAGAACGGATATTGGTAGAAAATCTTCAGATGGTGGCGTCAGCAGCCCTCATAGATCCACAGGAACATTTTCTTTATTGAATTGTTGTGTTGAGTTTGATCGCGTAGCTGGTGCATATTTTTCCCAATCCCATGATTTCGACATACTACCCATACAATCTCGAAATCACAAACCTGTTAGTACTGTACGCAGCGATGTATCGGTGCACGTTTGGTCGAGGTTTTAAATGAACTGCTTGTTTTATAGGTACCATAACAACCCATCCAGCATATATAATTTGTTGTGCTTATAGATGAAAATTAATGTGTTTGTAATTTTCCACACCCTTCCATTTGCTACACTTAGTAGGGGAGCTTTCCGTGGTGGAAGTAAACCAGTATTTCTTTTAAGATGAAGAAGAAGGTAAAACTCGGTAAAAGTATATTAACCGTTTAATTCTGCAGTTCAACTACCTCAGTCGGGATGACTTTCCGGGAAGACGGGAAGCATTAAGTCCCCAATATAAACGGTTCAACCTAATAGACGAAGTTTCGGGGGAGTAAGGCCGAATTTAAACAAGGTAAACGTCCTTGTGTAATCAAAATTGAAATCCCCTCTCCCTAACCGAAGAAGGAAGGACGGACGATCAAATTTATGAAGCCGAGACCGAAATAGGTAATGCTGGGAGTGAAATAACGGTTGGAGTCCTCCCCTAGTAAACCAGACCTTACCCCCCCCCCCTCCCCTTTTGCTCTTAACCCAATAGATTAATTTCCTGGTGTAGTTGCCGGTAAGGGCGTCCGAAATCCCATTGGCAATCGCCATGGAGGGGGGTGGTGTAATGTTGAAGAACGACCGAATACGTTGCAGAAAAGGGATGTACCTGAGGGGGGACTTGAAATTGGTTTAATGATCTAAAAGGGGACCATAGGCCCTGAAATGGGCGGGTCGGGACCCTTAAAGCCCATTATCTAATTAAAATCATTCAAATCAGTCGTAAACATTGATAAACACGCGGAAGCGAGACTTTCACAGTTTTCCGATCGTTTGCCGTTCATCCTTAAATGAATGTACAAAATAAACAGGGTGGTAAATTCCTTTTGCATTCGTTTTCAACTTCTGATCGGACAATAAGAGTCTAATGCCGAAGAGCTTAAAGAATATCAGATACTCTTTATAGTATAGAGTATAGATTCTATACTCAACCCCGTTCTGGTTTATTATTTTCAATAATTTGATGGTTGACACTTCCAAAAATCAAATAATAAAATTTCTTCGTCCGCTGTAGTTTTGGTTTATTATTTTCAATAATAAGCCTTTGGAATCGAGCAAGAAAAAAACAATTCTTAGCCACCCCTCAAAATTTGATGCTTTACGTTTCAAGTTTCGTAGAATCCGAAAATCGAATAAAAAATTTTCCGTCCGTACGCCGTACGCGGCACTTTCCTTAGCAACACTGGACCGATTTGGTTCAAATTTGGTACATTGGCTCCACTTGGGGTCTGGTTTTGCCACGAAGCTTTTGGTTGATGTCAGTCACTTCCAAGGGATGAAAATTGAGTGTTGAAATTTTCAAGAGTGCCCTAGCTCGAAAACCCTCGGAATAAAGGAATCTATTTTTTACCAATGTTAAATAGTATTGGATTTGAAAAAATTTTTGAGACCCCCCGGAGTTCTGCAGGACAAGCCGTTCGCTCCCTACGAGTACTTAAGGGTTTTCCTTAGATAAAACAAAATCACGAGTGTGAATCACTTTAAAAAAAAACAGCGTTCTTTTAATGCTACAGCTGTATGATTATGGAACTTGGGTGTCACATTCAAATTATATGCAACTCCAAGAATGAAAAGGCATTTCCATAAACATCTTATATTCCTTAGATTCAAAATTCTTCAGTTTTCAGAGAAAAAAATGCTCTCCTCAAAAATAAGAAAAACCCTCGTTTTTCCCCTGTAGTCGTCATAAGACAGTGACGTAATACCCAATAGTTTTGAAACACATATTAACCTCGTAATACTAATCAGATCATTGGATATAGAAGTAGGTTAATCTGTGTCTACAGATTGGCACGAAGGCGACTTCAATGCGTACCTACCTACCAATCTATCTGAATACGCTGTGCTTATTATTTTTCCCTATTGGGTGGTATAACTTCATCAGTTTTGAGGTTTGCTTTTGTTGTCAAGAAGATTTTAATCTCATAATATAATAAAAACCCACTATCAGAGCCCAATTTCATTTTATATTGCATAGAGAAACATCATGAATCATTCTACATTATTATTTATAGAATTTATGTGGCTATGAATCTCCAATGCCACCATTCTCATTTGGCACAGTTCCATGATTTGGTTAGCATGATTAATTGAAAATCGGGACCACCGCGGTGTCTAATTAGCTACAACAATATTTTACCACAACTTCGCTGTAAATACCCCCATTTTTGAATGATAGTATCACGAAATGTATTATTATGGGATTCACAAAAGTGGATGAAATTTAATTAATAAATATCGTGATTTCTAAGCTTGTAAATTATTATGTCGTTCAATCGAAAAAATCAATCAATTTGTTATTCCCTGAACTATTCGTTGAAACGACGACGGAAAATTGAGTTTGTGAATTAATGAATTACTATTAATATTAATGGATCGATGTATCATTTTACACAGTGACTTCTAACAGTTAGAAGTTTCGTGGATTTTTGTTAATGATGAATAGTTCCTATTCATCATTAACAAAAATCCACGAAAATGTTTACTTATAACCAACCGACATTCAAACAAAATAATTTAAAATCAGCCAATTATGAGTGGCCATGAAGTCATAATTATGAATCAGAGGATTTAATATCACGATTTTCAGAGGGTTAGTAAAATGAAACTCGTTGAAGAGTGAACGTATTCTGTTATTTTTGGAGAGAAATGACATTTTCAAAAAGAGGAAGATGAGAAATGTCGCTTCCCATTAATAAAATAACCAACGAACGGATGGGTCCCTCGGGAAAAGGAAATTAACGAATAAAATACTGCGAAATAAGGCGCTCCTACAAAGCGTGTACAGAATATTTTATGAAGTGGAAAAAGTGTGTCCACGAATAACGCAATAAAATATGTTAATTAATGTTACCACATGGGAGCGCTAAGATCTTGATTAGAAGGGCCCGGACCATAGGCGGGACGTATCAAATATAAAAACTGAGGTGGTAAAAACACTCAGAAAATGCGACAATATAAACTCCGAGGGAGAGAAGCGCTTCATGTTCGGATGTTAAAAGCTTTGAAATATGACGAACTCGACGCGTTTTTCTCGAGTTTTTGTGAGAACTGATGTTTTCGGGAGGTGAGGACCGGCGGAGTGAAAGATGCGTTATCTCCGGTAGGTGGGATTTTTAGTGTATTTTGGAACACCTGTTAGAACAAAAAAATCTGAACGGATTCCGAGGAATCGAAGAAATTCAGCTTTCGTGTAGATAGGTACATATAGCTTGTTGATTCGCACATTGAGTGTATTATTAACATTATCATACAGCCAACAAGTTTACAAATAAGTTGATAAAAACGGTACCTCAACGTGGCTATCAATCCAGACTGTTGATCTCCCACGGAGTGCTACGAAGGACTGGAAGGCAAAAAAAAAACTACTTTATAAGCAATTATGTAAAGTGAAGTACTTAAGGAATTTATTAACTTTTATGGTATTTTCCAACAACAGTTTCTGAGTTTTATTCCCTAGTTTCCATGATTAGCTATGTTATTGATTCGAGCAATTAAATATTAAACTAAGGAAATGTAAATCTAAGAAACATTACAAGTCCAAGAATTTCAATTGAAAGCTTCAAAGTCAGAATTTTGATGATTAATGTTGCGGATCAAAAGTTGTAATTATGATGGAAATGTATTTGGAAATTCGGGAAAATTTGGAAAAAAGATTGGGGAATTTGGAAAAAGACTATTTTATTGAGTCAAGCAGGAACAATCTATTCAGTGGATTAGTGAAAATTTATTAAATTGGTAGAAATTAAACGTTTTATGTAGGGTTTAAGTAAAGTTGTTAATTTAAATTGTAATTAAAGTTGAATTAAATTTGAAAATGAAACTGTGAAAGTGTTTGTGGCACATAGCTTCTTCATATCCATAACACGATTCTACATAAATAATCATATTTACTTAGTAAATTGATACCTAGGTAATGAAATATTCAAATTTCCTACGAGTATGTCTCATGATTGATGATCAGTTGAAGACGATAGGGAACCAGTCTCATTCACAGAATTCCTACAAATGTCGTCGAAATAGGTTAGTAACTTGGTAGTTTCGCGCGTTGCGAGGATTTTCGAAAACACAAACCGACTGACGAAACAGACACGCACGAAACCAAAATTATATAGGAGTACATAAACGTCAAATGCAATTGTAAATTTCGAGATTGGAGGACATTTTTTCTATCCTTGAAAAATAAAAACTATGCTCCCGCTTTCTTGATAGAATCGGAAGCAGTACACGATTGAAGGTAAAACTCTCTCTAAAAGACTTCTAGCAGTTCGTCAGTTTTCGATGCACACGTACTGTTTGTAGATTGAAAGAATGCGGATGGTTTGGTGAGGTGTCCATGTGTATTACAATCCCACAAACATAGTCCTTCTCCTACCTGGCACTCAAGCTAAGAAATATTAGATTGAGGGTTGTTGACTACCGACCGATGATGAAGTGAAAGGATTGATTTATTACAAGCAAAACAAAACAAATACAGAACACTAATTTTAAAAAATCCCTTACCCTTGGGAAAGTCTTATTAATTAAGAGAATATACATTCAAAAATAAAATCACGCTTCCAGTGAAGGATGATGCTTCTTTCAAAATTTTAAGGCGACTGAAGGGCAAGTGAACTCACATTCGAGATGAAAATCCTTCCTAACAATTGGCAGAGTGGAGGGGCTCTCTACCTTATTATGACTCGAGTAGCTCGATACCTGGATAACGATTACTGAGGATTTTCTCCTTCCCAAGCATGACTCAAAAGGGCTACTTAAGATTTTGGAACAGGTAGTCTTCTAAGTTAGCAGGTATACCCTTCGGGAAATTGGCCAGCCGCATTCTTTCTATCTGCAAGCAGTAGTTATTCTTATGACCAATTATTCCAGGGTTGATGTGCTCAAGTGCCTCCTGGTCAGGCAGAATGGAAAAATTAAACCTTACTTATTTAACTCTAATATATTTAGAATTTAACCTTCAACGTATAGACAACGCTATTACTAATGAAGCACTCAAATCCCGCTGAAATACAAGTTAGTCTTTTTCAATAACCTTACGTCCTCGAATTTAAGCGTGAAAACACTTCAATGAATTTACAAGACTGTCTTTCCGGACAGATTTACCCATGAAACAGTTTCGTCGTTCAAACATGCAATCGATTGTTTTGTTCAGTTCTCGTTGGAATATTAGTCGAACCGGTATTAGTCCGGTATTAGTTGGTATTAGCTCAATAGAACTGGAGAGAGAGAAACTACACTACCTAACTGAACTACCTTATCTGTGAGTAGTAATACCGTTCAATTTGTCAACACTTATCCTCTTGAAATTTGTCCAGCTATTTTATTAGAAGGATAGAAAAGTGTGGAAAGTAAAAGACATTTCTAATTTTTAAAAAACCTTTGTAGTGTTGCAAATAAAAGCGATTTATGAAGATACCAGGTCAAGGCCCCAGTGCATTAAAAAGCGCGATATTCACCTAAATATCATTATAGACTCTTATCAACATCATTATTGTGAACAGCAGTGATCGATTAAACCGGTTCCACGGGCCAAATCGCTCAGTTGACTAGTTTTTTATGTGTTCTATAAAGTGGTCCGATAATTTATGTAATCATCATCTTCAGGGAGGGCGGAGAGGAACCGTTGTAGAAAAAAAAGTGGAAAATATTCGGACCGGCAACTCTTTTCAACATCAACAAATCGTAAAGCCCGCTTGATCGGTTGTAGTGCTTAATCTGTTGATAAGAATAATAGGACTCCCTCCGTGAGTCACCTTCGGAGCTCAGTTCAGGTCTCGGATGATCAGATAATTGGGGGAACGTTGGCTCTTGATGGTCCGAGGTCGGTTCGAATGAGACCTCCGATAAGGCCCCTAGTCGTCGACATCTTCGTCTTCACCTTACAAAACACCAGTTCTCACGAAACGCGGCAAAGATGTATACGAGACAAGCGCAGGAAACATCGCGAAATCACTCGAATTTGTCAAATTTTTAGATTCGATAAATATGTCAAACAAATTTGGGTTCACTTAGATCAAATCGAATTTAGCATTTTGGAGCTTCGAAAGCGACTCTAGTTTCATGTATCCATTAGTGGGTCCATATGCCGGTCTCTCAGTGTTCAATTTCTTGATCCCGGCATCCATACTGCCGTCCTACCGAAAAATCCCATTTCTTTTGGTTTATTATTTTCAATAATGAACCTCTGGAATCGACCAAGAAAAAAAAAATTTCAACACCCCCTCAAAATTTGATGGTTTACATTTCAAGGTACGTAGGATCCAAACATCTAATAAAAAGTTGGCCGTCCGTCCGCCGTACGCCGTACGCGGCACTTTTGCCACTTGGCATTGACCGATTTTGATGAAATTTGGTATGTAGGCTCCATTTGGGGTCCAGTTGTGCCCCGAAGCTTTTGGTTGATGTAGGTCACTTCTAAGGGTTCCAAAATCAATTTTGAAATTTTGTAAACGCCCTAACTCAAAAAATTTTGATATAAAGGTATTGTTTTTCCTTCAATTTTGGATTCTATAGAATTTTTAGAATTTTTTGAGACCACCTGGAGCTCTGTAGGACAAACCGTTCGCTCCCTACAAAAATTTAAGGGTTTATATTGAAATATATATATTTAAAATTCAAAACACGACTGTGAATCGCAAAAGAGGCCTAATCTCCGTTCAAATTAGTGCTGACCAAAATGCGATCGATGGTTGGTAATTTTAATTTTTTTTTTGATTATTTTTCGATTTTTTTTTTTTTTTTTCATATTGGATGGTTGGTGATTTTGTAGACGAGTGATCTATGTAGAAAAATAATAAACCATTGTGTAATAATTTGCAGCGTTTTTCAATTATTATCTACGTATTGTAGAATCTGTCGTAACCAACGAATCGAGTACAGGAGGCGAGCGCTTTCGATGTAAGGACATCATCTTCAAAATAGATAGTACCTAAGTTAGAAGTAAATATTAGTAAATAATTTAGCAATAAGTTAGTTTGTATTAGAAGACCACGTGATGCATGTGCAATTAGCTAATAGGATTAGTTTTATCTCTCCCTTTCACTTGACATGACAGGTCTTGTTACCTTTCCTTTCTGATCCTTTCACTTCCCTTTCACCCAGACTATGTAAATAGAACGACGGACTGACACTTTAGTATCTACTCTCTCGACGGCCTGAAGATGATTTTCTTACATCGAAAGAGCTCGCCTCCTGTATTCAACTTGCTGGTTACGACGGATTCTCCAATAATGTTCTAATAACTAGCGGAACCCATACATTTAATACAATCTCTGTTTTGGAATCGACCAAATAAAAAATTTAACACCCTCTCAAAAGTTGATGGTTTACATTTCAAGGTCCGCCGTAATCTGTGATTTTGATGAAATTTGGTATTATGGGCTCCATTTGGGGTCTAGTGGAAATAAGGACTGAAGTTTTCAAAACGCCCCAGCTCAAAAACTCTCGAAATAAAGATATAATAGATAGGTAAATATTTTTATTTCGCACTGTTGGTACATTAACCACCGGCGTATTTTCAGCGTTTTTTGGTAAACAGTCGTCCTTTTTCATACAAAAATGTGATACGTTTACTGTGAACAAATGAAATTGAAATTTTCCGCAAGTGGTGAATCACAAATATAATATATTATGTGTGAATCACTCACTATCCAAATAATATAATAATTTCGTGTCACTCAGTTCTATTAGTTCTTCCAATAATAAAACCATTCACGTAGAAGGCAACCGATAATCAAATTTTGTGTAGAAGGTACCCACAACATTGAGATAACGATGTTTTCCCAGTTGGAGAGCTGTTTCTCGCGGATGAGTGATTAAAACAGAAAAATAATAACTTATTATGTAATAATTTGGAGCGATTTTCGTCATCCACATCTAATCTGCCGCGTAAGGTACTGGGGATGTTGTAAACAACAAAATGTTCAATAAACGGTTCTAATGAGTGGTGGACGATTTTGATGGATAAGAGCGGAGATGAAGTTCCAAAGCAACGAATGGGTTGAGAGCTAAAAACCGTAGCTCGTGCATCATGGTGGTGGTCACGGTCTTGCGATAATTGAAATCACAGACCATCCTGAAGGCATGAAACATGTCGATAAAATTTCATTCCTTGTTTTGTGACGTAAAAACTCTTTGCAATCATGGATTATATTCAGTTGAATAACCCAAAAAATTCAATTTCTCAATTTTATCTCAGAACATTGAGTACACTTGAACTTTATGGTGACCACCATTACCTAAAAAAGGATATCGAGAATATTTAGTACCCACGATAAACTGCTCGACCTCCCTCGAAACACCAATGTAACGAGAAATCAAAATTGAAAAATAAAAACAAAATAAAAACCTATTAATTCGAAATGAAGATGAGCACATGTTTGAACTTCACCTGTGTAAGTTATTTATTGTGGATTCTTCATCAACTATAAATCATATTGAACATGTTTACATTCCCACATGGAATGATGAGTGCCCAGTTTTCAAATCAAGAAACACCGTTAGAGTTAGTGTGCACTCAAAGAAAACTTACTTGAGTATGAAGAATACAAGGAAAATAGTTACGACTCAAGTTCCAGGTCTGAAATAGGAAACTGCAATTACTAATATGAGTTGACATTTTCTCCGTGGGAGCCCATTGCACCTACCCATTAGAAGATGGTTGAATTGCGGGCACTGTAATAAAACCGCTGTTATTATGACCACCATATAGACTCGCAAAGATCGACCGAAGAAGCTGCGTGCCGTAGCGAATGATTTTGTTACATTCAGGCTGTTTCTGTTATTGCTTCATCACTGCCATAGTAAGAGAAACTCTGAATTTGTGGAGCAGGTCATTAAAGTTCGAGTCTCACAAAATCCAAATTGTCATTAAAATTTTGCGTTATTAAGCACTATAAACAACTTTGGTTTGGTGTCGATCTGCCTGTAGTCAGTTCCTTGTCCGGAGCACTTTACAGAATCATGGTAACATTTTGGTGATTCAAAATGGTCCTCTCATCACCAACCAACCAATTTTACATTGTGGAATTGGAAAAAAACAGAAATAAAAATACTGAACGGACCTGATCAGAGTAGGTGTGGGGCAATGTTGGAATATTGAAAATTAAAATTGAAGAAATGGAAGACTTTGAAATGGAAGACTTTTAAATGGAAGACTTTTATTTTGAGATAGAAAACCTTTATTTTGAAAAGGAAAACCTTTCATTATTTCAGAAAACCTTTATTTTGTGTCGGAAAACCTTTAATTTGATGCGGAAAAGCTATAGAGCGAATGACCGGGCGAAGATTACGAAAGAAGACAAGAGTGAAGGAGTCCATTGTACTACGCTTACTTTGAAGATGAGTAAAATCATCGGAATAATAAATAATAGCGAATTTAATAAATCAAGGCCGAAAAACGAAGAAACAGAAGAAGACTTCTCGGATTATTGATAAGACGATGACTTAATAATTAAATACCAGTGGAGACAGTTATTTCAGACACTAAAACTACGAACTAGAATAAAATGTATAAAATATATAGGTAGTTTAGAATATTTTCTTAACCACCACGCACTCATATTCGTGAAGAACTCAATAGTAAATTGTGATTTTTCCTCCATTCCCTGTAAACCACACCATACAAAAATTTAGTAGGTACTCCATATTGATTTTGAATTTTTAAATGGAATTAAATTTTGAGTCCATTGCAATACTATCATTTTCTTTAGAAATTTGCTGAAAATATAAGATGAATGGATAAAACAGAAACAAAATGTATTGACACCAGATGAACAACAACAAAAAAACTGTCTTCAGGTTATAAATTCTTATTATTCTAAGTTTGTGTCATAGCAGAAACAATAGGCTTGGAACCAAGCAAAGAAAATATTGCCAATACCTACCAGCCTCACTGTGCTATGTGTGTCAGGTAAGCCCCCCTACCACCACCAAATAATATCCTAGTTTAAGTACCTACTCCTTTAAGATCGTTTATTCATCAAACTTGAATTTTGAAAAACTTGCCGGAAGTGTGAAAAATCTACAAAATGAAGCATAAACCCTTTTAATCGAAACAAAAATTAGATTAAATTTTGGAATTTGAAATTCAATATTATAAGTCAAACTTGAATATAATTTAGATTTCTAATATTCCTGTTTTCTAAACCAAAATTGACTGGTATATTAAAATACAATTTGGCCTACGTGGGCGGAAAAACGGTCTTACTAAGTTCTAGTGGTTCAAGCCCTTCTGGATCCGTTCGTACCTACTCGTTGCAGACAAGAACTCTTAGTGTAATAGCGTCGACCATAAATATACTTTTGTACGAGTGGAAATCACGGGGTTCTGTGCAGACGGATGGATCGCCAAACATCAATAAAGCTAATAACGGGGTTGATTATATTGGTAAATACGTAGTTCTCGGAAAGTGCGTGCGGTGCGTGCGGCCGGGAAATTAATAGGCACACAGTACTACTAGGCGTGGGTAGTTAGGAATCCGTACAATTTTTATGTCGTATCGATTAACATTTATTCCTACTTCCGGGGTATCCGAAAATTTCCAACCCGTTCATACGGAATAAACCATATTTTTTCGATAATTTTACGGATATTGGGGTCCTTGGGGCCCTACATCTTTATGCTGTCAAAACTTTATTCTCCTAAGACGGACTAGGTAAATATTATCATCCATTTTTGGGCTAGACCTCGATTCTTCAGCCCTGTTAATAGAGAAAAGCAGTGCTTGATTTTTTTTCAGAAATCGACTTTTTAATGCCATTGGAATCGTCTCCTCATTCTGTTTGTATCAAAATAGCGAAAATCATCCTTTACTTGAATATTATGGGTGATATCCAAGAAAAAATTTCACAGGGTACAAAACTGAAATCATTTTATAAAAATATTTATAAAAAATTCGTTAATTCATAAAAACTCTTGAAATTTCAAATGAAACATATTTATAAAAACTCGTTTTGAGGCTAAACATTACTTGTGTTTCATGGTCAGGGATGGCGACGACCAACAGTCGGGTTGGAAGGCAGTGGTTTCTTGTACTTATCGTGAAACCACGTCACAGCGTGCGTGTTGCTGTTTTGCAGCGTTACATTGGCAGTGCACGAGTTGTTGTGTCACAAAATGTCTGGTCGTAGGAACAACAATGTGTAGCAGCTTTTGGTGGAATGTAAGGTGGGAATGCTGCTGTAAAACCAGTGGGAACGGAGCCTCAATACAACGATGATAGATAGATCTTTGAATAAAAAACGTGTATATTCGCGAGAAAATTATTCTAATCCAAGTATGGGATTATGGAGAAGTTCGAAGGAGGTGTTCGTTTTAACCAACTCTGATATAAGTGTTAATTAAGCTCATTTTGTTAAATATTGTAACTGAATTATCCATTTTATTTCGTGTAACTTGTTGTCCGGTAGTTGGTGGCCCAGGGCTCAGTCTGGGAGGTTGGGTCGGCCCGGGGGCGGCTCGCCTGGCGTATTCCTTTGTGTGTAAACACTTTAAGGTTGTCTCCTAGTGATAGGAAGCGGCACCGGGAGCCGCCATGGTGAGTGGGTCCGGGCCCGGCTGGGACTTTACTTTTTCTTTTCTCTTTTATTATTATTATTTTTTACCCATTTTTTGATTCGACAGTATGAAAAACACACGAGTTCCCATTTTAATAATGACCTACAATATTCACCTACAGTTACCTATATTTTACCTACATGCTATTTATTCAGATATATATATATATATATATATATATATTTTTTTAAATCTACAGTTACCTATTATTGTACCTATTTTTTATTTTTGTAAAATTTTGACGCATTCATGTCCACGTTCATTTTACAACGACTAAAGATATTATCTACCTATCTAAAAAAAAGGAAACGAAGATTACACTGAAATTATACTTTTTACTGACAGGAAACAAAACCTTATTTTTCACAGAATTATTTACGACTGCGTGAGTAAATCTGTAAATCTGTAAAAGTACTGAATCCCTCTTTTGGGCAGCAGAGTCACATTTAATTCATGATAGAATATCTAAGTCTCAAACTTGGGTATCTTCCAGTTTCTGATCATCAGTCTGGTAGACCCGGATTCGAATCCAGGTCGTGACATCAAAGTTTTTCTGTAATAACACCTAGGCATATCAATGATCTATTGTTTTCCCCATCAAGGGAGAAATTCGTTTTTTTTCCATGATGGTCCTTATTTTAACTTAATTTACACGTCAAAGTGGATGCCACCCCATTTGAGTAGCATTCGAGTGCAGTTAACGTTATAATTCCAACCTAAAGGTCCAAGTAAAGACTCGTGACTGCATAATTATAGGCACATAACAAACAATTCGCAATTTTTCATAGGATTTGAATCTTTTTTTGGAATTAGGTTAGGGTGTAATTAAGAAAGATTGGGAGCAAAATGAAGTTATTTGCATGTATATTTATTACAGGTGGGGAATTTAACATTTATCTCTCTCGCTCTAATTAGAAAAATGTTTAAGATAATGAATGGGACCAGAAGCCTATAAAGACGCGCCAAGTCAAGTAAAATGTTGGGACTCGAAGAGAACGGGAGCTAATAAATAAATCGGATTTTCTCGGTTAGAGCCTCTAAACTTCTCCCAGACGAGGGAAACCCGTGGAAAATATCTCCAAGAGGAGGCCTTTAAAAACCTTCAAAGATATCACTGAATTCAATTAACTCTTTAACATGAATAATGGAGCTGTGTTTGTACGAGGTTCGCTCTTACCCTGCGCCTTGGAGAGAGGAAAAAAAAATTGTAAAATAAGGGGAACCCCGTCAACGGTCCGGGATAGTCGGCGAGGGTTAGTCGCCATCTTAGAAAACGTATCTCTTGCCTAATAACCGAGTCTCTTGCCAAAGACCTAAGTTAATTAATGTCAACATAAATATACGCATTCATTAATAAATTATAACGAGAGAGAGAAGAGGATTTTTTTGAACGAAAAGTTACCATCCTTCGAGGTTGCCATTCGTTAATACCATAAGGTATCGGCCCATAACTTCGTTGTTACAAGGGTTCGTTAGTAATTTGTTTGGACGCTTCTTCGACAGCCGTTCGCGTATTTTTTTTTTTTTTTCTTCTTCTCCAGATTGGATAATTTATTTGTACGATTGTACGTCTTTGGAGGGAAAGAGACAGTGTTTATTTCAATTTGATTGCCAAGTTTTTTTTGATTTCTCGATTCATCACCAAAATGTGTGTTTACTCGTAGAATTCAAATTAACCTGAGGAACATCAAGTTTGTTCAGCATACACGGCAGCGTTGAGTTCAATATTGAGCCTCTGGAGTTGAAATTAAGCCAATGGAGCTATTTGGAACGTAAATGATCTTGATTTTGTTTATTCTGTAATAGCTGGATTGTGGGTAGTAAACAATAGCTGAATGAAAAATGTAAAAAATTTCAATTAGGAATGAAATGAATCAAAACTAATTGCATATACCGAGATTACACTTAGCCTCACAGTACTCCTGTACATTGAACCCAAAATAATCGAAATAGTTATTTTACCCGATAAGATTTTATGAATGATTTGACGCAAGAGAGACGATTGAAATGTACCCAAGAGCTAACCGAATCGGATGGATAGAACAGGACAGAGCTCCTACCAGTGATTCCAAGATGAAGATGAGTAAAAAATTCAATTTTGACTTCTAATTCTGCAAATCTCTCACCCTCGTGTCTTTTCTTACGAGTTACTGTGCTCATTTCCAGTTCCGCTACATTAATTATTCTGTCT
Source organism: Apolygus lucorum (assembly GCA_009739505.2). NCBI lineage: Eukaryota > Metazoa > Arthropoda > Insecta > Hemiptera > Miridae > Apolygus > Apolygus lucorum. Next base: position 2,224,754 of record CM019178.2, read on the forward strand.
ACCAGTGGTATTAGTGTTGGTGTAAGTTTTGACTGTTAATTCTTTATTCACCGACAGTATACGTATGAATTTGAGGTATAAATGGCTTGTGATGTCTCTTGGACTAGACGTCACATCACGAATATACGTATACAGTAGGTACAAGGTACATACGAATATACGTACGAACGATTTTCACGCCATCCGCGTGGCATCTTTGCCAACTGCGGTGAGGTGTTCAAGAGGTAGTCGCGGGACAACCCTACCCCTTTGCCGCGCCTGTCGGGGTGGAAATGAACATTTATATCATGTAGTGCAGCAGTGTCCTCGGACTCATGGTGGCCGCATTCTACGTCATGATGCGGTCGCCAAGCAGATAGCAGGTGCTTTGTCATCTAGCGGCTGGGATGTTGAGAGAGAGAGAGATTGTATCACATGCCAAGTGACCAGGGTAAGAAGCCCGACATTGTTGCCATCAAGCCCGACCAGTCTTGCATTATCCTGGATATCCAAGTTGTCAATGGCAGCTTGGACATGGAGCAGACTTGGCGGGCCAAGATAAGGAAATATGACACAAATGATTTACGGTAAGCAGTGTCGGAGCTAAAAGGAGTGGCACCCAACAACATCAGGGTGATGGCTGCAACCTTTTCATGGCGCGGTGTGTGGTGCGGGAAAAGTGCCACGGAGTTGCGCGAGTTGGGCATCTCGGTAGGCGTACTCCGTGGTATCACCACCCGTGTCCTGCTCGGCTCATATTTGAACTGGTGGTCGTTTTATAGAGGCACTTCCCTTCATCCTTCTCTCCCACCCCCACCTTCCTCATCTTCCGTTATCCCTAGGGCCGGCGTCGGGTGAGTCCTGGGCATCCTCCCCATTACATTTGATTCATTTTTTTTTTTTAATTTATGGCGTGCCCCCTCCGTCACCAAAGACATTTTGTCTTGAGGGGAGTTAGGTAATTAAAAAAAAAAAAAAATAGGTTTGTAACCAGAGGGTCTTCAATGAGATCTCACTTACTTACTGAGTGATTTGCAAGTTCCTTAATCTCTCGAAGCTGACTAGGTTTTTTTCCAAGCTCCGAGTGTCACATCCCTAATTAGTCGTTGTAGCTTGAGTTCTTTAGAATGGTTAAAACTTTCTACTAATCATTTTTTAGAATTACCTACATATTCTTCAATGATTGGAGGATCAGTTACTAAATGGATCCTATGGTGAAAGAAAATACGAACTTTTTATTTTATAAAAATTTTCCACCCGTTGAGACAACAACTAAACAATCATCATAACAATAAAAATAACATGTAGCCCCACAAATGATTCCTAAGGAAATTTCTAAAATTCCAACTTCACTTTTCCTCAATACTCAACTGAAATCAGACTTACTCAATAGAAGTTGTAGTTTCAGTAAACTTAGATCTAATGAACCAAATTTCGGTAGGAGAAATTGCTTATAGCGGAATGCTCCCAGTATTAAAACCTGTCATTTCAAAAACTGTTCAATTTTGAACACTATGGAAGAATATGATTTTATAATCAAAATCAAATGTAAAAACCTTAATATGATGATAAATATCTCAAAAAGCTTTACGTAATTGGAAATCTTCCATGCCGTTCAAAAGAAATATGGAAATTAATTTTGCCCCCTAAAAAAATGTTTTAAAATCACGGACTTTTAAGCAGAGGGTCCTTTCAATCCATAAATATAATAAATGATCATAAGTGGCTAAAAATATAATAAATAGGCGATCAATTGGGGATAGGGATAAATTAAGGTATAGGACTGTTTCTGAGATGCTATTGTTCCAGAAGACCGGAATTACAGGTAAAATCTTCTCAGCAGGACCCACCGAGCCTCGTCCATGAAGTTATCTCTATTCACTAAAATCATTGTGCGAGGAAGTCTCTCCGGAATGTTGTTGGATTTGAGCTTCCTTGATTCGGATTACTCCTCACAACGTTTGTTTCCAACTACAAACCTAAAGTCCACAATCGGGGTCAGAAGCCGAGTCTTAGAAGGGATTAGGAAGCGGAGGATTCGGCGACTCAACGTAATGCGATTTCGCGGTTGCAGGCACCCGCCATCCGGTCGCTCTCTAACCAAAGAAAACCCGAAGCTGGGAGGTGACCAACAAACAAAGTATACCAGATTGGATAGAACTTAGCAAACTCCAGAACCTCCGTTGAGTAATTTCCAATACATTGTTACGGTGGGGAATAAATATGTGCCAGTAAAGCGTCATGATACATTGTCACAAATTTGGAACGCTAGTGGAACGATATGACTGCCTCCAAATGGCGGTTCCAAGAACTTAGGACCACGTAGGACCCCATCCATAGACTTATTTGATATTGCTCAAGTATTTGCTATTAGACAACTAGAATTAGAATGCTATTAGAAAAACCTACTATTCCAATTCTTTAGGGCACCTAAAGCAACTGAAGTTTCTCAACGGGGTACGATCTTTAATTTACCCAATGTCACATAGAGAAATTGTTTGTAGCACGAAATGTTCTCAGAAGTTTGCTAGATCAAAGTAAGAAAATCAAGTTTTGAATTGGCTAGTTACAGAAAGGGGCTGTAGATGCAAGAGACTATAAAAAAGGGCATATAAGTATAATGGGCTACAGATTGTTAAATAGCGTAACCATGTATGTAACCTAGGTTCCAAGTAATGTGAAAGAAATGTGGTGTGTTATTTAGTAATTTACTAATTGCTGCTGTGTAAAGTAGGTATAAATTAGGGCATTTTAATGTGTATAGAATTAGAAGTATAGTTTAGGAATTTACTAATTACTGTAATGTACAGTAGGTATCAATTTATTTACCAGGATGGAGCGATTTTTCAAAGATCCTACCCTTCAACACGCCCCAAGCCTCACGTCGGGTAGGAAATCTGAGCAAATCGCATCTCTTTATGCATTACTATTATTGTAAAATTGTACAAATTGGCGCCAAATAATCAAATATCTACATATCTATCAGCAAATCAATACTACCATTGCACTCGATCAGTCCCATCAAACTCAAGCCTGCATGAACTTTGGATTCACCAAAATTTTCTTACCCGAACCCTTTTCGAGGTAGGTAAACGGTCTGCTGAAATATCGACGTTTTTCGAGAGCTGATCTTTCCTCAAGAACTATTTTCAGAACAACTAACTTGTACCTTTGAACAATAATTTAACTCAAACACCTAACATTTGATAAAAAACGCTGCAAATTATTACACAAAGGTTTATTATTTTTCTATGTAGATCACTCGTCTGCAAAGAACACGGCTTTGCCATTGTCACCACCAACCAAAATGAAGAAAAACATCGATCGCATTTCGGTCAGCTATAATTTGAACGGAGATTAGGCCTCTTTTGCGATTCACACTCGTGTTTCTGATTTATCGTAAGTTCAACCCTAAAGTTCTTGTAGGGAGCAAAAGATTTGTCCTACAGGGCTCCGCGTGGTCTCTAAAAATTCAATACTATCTTAAATTGATGGAAAAACAATTCCTTTATATCGGAATGTTTTGAGCTAGGGCTTTTTCAAAATTTCAACCCTTAGTAGTGACCTACATCAACAAAAAGTTTTGAGGCACAACTAGACCCTAAATGAAGGGTCACGGGAAAAAAGGATAAAACTCCATTTTTTGACCGAATGGAGATAGGCATGCCACCGTGTAGAACCAAAGGGTTGTAACACTTTGTGGAAGAAAGATCCCATTCATTCTTTTTAAAGCTAAAACAAATACGAGGCTTCGGGGAATAAGGATTAGATTCCGCGCGCTCGCAGGGAAGAAAGATCAGAGTCCGATCAGACCCCTTCCCTCACCTTTGCATGAGTTGTACGGCATCACACCAAAGATTCATCAAGCACAAAAGCTCCTACTTCTGAGAATACCAGACAGCTTTCGCAACCCCTTCTACCCCGAAGAAGACTTCAGATACCTAAAGCAGCTGTAACATTGGGAACCTTCACAACGGCCCCATACCCATCAAACCAGCAAAATCAAAGGATTTAAAACACTTGTGTCTGTTTCTCGTCAACCCCGATGCCAACATTTTCCGAGTCACTGTCCAACAAGTTCGGGAATGTAGGAGATGATGACGCCATTCCGTATTGCGACTATCCTATAGATGAATGATTTATTTATTGATTTTTTGCCTTTTTGCAATTAATGTTTTGTACAAAACTATAACTAATTTGGAAAATAAAGCCACTTTTTGCCCAACATTTTTCTGGAGGTGACAGTAAGGTACCTACAGACCATAGTAAATTTACTGATGTGAATTACGAGATTTTAATAAAGAATAGATAACATGGTGATATAATATTAGGTATTATGGTGACCGAGAATGCGGATATTTGTGGGGAAGAAAGATCAAAGTCCTTACCTTGTTTGAAACTTCTAATTATTTATGGAAATCATCTTCAATCTACTTAATTTTCTTTCTTGTCACTTGAACATAATTAAATTCCCGGTCAGGTGGCCCACTTTTTGTATGCATAGCGTCTGTCTGGGACGACTTCAAACTTTGTTTTTCGATTTTCTCGGAATTCGGAAAAGAGGAGTTTGATCCTTTTCCCCCCGTGACTCTTCAAATGGAGCCTACATACCGAATTTCATCAAAATCTGTCAACCCTAAATGGGGAAAGTGCCGCGTACGGCCAAATTTTTATTCGATTTATGGATTCTACGTACCTTGAAACGTAAACCAACAAATTTTGAGGAGGTGTTAAACTTTTTTTCTCGGTCGATTCTAAAGTTCATTATTGAAAATAATAAACCAAAACGCGAACCACTAATATAGGTACCCAGTTTGATCGCGACTTCGGGTATGAATCATGAAAAATTGGACTAGCTTAGCATGTGCATATAAATATTGTTGGTCAACGTACCTTTAAACACGTAATAACGCTGTAATTCTATTTTCGGTTTAATCTGTACAACGTTCAATCTGTCTCCAGTGAATTTAATCTACACTTCCCGTGCGATTCCAATGTTGAGATAATAGTAAATTAATGGATTCTCGCCACCCTTCGAGGTGTTTGAACCGGGAAAAACAACAACTACTCAATAACCCTAAATCACGTCTTTCCTTCACTCCCCTCTATGTCCTGACTAGAATATGTAATAGAAAACAGAGGGGATCCTCTCCGGGGACCAGAAAGCACTCGAGGGCCGTAGGCTCGATAATGCTATATCTGTGATTCTTGGTCCCTGGCAGCTCGGACCATTGTCCATTCCACAATAAATTAATTTCTAGTATATTTTATTGGTATGAGTTCTCTATTTCCTCCGTTATTTGTAATGTTTTTTGAAACCTACAACCCTGTGAGTGTTAACAAAATATACACATATTCGTGCAGGTTTTTCCAATGAATGGAAAAAAGTTATGATTCATAATACACGCTGAAAGACTTTAATCAATCAATTAACTGCCTTTCCGTCGTTACGAAGTGATAAAGTCGAATACCGGCGTGACCTTTCTGTAGAAAGCGATAATTGACTGAAGTTATTGCTGAACTTGTAAACTAAATTACGAAAAAAAATTCTTTCCCAACTGATTGAATACTTGTTACCAATGTAATTTTTCTTGTTTTTTGTCAGATAAGTGAGAATTATGGAGGCTTTTTGGTCCCATCGCACCAAAATACACCTTTTACATTAGTTCACATTTTAAAAAATGCTACAAATTATTTCCCAACGGTTTATTATTTTTCTTAATAGATCACGGGTCTGCAAAGTAGGTACAGGGTTTTTCTATTGACTCGTTGATCAAATCACCCCAGTAACCTTTTCAGATTCGGATTCCCACTAAAACTGAATTCTTATGAACTTTAATTATTGGATTTTGATGAAAAATATATAATTTATTTAAGTTACAAACTCATGTAAGACAAAACTAGACAAAGTAAAAATACTCAATAGGGAAGAGAGTTCCGCTAACCGTCTCATCTATCAGTCTAGAGACCAGTGGCTCTAAGGTATACAACCTAGCTTGAGATCTATCGAATAAAATTGCCTAAAATGATTGAACCGGTTAGTGGCATTACCCCTGCCTCTTTAGATTTCAGTTTTTCAAATCCATTGAAAAAAATCTACAATAATTTGGAACGAAATTCATTAACAATCTTACAAACGAGTTAAATATTAGTTTCATAAGGTGCTGTTATGGCTGAGGTTCGAGTTTGACTCAGGGCGTAAGGTGTGTCGTTTCGGCAATTTTTCTTGGGAAAAGTACTTCCATCCAAAGATCACAAACAAGGAAATTTGAAGCAAACAGGTGCATACCTAGTGACTACCGGACCTACCTATGATTTGCTTATTTATTTAGTATCTATCTACTTTTACAGATCTCATTACCTCAATCAAGCTGATCAGATCCTTCGAGGAAAAGTTGCTCGTTCTATAGTTCATGGTTTATCTTAGAGCGTCTTGAAGCGTTCGGTTCGAGCGTCAAACATTAATTTATAACCACAGCTACTTGCGCTGCCGCCAATTTTAAGTTAAACTAACCGTTCCATTTCTAATGGTCATCTTGAAACCAAATATATTTTAGATTCGCCTTCTTTTTTTAATTTTTTTATTTGACTTTTTTGTATACTTTTCCCAGCTACCTTATCTCCCCTTGGAGGTAGAGGAGGTTAAGATTTTAATTTGTATATAAATCATATTGATCCTTTATGTACAGATATGAATAGTATACAATAGTTAAAAGAAGTTCGCTCCAATTTTTCTATTTGTTTACGATAACCATCTAACCTAATGGGAGTTAGATAATTGTATAATTCTTAATTTATATACATTTATGTGTATATGTGTACATATATCTATGTTTATCCATACTAGCGAGTATAGAAGTATGCTCATGTGTGTGTGTAGGTGCTATGTTTAACAAACATGAATAAAGAGAGAATATGTGGTATCACAAAGCAGTGGGAGTATTTTTTTTTTTTTTTTTCTCGCTTCTCGCTGATGTTGAATAAAACATTACACATTTAGTGGTCTTCTTAAAACCAAAATCATTATAATACATAGATTTTCTTTTTTTAATAATTTTCAAATCCTTGAAAAGTTTTATTTTTTTTAAATTCCAATCTGAAGTAGTCAATCATAAGAACCTCACCTATTCGTATTGAGTTTTTCTGTCTGCAGAACATTCAACAAATATTCCGCAATCTACGAACTTCCCAAAAACATATTTCCAGTGGAAAAATCAACATAAGAATTGGTCAAAACTGTGTGGGCTATACTTGAAATTCCTCTTATTTGAATTTCATCAAGTCTCCTTCATTTTCACCTACCTCAGAAATGTGACGGAAAAACAAAGCGAAAACGAGACGGGAGTTTTTTCAAATTAGGGAACCCCTTTTTATACGTCATTTGAATAGCTTCCCTCCTTTTCACATCCTTCGCCGTCTATATTTGGATTCCTGTATATTTATTCTAAACGTGTCCGCGAACAAATATTTGGGGTATCCGGCATCGGAATATCTTGTTTGAGCCACTCGCCCAGCGTGGCGTGAAAGAGGTATAGAAGGGGTATGTATGTGAGGTATAGATAGGAGGGGTATAGATCCATGGAGTATGGATAAGGGGGGGGGTACAGTAGCCTTTCCACGAAGAACCGTCTAGCTATGTCGGGGCTTTTCCGACTGGAGGGGTTTTGCGGGTCGGGTATAGAAACGTGTTGCCTTACTTAGCATCAATCTCCATTCCCTGCCCGAATCCTCTTCATTCGGGGAACCCCTTTTTTCTCTTGTCCTTTTTATTATTTTTTTTTCTTCGGGTGGGATATGACGTGGTAAATCTTCCGTCGCACTTTCCTCGCAGATATTACCGATCGGAACCCCGCGCTAATTTTTTTTGCAGATTTGGATGGAGTTTCGGAAGGTATCAAAATACACTTTTCATCAAGGTAAACAGCACAGCAGGTGCCAATAAGGTACCAATTTACAAACATATACTGTTTACTACCTACCAGTGTACCTCCCTTGTATCAAGGTACACTGCTTTGTACTGGGTTTTCCTTAAGAAGGGACTCACTTTGAGGGGTGTCATTTCGAAAATTTAGAGGTAAATTTTGAACTTGCTGCAAGTTTCAAATTCCCGAGTGTGTCGAGTAAGTGACTAGTAGGTAATATTAGAATTTGATGAATTTATCAAAAATTAGAATTAGAATTTAACATTTTGAATATACGGTGAAATAATTCATCTAGAATTAAATGGAAAGACTGTACGAATTTATAAATACAGCAAAGATATAGGAACCTTGTTCTTTTTGAAAAGTTATGAGACTGTGGAAAAAAACATTAATTTCTCTTGATGCCGATTCATATTGGCGATTTATTTTCAATCTCAGTTCATAACTTAGAACGCTAAAGGAGTTTTGTCGGGAGACTCCCGTTCTTCAAAATTCCGAGTCCCTCCTCCCTTGTTCCATTTGAGGCCAAAACATTGGTTCGCGGGAAGACCTCCGGGTCTCCCTGGTGTATTTATTAATATACAATTTACGGCAAGCTGTGGTTCCTGATATATAATTTATGTCTGAGGCACCAAACGGGGCGTGGCGACTCTGGAAGAACCCTTTTACCATCAATTTGTTGGGCAAACGGCCTCGAGGGGAAGTCGGGGATAATGTCTCGAAGCCAGGTTGGTGGGCTTCGAAGCTTTATTGGGTTAAGTTTTGAGTTTGAGGTTTTCAATCCGAGAGGTGAGGTGGAAGAGCCAATGTCGATTCCTCGTAGGAGGCGGGCAATAAAAGATCATGTTGAAGGGCGTGTGGTAGGTACGGCCCCTACAAAAAAGTGGAGAGCTCTCAGGTCAATGTCCACAATCCTGGTGGAAGGAAACTCCCACGAAATAGTCCACAATTTATCTGTAATACAGATCTTTGGAAAACTACGACAAATATGGTATCCATCATGATATTTATCATCCTCCTTATTAAGCTCTATTCATGTCAGTGTGGTCATCGAATCATTTGCTAAGTTTGGAAGTACTTAGTGGAATGATTTTAGAAGAAAAATCGAGAAGCTCTCAAGAAGCTATTCTCTCAGGAAGCTATTATTTGTCCCAAGCCCTTGTCATAAACACCATTTACCTAAAGTTACTGCTCCTTCAGCAACTTTTAGTAAATAATAGGCGACTCAGATTCATCCACGCTGGGTACGCTGGTGACCACATGAGTGTCACCACAACGCAATCTATGAGTAATTTCCCTTGATGCAACGATTTCCACGATTCTCTATCAGAGGTTCGTTGATGAAGCCAACATTTGAGAATACTCTAGAAGTTGATTACTCCTCTAGAATTAGAGTAAAACTCGATTTGCAAAAGAAAATGAAGGGGTTTTTCACACAAAGCACTCCTTTTACGCCAATTTTCTCTAACTTCTTAACATTATTTTTTGTGACGGAGGGGACACGTAATAAATAAAAATAAATAAATAAATCAAATATAATTGGTTGGATGACCAGGACTCACCTGACGCCAGCCCAAGGGATAAGGGAAGATGAAACACGTGGGGGTGGGAGAGAGGGATGAAGGCAAGTGCCTGTATAGAACGGCCACCAATTGAGATAGCAAAGACTTTCCATCGCTCCACATCCCACCAGTATCCATTCCAAAACATCCATATTTTTCAAAGTTTTTCTATTACAAAGCTCATTTAGTCTGAAACTCTCCTAGTTCTAAGCATCTCTTCTCAATCCAAAGATTTCTTACTCCAATGCACATTACGAGCGAAAACCCTCCTATCCAAAGCATCTATCTATTCCTAAGTGCAACTATTCTACAGTTCTCCTGTTGATAAACCTTTTGTTTTATTCGCGAGGTCTTCTATATTGAAGCTCTTCTATGGCGATGCTCCTATTCCAAAGCCTTCTCCACAGATAAAGTAATATAGAACAGCCTTGGTGCGAGTACCTACCAGTCTTGTATGATGTATATATTTCGGGGAACTTTGACCGCAGGCCGAATGAGGCGGCCGTGCTCACAAACAGCTCTTTGTTTCGGGTAAGTGCTGCTTACAAGAATATCACCTTAACTGATATAATTAACGGATTGAAAAAATTAGAGTCAAAAATCATAGATAAAAGAGTGTGAGTGTTCAATCACAATCTTCTGAGTAGAGGGTCTCCCTCCACACAACTGTCAGTATTAACAGTTGAATGAGTCGACCCAACTTGAGCCTGGTGGTCGCCAGAGTGCACACTAAGCCTGAGGGTCCACTCAATGTTACTCAAATAATTTCCACCGTGAGTTGGCAGCCTTGATGGTATACTGAGGGGGATATTTCCCTATTTTATGAATGTTTTATACACATCCATCTGCCTTTTGGTGAGAAAGAAACGAGAAAGAAGCATTTCAATGACAAGTTAACCAGTCTCATCATAGGGCTCTAAGAGTTTCAAGTAAAAGAAATAGACTTGAAAGGAAAGGGTTAACGAAAAGGATCATCCCGGGCCTCTTCCCGTAAGAGGTAGACGACTGGTTGGCGCTTGGCCTACGCTCCTGTAATAAACTAAAGGACGTTCCCCGCGCCACGGTTTAGCTGAGAAATCGCTTCTTCCTGAGCTGAAGGGGGACATCGTTCCTTTTACTTTCCTTCGGGGTCAAGAAAATTGATGTCCTACTTCTTCTCTTTTTGTTTCTTCTTTTTTCTCTCAGCGGGGGGTTTTTCTCGACCTACTGGCGACGTTTTCTACTGGAACTCGGGACATTGGAGAGAAGCATCTTCCAACAATATATCCGCTAAGATATAGGTTACCAAGAATGTTTCCATCTAATTTTATGTAGTGAATTGGATTGTTTGTTAATGTTGTTCCAAAAATCGAAATCGACGATTGCAATTAGTGATGTTCGAGTACAAAAATGCTCAAAAATGTCATATGAATTGCATCGAAGAAATTCTTTATAATGAAATTAACTCTGATTTTTCTTCTTATTTCGGAAAAAAATAACTTCTGGTTCATTTAATGTTTATCTGCTCCGTTATTCAGACGAAAACCCTTGAAATATCATTTTCACGTACTTTCCTGAAGACTACTAATGTTATGATCGGAAACTGTTTGTACGACTTAATCATCGAGGATATCATTGATGATAGTAATTAGGAAGTTTTCACTTTTAGCTTCGTAAGAACTTTTCACACTTCCCATCATGACTAGCCGAGCGGTATCGGATTCGAGAGAGTCTCGTCCTATTGTTGGGTCCTCGACGAACGAAAGGTCCGTGATCGTGCTGAGAGGACCGGGTTGACTGACCATTGGAGACCATGAGAAACATCATTCTGTGGAACGAATTCCGTTCGTACAGGCCCGTCATCAGTTGTCCTCCACATCCAAAGGAGCCTCTACTCTCGCAGTCCTTTCACTAGGAGATTTTGCATTGAAATGTAGGTACAGTTTGTTCCTCACTACCGAAGATAAGGGAGTTTTGTTTCAAAGCTGTTCAACAAAATTAAGGTCCCCCAGAATCAAAACTTCTACCGTATTTTGAGTTTCATAGCTCTCTGAACTTTGTCTACTCGAATCAAAACTAATCATTCGATACAAAAATTTATTGTAGGTATGTATTTTGTGAAATTTCAATAAAAACATACCTGCAGGAAATTTTTGTACTGAATTATTGGTTTTGATTCTGGGAGACCTATATTTTGTTGAACTGCTGTAAACGATTTCAGGAAATATGTATGTTAATCTATAAGCAATTCCCTATGTGTTTAATTGAGGCATTCAGATCCGCTAAGAGTAAGCAAGAGTAACAGTTAAACCCTCCAAAACGTGAAATTAGTCCGAAATTGCTTCAATTCGGATGGATATGTCCAGTTTGAGTTCAAATCACATGTCTTATAAATCCTTAGTGTTTAGGTATTTATAGAAAAATTCGAAAAGAAACTAGATATAGGATTTCCCCAATATTTTCAGGTATTACGTGTATTAGTCGTGAATGTTTTCTCATAGATTTTATTCTATTTAGATTAGAAGTTTCATTTGCACCCGCACAAGTACATTGAACTAGATTGTCCAAAACATGGATCTCTTTCGATGAATTGTTCCTTTCTTGGAAGGTTTTTGGAAGATGGATAAAGAGGTACAGCTGAAACAAATTCACCAAAATTTGATGAAGAGTCTGTGTTGTAACTCTACGACTCGACACACTCATTAGAAATGACATAAATGGGAGGGGATTCTCAAACTTGTTGATGTTTTTAAAAGTTAGGACACCATTAACTTGATCGTAAAGTTCACATTTCGTATCTGGGAATTTATTCCTATTCTGATCTATTTAATCATTTTTCATGGGTTTCATGTTATTTGTTGTGAGAATTGATAATACCCACCTGATATGGCAGACATTTAGACTTGGCCTAATAGTTAAACGCTATCTTGCCGTTCGTAAGGCATCAATGCGATGTTCGAAGCTCGTCAATTTTAGCACATTATTCTGCTTGTTGGTTGAAATAAAAGAGTACATGGAACTTACAGACTTCTTTTTTGTGGAATATACTCGTAATCTGAAGAAAGCAGTGAAATAGTTCAAGTAGTGGAGCAACAATTTTCAACTGTAGAGGGTAATTCAGTATTAAAATTATGTAAATAAGTAGTGTTTTTGGTGGGGTTTCAAGAGTAAAAGAAGTAATCGGGAGCATCTTATTAGATGTTTTACGATTAAGAGTAGATAAGGGTGATCAACCGACTTTGAACGCCGAGACAATTAGCACCGTGGCCGAGCCTCAAGGACATCTTTATTGCCGAAAACCCAGAAGTGGACCGGAAGTTTTTTTTGTGGCGGGGCGGGAATGAAGAGTCGGGGCTCTGTAGACAATGGCGGACCTCAGTAATTAGACCGGAGACAATGGGAAGGAAAGTTGAGGGACAAGCTCCCGGTTATTAGCAGTATATTTGGCCTCTAATGAAGAGGCTGGAGATATTTGTCTCAGGGAGTCCTCCTGCGAAAATCTCGCGGTAGGAACAATTTCCCGAAGTTTCAAGGCAGTTACTCATACAACTGTCCAAGGCAAAATGGAACGCTTGGTAAGTCACATCTCAGTTTCCTTCTAGCTATACCAGTTAGAGAAATGATCAAGTAAGTTGTAACACCAACACGACGGGTAAACCTTATCTTGTAGGCACCTGTTCAGCAGGAGACCCTTTTCCGAATCTGTGGGTAATAAAGCCAAACTCGACCCTAGCTGGCCAAAAGTACAAGTGAAATACATGAACCTGGAAACCGGACATTTCAAAGTCATGCACAGCCAACTTTTAGCAACCAAGAGTTATTGGTAGACATCACAAGACCACCATTAACTAACAAACCTGTTCAGGAAAATGTCTTTGTATCTGGTGAATTCACTGTGAATTATTGATCGTCGTTCTGGACATTAGCCATATTGCCAGTTCCACTACCGATGGAGCACCAGAATGGTAAGATGATCTTGTAAATTAATCTTTGATGAGAAGAAACTGGAAGCATTCAGAAAAAGTGGTTTTAAAAACTCATTTTGGAACATTTAAAAACGAATCATGAAGTTTACCTAAAAATGCATCGTGTATACAATAAAATATTTGTGCCATAAGTGTCATTCCAATGGTATCTGACCTGGAACACGTTATTTTAAAAAAAATTCGAGCTAGTTCCAAAATGTTGCCGACGTTAACATGGAGGTTGTATTCGTTGACCAAATTTTGAACTGTTCTTCAAAGACAAATTCTGGGCCAAGAATTTGAACAACCGTTTAAAAACGAGGTTTTTGAGATCCTCATTAAAAATAATAAATCTTAGGCAAAAAAATAAAGTGGAAAACACCTTGAATATTTTTGAGAGGGTATCGTATTTGGTCCAACTGTGCTGCACCTCTTGTACTCATCCTAGGTAAAGCACGATCCTTGGTTTTATGTTGTAGTGGTTTTCTGTGATAGATTCTGCTCTATCTAGGCCTGTAATTAGGTAGCTTCTCTCGACCACAGTGAAGTTGGAGGTATTTCCATTATTTACTGTGAAAGTATATTATGAACTGAATGAGGCCCTCAAGTGAATGTTCCACTACATTTCAAAACTAAATAGCATTCAGTTGAGTAGTCTGTATTGCCAATATTCGACACAAAAATACAAATTAAAAAAAAATAAATCCAATGTTTGTGGTGCCACCCTGATTCTAAACCATTAAATAACGTCACCTCTTGAGGTACATTTATATTAAAGAAAAAACAGAGTGCATAATATGATGCCTAGAATGGCTATTTTTAGTGCTACCAGCATTAACCCATTATCCACAAATACGTCGTAGATACCTAATCAAAACGTAGAAAATTGAACCATGACGACTTCAGAAAATTACCCAGATAACTTCGCAGTGTGAACCATTTTTTAAAGAGAAGCAGTGCTACCAACATCGATGTAATTTTTGTTGGTATTTTTTGTTAGTAGTTTGGCAGTACAGCTGAACCAATTGCCTCTACTTAGCTGCAAAACATTACTTCATTCACTCTTCCACGACGTTCTGGAGAATCCAAAAAGTAACTTTAACAAGTCTCCAAGTACTGTGGGAACAACGTTTAGCAATTACCATACCAACTATTCACGGAACAGTTCCAATTCGTAGCCCCGTATCTGTTGAACGTTCACAAAGATAGTTTATAGGCATACCTACATCCACACCTCCCGTCTACCCTCTCATTTCACAGAAGATTACACACGCCACAAGTTTTTCCGTTACGGGTATATTCTTCCCGAATCTAATAACGAGAATAACCCCTGATACTATCTATGTTGCTCACCTACACCTACGAGCAAAGAGAAACGACCCTGTCAAGAAAATCAGGCCGGATCGTGCACGCGGCTTCGTCGTAATTGGTTCACAGTGCGCCCAATCCCGACCCCAGGGGACCTCTGACGTCACTTCGACTGACGGAGGGGGTAGAGTCGGCCGGAAATCAGCCTCACCAGTTTCCGGTTTCCCTCCACCTTGGAAGCAAAAAACGTATAAAAAATTCCTCAGTGAAACAATGGCGTTTTGTCATTAAGATTTGTATCAGGTGTTGCCATTAGGGCATTCTTCCCACTCCCGGGTCTGAAGTTTTACCCGGACGTAGCTCACGAAATATCTGGTGCCTCCCTTTTCTTCAATATACTTATTCTTATTACGAACTCTCTTCGCCCACATTTCCTTCTTGATACCACACCAACCATTCGGTTGTCCGAAACAGGTAAAATGATGTTACCTGGGGGTTTAAGTGATTTGCTCGATTCAAAACACCCAAACTTCCATAAATACAACTAGAAGTGGTTTTTGATCTCTTTTAAAACTCGTCGAACCATAGCTACACTCAAGAATCCAGCACCTTTAGAATGAATACAACCAGCTTTCTGATTTCCAGCATAGGAATGCATTGCGTAGGATATCAGTTGTTGAAGAGGATAACGAAGAAGCTCCAAACGAAAGAGGATCGTTATGAAAAATCAATTTTGGTTTATTATTTTC
This sequence comes from Apolygus lucorum, assembly GCA_009739505.2. Classification (NCBI taxonomy): domain Eukaryota; kingdom Metazoa; phylum Arthropoda; class Insecta; order Hemiptera; family Miridae; genus Apolygus; species Apolygus lucorum. The sequence goes on from CM019178.2 coordinate 2,240,218, forward strand.
AATAATGAACCTTTAGAATCGACCAAGAAAAAAAAAGTTTAACACCCCCTCAAAATTTGTTGATTTACGTTTCAAGGTACCTACGTAGAATCCAAAAATCGAATAAAAATTTGGCCGTCCGTCCGCCGTACGCGGCACTTTCCTCACCTAGTATTGACCGACTTTGATGAAATTTGGTATGTAGGCTCCATTTGGGGTCTAGTTGTGCCCCGAAGATTTTGGTTGATGTAGGTCACTTCTAAGGGTTGAAAAATAAGGTTCAAAATTTTGAAAACGCCCTAACTCAAAAATTTTTGATACAAAGGTAGGTAGGTATTGTTTTTCCATCAATTTAAGATAGTATAGAATTTTTAGAATTTTTGAGACCATGGGGAGCCCTTCAGGACAAACCGTTCGTTCCCTACGAGAATTTAAGGGTGGGACCTACGATAAATCAGAAACACGACTGTGAATCGCAGAAGAGGCCGAATCTCCGTTCAAATGTTAGCTGACCGAAATGCGATCAACGTTTTTCTTCGTGTTGGTTGGTGCTAACATTGGTAAAGCAGTGTTCTTCGCAGACAAGTGATCTGAAGAAAAATGATAAACCTTTGTGTAATAATTTGCAGCGTTTTAGAATCTATTCAGATCAAACTTAATAAAATGACTTCAACTCAAAAAGCTCCACCCCAGAATAATCAAACGACGACGCCCAAGTCTTCCTGTGGGACGTCCTAGAAACTAGTACAAGGTTTCTACTCGTACTTCCCTCGATACTATATGAACCTCACTTTTCACCAAAAATGGCATAGATTTGAAACCTGTTTGTAAGCTAAGAAAAACAATAGTATTGGTAGAAACATCCCCTCTTGAACAACATTTTTGATGTTTTGAACCCCTAATATCACCGAAAATAATTTCTTGACATGCGTGATTATCCATGAATCCATGTGGAAAATCGTCAATAAATTCTTAATAACAAAGTTCAAAACAATACAAAAATTTCAAATCACTTTCAAACCTATTTAGGATTCGTTTGTTTAAAAACTATCTGTATCTCCCTTAGAGGGAAAAACAGTAGATCATTGATGTGTCCTTTGTTGTAGGTGTAATTTGGAAATTAAAATGATGAAATAAAATGCACACAAGACATTTTATGAGTAATTTATTAGCATGAAGTAGGTTGATACATCTCAGTTAGAAAAAATTGTCATAATTATGAAATAGTAGCACTAGCGTTAGTATTGCTCTATGGTTCAGGGTACGAAAAGTATGAAATATAATTTTTTGTTTCCAGAAATGATCTACATATTGTGTGAATACAGCATCAATGACTGCATTGTGTCTGGTTGTAGAAATAGTTCTAGATTGAATGTTTAATAATATTACTTTATAATTATTTCAATTTTTGTATTGAAAATTGAAATAATACTTATACACGTCTAATAATATGTACCCTCCTGTTTACTTTTTCTATGAGTGAAAAGATTTTCTTTTTTTTCAAAAAATAAACTCCGATCGCACGTAATATATCGCAGTATTGTAGAGAACCTCGCTTCATAGCTACTGGTATCGCGTTGCATTTTCCGCTTGTGGCAGAAAAAGTGTCGCGAAAAATTCGTTTACCCCCAGTCAGAAGACATATCTATGTCAAAAATAAATAGCTGCTAGAAACAAAGCTACTGTCAATCGAATCCGAATCGGTCAAAACATACGGTTCCCCAAAATGATGGAGAAAAGCCACGTCATTCTAATTCCTACGGTTGTGTGATTTTTATGGAAATATTTTATTTAGTTGTCGATACGATTGAATTCAGAAAGAAGTTAGCTAGCGTATTTTTGTAATTTCTATCAGTACGAGTACGTTCAACTACATTTCAATATAAAAGAAACGATTCGTTAATTTGACGGATATTTATGTAGAAATCTTGACTTTCAATCAAAACTTTCAGCGTGTATTATTTTATAACGAAGAAAAATAATAACGTGAAATAACTGAAAATTCAGTCGACCAAACTGACGATTTAAAGAATGGTAGTGACGAACTGAGTCGAACGAGAGGATCCAGTAATTGGATTTTAACAGAAACCGTTGTTAGTATGACGTTGAGAGAATCTTATTGAGATCGAGCGCTCGCAGAATACCAAGTCCCGCAGAGAGCAGTCAAATACACTTTTTTTCCTCGACCATCCAGCGCTCTGAAACGGTTTCGAAAAAGAAATAGAAAAAGTGCCGGATGAACGCAGTTCTGACGTCCAGTTCTAATCAATGACTATAGGAAGAGAGAGGATTGTGTTTGGACAAGAAGTAATCTGCAGCGAAGGATAATGAATCTCAAAAAGCTATCAACAGGTTTGAGGAGGAGCCCAATTCGAGATGTTTGACCAGAGGCTAGGAGTCCAGTTATAATGTCCTTACGTCCGCCCCGCCCCCCAGGTCTTCGGAAGGATGAAGGCCACGCTTCGAGATCCTTCAACTTGCTTTTGGGAGAGCTCGTACGGGGAAAATAGGGCGATGAACGTTCGTTTTTAGTGGGGAATTTCAGTTTTGACGATCAGTATCCACCTCAGAATACATGAAGTATAGCATCCACTCTTGAAAGGTTTTTACAGTAAAGGGCTAGTATAAGAAAGTCAGACAATATCTATAGCAAGCAATATTTGAGCTAAAAGGGGTGGCAGCTAATAACATCAAGGTCCAACTTCAACCTTGTCCAAGTGCCTCGGAGTTACTCGAGCTGGAGATCTAGGCAGGTGTACTCCGTGGCATCACCACCCTCGTCCTGCTCGGCTTTATTTTCCCTCATTCCCACCTTCAGTTTCCTCATCATTCTTTATCCTTAAGATTGGCGTCGAGTGAGTCCTGGGCATCCTCTCTGTTAAAAATTGATTTATTTATTTAGTTTTTAATGGTTCCTCTGCCTTTGAGAAGTTTTTTTTAAAAGATAAAATGGAAAAAGAATAAAATTTGTATAGGTCTGGTCTATAAAAAGCAGGTTACCAGAGAGGTAATGAGGATCCTAGACTTTTCTGAACGTTGAAACTAGGTTTGTTAAAAGAAATTATAACTCGAGTGTTTTGGGTTCGAGTTGGGTACATATCGATTCTCTCTTGACGTGGGCCTCAATTACATACTTCTGGTCAGTTACATAGTCTCGTAGCCGAGTACATTGTCTAGTTACCACTGACCTATATACCAAAGTGCCGATGTACTGACAAATTTCTGGAAGTTTATCCAGAATTAATGCCCTACTGTAGCAGGAGTTACGACATCTACAAATCTTGGTACATGGTGAAGAATATTTGGCTAGCGATGGGGAAAAATCAGGTAAGTCGTTTTTTGGTGAAAATCTAGATATCTTCACTGAAGGCGTTATTTGGTGTCAGCTTTCGTTTGCGTGAATCAGCTTAAGTCTACCATGCTTCCTATTGGCTGGAGTGTTTGTGATTATTCGATTAACTCTCATTTCTGTTTCGAGAACAAACCAGTAACTCAGTTTACCTGCTTTTTCCCGGTGTACTAAATTGTGGGGTCTCAGTCGGTCGCCGTTCGTTCCTAGTAATTCGCCAGATTGAAGGCGCAAAAACTTATACCTAAGCTTGAAATTTTAAAGGATTTTAGAAATTCATTAGTGCACGGCTCTAGAAAAAGGAAATAATTGTCAAAGAGAAATGAGAAAAAATACCGAATAAACGGGTTTTCCCAAGTTTTTCCCTTATTTCTCTAGCAATAATTGTTCGATTTTGATGATTCCAACGGGAATCTTTCAGTTTTTCAATTCCCAACGCCCATGCACTAATGAATTTCTAAAATCCTTTAAAATTTCAAATTTAGGTACAACTTTTAAAGTTTTTGCGCCTTTTATTTCGTGAAATACTAATCTGGAAAGAGGAACGAACGGAGAGCGACTGAGACCCTCTTAACTAGGCAAGTAGGTTTTCTTAAGGTGGGTAAGCAGGTAAGTCTGAAAATTTGGTTGCTCGTAACCAAGTAAGTATAGAAATTAGACTGCACTCAACCAGGTAACTCGAAAATTCAACAAAAAAACAAACAAAAAAAACATTGAATTCACCATTAAGATGTAATTTGAGGGGCAGTTCGAGCTATCATTTCGGTTTCAGGATACTTTAGTAAAAAAAAATGATGGGGTTAAGTATCAAATAAAGAAATTGGCTCCTTTCTTCGATAGTGAGAAAGCAAAACGTTATAGAGAACAAGTACCCAGCACTCTATTTGAACGACTTGTCTCTACTTACAAAGTCGATTTACTGTTTAGTAGGTACACATCAGACAAGGATAAGGGAACGTATAGGATCGAAAATCTATCAATCCCGTCTCGCTACGAGAGGCATCCGTGATTCGATGTAGTATTTGAAACTTGAATGGTAATGAGAAGGTGGTTTTTACCAAGTGATGTGATCCTTCAACACGCAAAGCAACCGGCTATCACGGCGGTGCCCTCGGGGAAGAGGCAACTGATCCGGTCCTGAGATTACCCGCTGAAAAAGAATACGAGTAGGTACGCCGTACTATCCGATCAATAGAAAACCCACACGAGGTTGCTTCACCAGAAACGCCCCTAAGATGTTCGAGTGTGTTGAAGTAACCCCTTCCCTGCCCAACCGAGAAGTAAGAATTGCGTTCTAATATACGTTGCACAGTGGAGAAAAGTGTCAGCGCTGAGGAACATTAGCTACAGACACTGATACTTTAAACATATAAATAAGCCATTGAATCTGAATAGATTTTCGAAATTGGCGCCTATTTCTCGAGTAAGTCCCTCACGAGCAACTGTCACACGTGAAATGGAATTTTCTCGTCACTTTTCAACTGAATATTATTTTTTCCAAAGAAGAGATGCGATTGATTTTTTATGTGCTCTCAATCTTTTCGTTTCTTGAGCCAGTCTGTTGTAAAACATTTACATTATTTCCGCAGTGCAGGTAGGTATAAAGTCTTCTAACCATGGTTCTTTATACGATTTTCTTTTTTTTTTTTTTTTGGGTGTCAATGATCGAACCTAGAAATCACTTACTTCCCAGATGTTGACTAAAATGTCAATAACCCACTTCTCTCGATCATAAATTTGTTTCAAATTCTCTCTACTGACCCTCTATGATCCATAGATTACCTACATCCATGTGTTTTTAACCAATGTGTTTTTTAACTCGTCATGGTCCAAAAGTTACTTCTTCTATAATATAGAATATAATAATAGAATATATAATAAATGATGGGGTATATATATAATAATAGAATAATATAGAATATATAATGGGGTTTATTGGTTGCCTCTTGGTAGGGTGGAGTATAGCGGGTAGATGATGGTGGCCTCTTGGTAGATAATATCTCTCATGACTCAACTATAACCCCATATAACCCATAAAACCCCATTACATATACAATACTAAAAACCTCAAATAACCCCAATATGCACAATCTACAACAGTCACAATCTAATAAGTACCCCAAAAGTAATCCAATGATCCTTTCGAAGACCTGTATCCACTCAAAATGTCGTAGAAATTTAGCTATTGGAGTTTTGGGAAACCAATGTTTCACTTAGGTTTTTTTAACCAAGTTACTGATAAGGGCACATCATACGTAAAGTCAATGGTAGGGAGGTAAGAGGAAAGAAGATCTTAATATTTAAAATAAAGAATAACAGTAGGTTATGAATAATTGTGCAAATAAGCCATGTGAGCGATGAACTATCTGTCCTCTAGTTATTGTAGAGAACATCGAAAAATCAGTGTGCTCGACAGCAATTTTCCGACATTGGACCTTGGTTCCCAAGATGTATCTTAGCTCTGTTATTATCCTCATAATTTATTTCTGGAACCATTATTTAAGTCATTCTGATGTTCGATGGCTCCTGAATGAGGTTTCAAAAATTACCAATTTTATTCAATTCCTACAATAATAGCAGTTTTTATCGATGAGAAGGAACGATCCCGGGCTTCACGAATGAACCGCAATTAAAAATCTACGGTCAAGAAACCTATTCTCATGACCATCGTTTTCAACTAACATATAACACCACGAAGCTCGATGAATTTTCTTTTAAAATCGCCCCTAGACCACCTGTATTTGTCTTTTATCGTCAAATAAGTGGCGATTTCAACTTCTGAAACGTTTCCATCCAGATCATAAAAATTTCATGATTGGAAAGGTAAGCTTGATAGTACTATTCCTATACCTATGTTACAGAGAAAGAGTTTCAATGCATCGTTTGAACTCTTTTCTCATCTCAAATTCAATAAAACATTGTAATACAATACCATTTGATTTATTACAAGACTCGGAATCGAAAAATGCCATTAGGCGACAGACATTTAATACTAAGTACTGGAATCTAAGTTTTTATTGGGTTTTAATTCATTTCCTTATCTTAATTCAAAATCCTTGATCGTTCAAGAAGCGTTGTTACTTTTTATGAATCTCTCGGTTGTTATCGATTCCTCAATGCAATACAACTCTTTATTCATTACAAGTTTGTAATTATTTCGACATCTTTATTGCAACGTTTAATTCCGGAGATCGCTAAGTAAAGCTTCGCCAACGATCAAAAAAATATAAACCATGAATAGTTCCAAACCAAAAAGCGATGATTTACTACTATAAATACCTAGATACCCATAATATTGACTTTTTCGGAGAGTAAATATTCATAACTAGGTAGATAAAAATGGAAATCAAAAGTCTTCTCTATCTAAGTGAGGGGAATAGGTAAATCCATTTGGTGAACGGTTCTGGTATGATTATGGAAGGTTTTGGTAGAAAGTGAAACTATTAGTTAAGTTGAATGGATAAAAATTTCCAACTTATCAAAATGTCTTACGAATCAAAATTTGCGGATTATCAAAATTACCAACATACCACATAAGTTGAATATAAAGGTATTAAACTGAATATACACTTATTAAGTATAAATTGAATATTAGTAAATTTGTATAATAATATTAAATACGAATAGTAAAGTAGTAAAAGTAGTAAAGTAAGCAACAATTTCAGGTTGAATTTTCGTCCGACTGCCATTCTTGGCGTCACGGACGTCATCAGCTGTCTCCCTAAGGGGAGATCAGAATTTGTTCTGATGATTTGGCTCATGGCTTCTCAAACATCACCGCCCTGGGTTGGAACGAGAGATTGCCGATCGTCTAATAGACAGAAAACTTTCTGCTAGCGACCAGATTCGAACTCGCATCCCCGCAAGACGGTTCTTATCTTACCACCGCAGTCGGGTACACTGTCCACTAGACCACCAAAATGTCTTACGAATCAAAATTTGCGGATTATCACAATTACCAACATACCACATAAGTTGAATACAAAGGTATTAAACTGAATATACACTTATTAAGTATAAATTGGATATTAGTAAATTTATATAATAATATTAAATACGAATATAAGTTTAATATAAATATAATAAATAATATGACTAGATAAGTTGAATGGATGAAAATATCCCACTTATCAACATTTCCAATGTATCAAAATGTGTCCAAATCATCAAAACCTCCAAATTATAAAAAATTTCAATGTACCCAATGCTGTGTATAAAATGTTCATTGTATCCAAATATCCGATATATCAGGATGTCCAATATATCAGAATGTCCAATGTATCAAAATGTGCAATGTAACAAAATCTCCAATGTATCGACATTTCAAAATGTGTTCAAATTATCAAATTGTTTTAAAAATTCGAATGTCCTCCAATACCCAAAGTACAACTCTCTTTAACCAATTCCGGCCTACGGGACTGCTCTCGTCGTTCATTTGCGATGTAGACTCTTGTTTATTTTCCAATCAATTCCTGGGTTCTTATAGGAAACGAGCAGTTCATCCAACAAAGCTCTGAGTGGTCTCATTCGAATCTAAAAAGTCAATGTCACATGTATAATTATGAAATTTTCAATCCAAGGTATTTTGAAAACTTCAACCCTGTAGAATGATTGGCAATAACCCAAAACCATCAAGGTACTATTAGCTCCAAATTCAATCAATTCTTGACAGTAGTTACTAAAGAAGATGATCAAATTGGAATACAGAGTTTTTTCTGGGGTATTAACATTTTCGAATGCATTGCTTTCTTCAATGGTTCATTATTGATAATGATAACCCAAAAAAGTCCGCCGAGTGGGTGTGGCACATAGCTTCCATAACACGATTGTATAGATGAACCGCAGCTTATCTCAAAACATCAATCTCTGAACGCCCGCAGAATCTCTGAATATTATTGAAAAATGTAAAAGATTTTACGTTTATGCATGTGCAAAAAATACTTTCGATTTGTGGCTCATGATTTTCATAGGGGACCATTTTCACCCCAACTAGCGAGATTCCTGAAAATGTCATCAAAATCGGATGGGAAATTCAAAATGTATGGCTGTAACAACGAATCGGGTGAGAAATCTAGAAGTTACGGCTGTGGCAAGGATTTAACGTTTGCGCATGCGCATCGGCTACTATCAGCATGGGGGTTATGACTTTCACAGGGGACCATCTACACGCCATCAGCACAATCCCTGAAAAATTCATCGAAATCGGATGAGAAATGAAGAAGTTATGTCTGTGGCAAGGAATTCATGACAGACACACAGACGGACAGACACGGATCCAAAAATGTTCAGGAAGGTCTGAAATGTAAAACGCGAGTGGAAATTTTGATTTTTGAGAACTTTTTTTTCAACCTTGAAAAGTGAAAACAACGCTGCCGTTACCTTGAAAGAAATAGGTATTTACAACAAAGGACTCGTACAACACATCTCCAGAGTTGAAAAAAGACGTTTATCACCAGTTAGCGTTCAGGAATCTACGACATTATTTTGGTGTTAACATGGCTGTTGAAAGGTTACGTCAAACGTTCAGAGAGTGACGGGGTTAAGCGACTGCTGTCGTGGAAAAAGTCACAGACGGAAAAAAGTAGGTTAGAGTCATCACTAAGTTATTGATGTCACACTCTCTCCCACGAAACGCTGACATTTATCCGAGAGATGAGCTTTCCAAGTATCGTCGCTTGGAATGCGCTGGGAAGATAGTGTTCCCAAACGTAGAAGAAATTCATGATATAAAACTCGGTTACCACCAATTGAGGTGATCATTTGACCACAAGAGGACAATAAAACTGACTTTCAAACCACAGCTCATCGTAGTTTTTCCTGCATATCAACTGAAATGTAGAATGAAAACATTCTGAGTAGTTTGATATGGTTATTATTACTAAGCTGATATTCTATAGCCAGTAAAGCTCCTGAATAGGTTTTGATTGATGCCAGAGCCATTTTGAACCCTCGTCACGAACTCCATTCGCCATTTAATTCTATCGCTGTTCGACCGAAGAGTTTGACACTCGACGAGCACGTTAAAATGTTCACCTCACGTCCTGACAGCCAAAATGTCGAATTAGATGCACTCGTGGACGACACTGTAAATATTAATGTCTCTGTTCTCCTCCTGAAACAATTTGACTAAAAGAACCATCCAATTAGATATCCATTCGTGCTGAAATTCCACTCGGTTTTCAATGTTGAACGTGCCAAAATTGGTTCGTACCTACCTACAGGCCTAAATTCTATTGAATAATAAGACAATTAAAGTGGGTAATCACGATCACCCTAGTAGTCAAATCTGGATGGTTGATAAAGATTGATACAATTTCTACGTATCGAGCAAAGAAATTAGAATTATTTTTTCACTTGAGTCTTGAGTATTTTACGGTTTAGTGGTGACCTACAACGGTTTTATTTAGTAATTTATACAGGGTATTTCACGAAAAGGTTACACCCCCTTCATTTTCGCAAAATACAGCGTAGAAAATTCTGACCAACGCAATTCTTCATGATTTTTTGTGAGGATCTCAGGAAAAATACTTTTGCGCAAAAAAGTTGCGCGCAATCGTGCGCAATTGACACTAACTTCATTTTTTCAAATAGAACCCCCCTTTTTTATTGCAGATTCGGATTCTACGTCAAATTTCATGAGAAATTCATACCCACATCGATTTGTTTTATTGCGCGCAACCTGGCTTTTTGAACGCTCTAAGTTGCGCAACTCCACAATTGCACAAAATTAGGTTTTGGAGAACCCTTAGTGTGACACATGTTTTTTCATCATTTTTTAACGCTAAATCACATAGTGACATCTGTTTTTCAATTTGACTGGAATTTTTCAAAATAGCGGCCAAAAATTCGGTTGTTTTTAGTGAAAAAATCGCTTTTTTTAAATCGTTATGAGTTTTTAGGTAATTTTATTCAGTTCAAGCATGATCATGCTGCCAGTTTTTATTTCTAACTCTACCGTAGACGGCTCCAAGTCCGTGGTTTGAAAGGAGGTGAGAAAATAAAAAAAAAACATGATTTCGACCTCAAAACTGATGTTTTTGTAAAAGAAATGTTAATTTTTCCTCTTAAATCTTGGTTTTTCTCAAAACGGATGACACCCTGTGATTCAGCGTTAAAAAATGATGAAAAAACATGTGCCACACTTAGGGTTCTCCAAAACCTAATTTTTGCGCAATTGTGGAGTTGCGCAACTTAAAGCGTTCAAAAAGCCAGGTTTCGCGCAATAAAACAAATCGATGTGGGTATGAATTTTTCATGAAATTTAACGTAGAATCCGAATCTGTAATAAAAAAGGGGGGGTTTTATTTGAAAAAATGAAGTTAGGTAGTGTCAATTGCGCACGATTGCGCGCTACTTTTTTGCGCAAAAGTATTTTTCCTGAGATCCTCACAAAAAATCATGAAGAATTGCGTTGGTCGGAATTTTTTACGCTGTATTTTGCGAAAATGAAGGGGGGTGTAACCTTTTCGTGAAACACCCTGTATATCTGACTCCAATATGAAAAATGGGCAGAAATATTTGTGAAAGAAAATGTATTTTTGTAGCGCAATTTGAAAATTAGAATCGACCACTTTTTGAATCTTAAAACTTGACTGACTGACAACACAATTTCTTGAATTCGAAAAACAGTAACTAAAAACGCTGCAAATCATTGCTCAAAGGTTTATTATTTTCTGTATAAATCACCCTTCTGTATAGATCACTGGTTCTCCATCAATAGCACCTACCACCATCTGTATTCTCCCTTGACCTTTCCTCTCAAATTTCAGCTCCTGCGTTCAATAGGATTGAAAATGGCTTCGGAGCTCACTCAGCTAATCAGTGTTCTGAAGAGTGAAGAAGATCTCCTCGAATGCTGGAGACGCCTGGAAGAGCACTTCCATTCAATAGGATTTAAAATGGCTTTCGAGCTCACTCAGCTGATCAGTGATGTGAGGAGTGAAGAAGATCTCCTCGAATGCTGGAGACGCCTGGAAGAGCACTTCCATTCAATAGCATTGAAAATGGCTTCGGAGCTCACTCAGCTGATCAGTGATATGATCAGTGAGCAATGATTTGCAGCGTATTTACCTACAAACATTGTTTTACCTACCAATTTTTTTTTACCTACCAACTATTGGTAGGTACTACCTACCACACTATAATGGCTTCACACCTTCACAATCAAGTTTATTAGAAAGAACTAAACGCTTCACACTCGATTCGAAAAATAGAAAGCTTCATATGGAAATTTGATTACTGGTTACGCAGAAGGCAAAACTGTATACAAATCGAAGAAATGAACAGTGATCGCATTTTAGTCCGATAAAATTTGAACGGCGATTAGACCTCTTTTGCGATTCACACTCATGATTCTGTTTTATCGAAGGAAAACCTTCAAATACTCGTAGGGACCGAACGGTTTGTCCTACAGAGCTCCGGGTGGTCTCAAAAATTTTTAAAAATTCTGTACTATTTAAAATTGGTGAAAAAAACGATACCTTTATTTCGAGAGTTTTCGAGCTAGGGCACTCTTGAAAATTTCAACCCTTAATTTTTACCCCTCAGAAGTGACCTACATCAACCAAAAGCTTCGCGGCACAACTAGACCCCAAATGGAGCCCATATACCAAATTTGAACCAAATCGGTCCAGTGTTGCTATGAAAAGTGCCGCGTACGGCGGACGGCGGACGGCGTACGGCGGACGGACGGAAATTTTTTTATTCGATTTTCGGATTCTACGTACCTTGAAACGTAAAACATTAAATTTTGAGGGGGGGTTAAAAATTTTTTTTTCTTGCTCGATTCCAAAGGCTTATTATTGAAAATAATAAACCAAAATCCAATAGTCATCAGCTCTTTATGATATTTCAGAACTTTCACCGAGAGTAAGTGCTGGCTTGAGGCGGTCGACCGATATGGCTGTGTCTTTGCCATTGATGCGAACACGGTTCCGAGCGAAGCTGGTCCGTGCTCTGAGCCAGGCGACCAACTAGCTTGGCGGGATCTTCTGGTTGTTGTGGGAGAGACTTGTCCAGGAAGCCTGAGAGTTGTTTCATACACGAATTCCGCAGCAAAATGATGTAAATCCTCATTGACTGCTGATCGTAGCCCTAGCAGAATAACTGGATGGATGTCTACCCAGTGCTCCGTCGCATGGCACCGAATGGCTGCCTTGAGACTACAGTTCCTTCGAAGAATGATAACAAGAGGTGGTATGAATTAGTCGAGCTCTCAAGATTCGCATCTCTCGAAACATGGAAGACTCAAACTGCCGACCATGATCTGTGGTTATTTGCAAAGGTGCGCCGAAACGACTGATCCAGCCCATGCAAAACGCTCTAGCGACAGATTCAGCTGTAATGTCACTAAGAGGATGCTTTCAGGCCATCGCGTGTAACGGTCGATACATGTTACACAGTAACGATAACCCTAGCTAGGCGGAAGAAATCCAACAATCTCCAAATGGATGTGAGAAAATTTTTCATCTGGTACCATGAAGGAACCTGACGGACTAATGTTATGCCGAAGTACCTTACTTTTCTGAATCTTGAAACCTCAAACTTGACTGACTGACTACGAAATTCAAAAATCCAATAGGTATGAAAACGCTGCAAATTATTACACAATGGTTTATTATTTTTCTATAGATCACTCGTCTGCAAAGCCACCAACCATCCAACATGAAGAAAAACATCGATCGTTTTTCGGTCAGCTATAATTTGAACAGAGATTAGGCCTCTTTAGCGGTTCACACTCATGTTAAAAAAACTTTTTTCTTGGTCGATTCCAAAGGTTCATTATTGAAAATAATAAACCAAAACAAAAACAAACTGTTGTAACCGCTACATTCCAAAGGTGGTGTGAAAGTCGAAGATAACTGACAACAGAATTAGTTCATATCAAACCAATAACTGAACATAAATTGTATCCTACTAAAAGATTTCTTTTTGCACTTGGAACTTCCAGTGATTTCATCTTCACTTGAAGTGGTTTCCATGACGTGGTAGGTGTATGCGAGGAAATTAATGAATGTTCATACTATTTATTGAACAAAGTTCATAAAACATCGTTAAATAACAAACTAACACTTGAGTACTTACTGTAGGAATATTCCTACTCGTGAGTGAGGTAATTGAAATTATAAAATTGACACAAGATTAAATTTTAATGTTCTCTTCTAGTTCTGGTCATAGATAGTATTTCGAGGACTAATTAACTTAGGTGGAATGAAATTATGCCAAATTGAGCAATATTACCTCAAAAAAGGACGAGCAATAGAGGAAAACTAACTGCGGAACTGTGCGTAATTTCTTCAAGAGATTCATTGAAGTGGTTGACTGCAGCCAAAAGCCAACAAATCAATGGGAGCTGATCATCAGCTCCAGATGCCAACAGCACAAGCAGAGCTAGTTAACATCCCCAGCAACCTCGGCACCCAAAAGCCCAAATAGAGCTGACCAGTAGTCAACAGCCCCAGCAGCCCAAGCAATGATGGCCAGTAGCCCTATAAGACCTGTCAAGAAGCTTTAGCGTCCAACAAGCCACGTAGAGCTGATCAGACGCCAATAGCCCTAACTGAGCTGGCACGCAGCAACAGCATCTCCGGACCCAGACGCAATCTAATCTTTTTGGAAGATCAAATAAGGCGGTACCAATTGCTTACTCTAAAATGCCAGTAATTTTTATTGAGTTAATTCGTTCGGTTACGAGGTGAGATTCATAAATCATCGATTTCACTTACACGTCCCAGTGCATCACGAATAGAACGTTTTGTGCGAGACGCGCGATAGCAATAAATTCAAAATCGCAACTTTGGAATCAGGAAAGGAACATGTTTTCAGGAGCCAAGTTATCATCAAGATGCAGGTAGGTGGTCCAAAGATGGAATTGAATACGAAAAAAAATCAAATGAAACCCCCACAATCCTTCGAATAAATCCCGATTTTAATTATACTTTACTTCAAGACCTTTTTTAAAGCCAGCGTTTTTAACGTGATCGTTCGCAAGTCAGAGATGCTATCAGTCGATTCCGCGAGCGCATCGCTCATCCTGAGACGCATCTCGCCTTTCTCATTGCGTAGGAGAAGGCCTGTAATTAAGGATTGATTGAAAATTACAACAAAGTATGTTTTTGCCTGAGGATAATTACACCTAATGGGTCCTGTTGTATAATTGATTGCGGAACCTGACCTGCCTGTAAGTGGGGCCCAGGAGGTTTTATAATTTCATGTTTTTCCCCGAGAGAGGGCGAGAGACCATGTACGTCCAGTTTTAACACTGATCGTATCCCTCAGAAGGATCGGGTTCGTCACCCTGTCAACCCTTTCCTAATAATTTACCGGCAGTGAGAAAGGTGAAGTTCGGAGAGTATTGGATCCAATGTTTGTGAATCCTGACTCCACAACATCGGCAATCTGCAAAGTGCAGTCAAAATTTGATTTCTAACATGAATGGTGGACGGTTCAATCGAAGGTTGAAGGTATTTATTATTTTACAGGTATACTGAATTGATTATTGTGAGGTAATGGTCAGCTAAGGAAGCTGCCGACTGCTAATAAACTGGATTCCATCAATATGATTAACTTACAATACATCTATATAATACATCGTGAAACAGCAAGATAGAAAAATTAACTTCTCACAGATGAACTGAGCTCGAATGAAATCTTCAAGACTACACCATCAACTCCGATGTAAAGAACCGGTCATTATGGGCTCCGAGTGCAATAAAGTCTTAATCGACCCAGTGATTATTTAAGAATAAAATAAAATAAAATCGATCGCGTATTTACCAGAGAATTAAACCATGGATCGATTTTCTTTGTTGAAATCCTTCCATTCCTTCAATGGGTTCTCTTTTTAAAGTCTACAGCTTAATAGCTTGACCGAAACTGCTCTGAATTAAACCATCGCGAGTTGTTGATTGCACAACGGATGCGATTACTCGAATAAACGAAACGCTTTTGACCCGCGGCAAACCAATACTTTTCTTATTTCATCACGACTAATCAACAGGGGGGGAGGGGAGGCAATTACTCTGACCCAAGGGCGGAAGGCTTATGACCGGTAAGGAGTCAACACCGCTGAGCAGATGTTCCAGTCGGGAGTTCGAGAAAAGATTCATCAGAAAGATATGGGATTGAAGGAGACATACGGGAAGTGGGCACAGATTGGTACCTATCTATTTTGCAAAGCATCACAGACTCAACAATCAACCAACAATAATTTTTGTTCATCAAATAATTCAATAACAATCCTTTGAAATCGTGTAAAAACAAAATCTTTCGATATTCACAGTTGACAACTTGACAGTTAACATCGACGTAAAGTTCTGGTTTTCAGGTACAAGGAAAAACCTGACTAGTCATCCCCAGCATAGCCTCCACCTCATTCCATTTCGGAGTCTTCGAAAAGTCTTACATTGACCATTTTACAGCTAGAAATATACAGAGTGCGCAGGATAGCAAAGCTTATTCGAAGGAATTTATTCATTCACGTTTTTCACAACACAACACAAGAAGTGATTTTATCACATTATTGCTCACACAACGATAAACTAATCCTCAAACTGGAGTTCCCACTGTCCAACACTCTCTTCTAAAATAATCCTATGATTTGGAAATTGTTGATTCGACAGAACCAAGTCCAAAACACTCAGCACACTCCATAATGTTTGGATTCGATAGCGCTTATGTACGTCCGCTGGCATAAAAACGGAGTTGAGTAGAACGTTGTCAATTTCCACGAAAATAATGAGTTACAAGCTAAATCGATTTTGATGGTTAGGTCATCATCAGTAACAAACAATAACTAAAGGTACATCACAGAGAGCATAGCTTATATAGACACATGTTAAAGGGAGCTTGAATCCCATTGGTCTAGAAAGTGAAAGTCATACCTAATCAGATTTAAGAATATATAAGTGAAAGGAGAATCCTATTGGTTCAGATAAGTGAAGAGACTTGGGAGGATCATCGAATGCCAATCTAGCTAGACAAAGTAAAAGGGAGCTGAAACATTGGTGAGGGTAACATTTTGATGGTGGGGGGACCAAGCTATTGCAGGAATGAACCCATCAACGGTGAAACATGTTGAGGGACCACCTCATTCAGACATTTACCAGACCTATCACTCTTAAGAATCTCGAACATTTCATGCACATCCAACATACCTCCCTTCGGGCAAAAATGAGAAATTCTATGTACCGTCTGCTTGTTAGATCAAAACTAAAGTTATGATTGGATCCTCTTAGGTGATTCGCAAAAGCAGAACCACCAATGTTATCCCTGAAATCCTTCTTGTACTCTTTTATTCTTCCCCTAAATTTCCTACCAATTTGACCACAATACTCAAGCCCACAAGAACAGTTCAGCTTATAAACCCCACTTTTATCTCGAACGCTAATGTTATCTATAACAGAACCCAACGAAGCTGTAAGATTATTTTTATTTTTAAACCCTAGTTTGAAACCTCTAGATGATAACATTTTGCCGATTTTATCAGAATAAGGTATACTTATCCACTTTTTCTCTTCAAACATAATTTCTTCAACCAAATTAGAAACCCTATCTCAACACTTTTACCTAAGAACCTTATTCCATATGGAATCAATGAGACATCCCCCATATCCATTACTTGAGGCTATACTTTTGATACTAGTTTTTTCTTTTGATAAAGAAAAATTTTTTTTTTTATTCGTATCCGCTGGCATGTTATTTGTGTCTAGGTCATAGACAATTTTGTTTTCATTCAGTTCTTCTCGGACGAAATGTGACGAATATCGACGTGTTTTGTCCGGGCATGGAACCCAGGATTCTTCGTGAGAAACGTGACATTTTAATGTTCCATGTTTCAAAGTTTTCCTTTGTTAGAAGTTCGATTTTTGTTGAAGCCATTTTCGTTTTTCATCGATGTCCATAATTTCGTCAACACTTAAAGTGTCACTGGTTCTGACATAACCAGCTAGAAATCTACAGAGTGTGCAGGATAGGGATGGCAACAAAATATTGATGTATGTAATATATCGATATATTAGGTTCGATATATCGATATATTTATATCGTTATAGAGAACCGATATTATTGGTCAATATCGATATATTTACCGATATATCGCGACTTGTTTTCAACAAGTGAAAATTAAGACTTAATATTTTAATACTTAGTATTAAAATGGATAGATGAGACGGGACGCCTGTACCTTTAAAACATCAAGCAATTTTATTCCAAATGTTGTAGGTACCAATGTGATGGGTTGATTTCAGATTACTGACTTCAACTCAAACATGATGGCTTACACTACAGTGGCGCTCAAGTCTCAATTATTTGACTTGAGCCAAAAGTAATACAGGCGTGTCCAGATTAAAACTGCCTAATACTTATACGAGTTGAAGCAATTTATAAATTAATGAAACATTGCTATGGCGAGGGTAGGTATCTATGATTTTTTATATTATGTTGTTAGGACCCCTGAGAGTAGTTTATCCCCAAATTTGCAACCCCAAAAACCCTTTGCTATTGACTTAGTGCTCTGACAAACATGACATTTTTGCACTTTTACAACTATGTATGATAATTTCGATAATTCATACCAGTAACTTTTTAAACCAGGTTAAATACTTTCTTCAGCCATTTTTCCATGTAGATCTTCCGCTATGTCGATTATATTGATGTATCTCTTCCAAAATGATATTAGTAACGTTTCAATTCACCTTCCTACTTACTTCAATAAGATTTTCCAAGTAGATCTTCCGATATATTTAACTCAATTTGCCATCCCTACATACCTTGAAACGTAAACCATGATACTTTTGACAGGGTTAAATACTAACTTCAAAGAGTTTATCCATGTAAATTTATCGATATGTCGAGTATATCGATGTATTTCTTCCAGAATGATGTTTGTACAGCTTAAAACGTTTTACCTCACGTATCTACTTCAACAAGATTTTCCAAGATAGATCTTCCGATGTATCGAAATGTAGATATATTTTATCCGATATATCGTAAGTATCGATATCTCATTGACGATATATCGTTTCTTAGCTTATTAACAAAGTTAACAAAGCTTATTCAAAGGAATTTATTCATGCACATTTTTCAAAATAAAACGCTGGAGGTGATTTTATCACATGATTACACACACAACGACAAACTAATCCTCAAACTGGAGTTACCATAGTCCACAATTTACAGTCATACTACTCCGGGCTCAACACACCCAAGCAATGATTGATTCTTTGTTCGTCTGAGAGCTGATCGTCTGATGGTTTTGAAAGCTCATGAATGAATTTTCCTACACTCGTCTCAAAGTGTATTAACGATTTTATTATGTCATAGATTCTGTGAGCATTCATAGAACTTCGGATAACCCCATTGGTAAAGCTCCAAATAACAAATGCATTGTTGACACTATTTCAAAATGAAACGGATCTAAGGGCTATTGTGAATCCGAAGCACTTCCATTAAACTCCGCCCAGTATTAACCCTAATTAGATCACGTAGTCACAAGTTTCACCAAAAGCATCTTAGGAATTCCACAGCTGTCCCCAGATTATCTAGATCTAAAATTCAATTAAAAAATTAATTGACAGAGGTGAATTTTTAAAACCATTTATTGTACGTTATTAAAAATCAAAAGATGATGTTCTGACAAACATTAAAAAAAAAATTTCTCTGGAGATTTTTTCTGTATTTTTTTTGAGATTTCCAAAAGCCCACAAAAATTCTGCTGTTCATTAAATTTAAAATTTCAATTTGATTTTGGTTATTCCGGTGACACCTTGTAACAAATGTGGATGTTTTTGGTGACACTAGTGAAATGATGGTCCAATCAGGGTTAAATCAAAACGACCTCTCATCAAAATATTGAATAATGGACTTCAGATTGAAATAAAATCACACAAAAAACGTTGTACTCTTTGTGTATCCAATTGTTATGAGATACAATTTCATCAATGAAATTCAGGGTTCACATCAAATCGAATGTTGATAGAAAGTGCTATAGCATTTACTTTTTATGCATAGGAATCAAAGTATTTGCTTCACTACTTCGAGTAAAAGCATTTCCTTCGTCTTTATGCATACCAGCCATTGATTCCAAAGCTGTTGAAATATGAATTGTGCACTCTGGCGACAAGAACTGTAACAGCTCCATTAAATCACTACCATGCATCTCCCGTCACCTTATTATTGTCTAACAAGCAAGGAAGCCCTTCCATCCACCCTCACCACTAGTAAGCACTAATTACGTGTCAATATTGCTGCGCTCGCACTAATCCTCTCGTATGACATGATAGCACTCCGTTATACAACGCTGCATCGATTGTCCATTATCTTCCACGACCGCGTACGAAGGCTCTTGAAATATGAAATCCTCAACTTGCAGGTTACAACTACGTCCTTTATTACGAGTTTTTCCCCCCGTTCCACATTGTAAAAACGGATTGTTGTAGTCCACGGGAAATTTTTTTAAAATTCCTTTTTGTCCTTTCTGTCTATGAAATATTGCTTCCACAAAATCGATTTCCCGCGTTAGAGGCAACACATGTTGGTTGAAGTATGGTCTGTTCACTCGAGTCGAGTGATTGTTTGTAGCGGGTCCAGCTTTGCATTAAAGAGCTCCACGGTAGTTACAACTGTGACAGAGTTATAATAGACATTAACCTCGCAGTCTCCTCTAAATCAAACAAATGGTCGTCCGAGACCACAACCCGCAGAGGGAAATGCAATCTACGGACGTTCCACGATCAATGCTTTGATCCGAGTATGACCTTCACTAGACACAACGTTTATTACAAGTTCCTTCTTCGTTACTGACCACCAAAAATATTTGTAGCAAGCCGAAAAATTACGTGGTCCAAAATAATAGAAAAACCACTCAAAATCATGGTCCGATTTTGATGAAATTTCCAGTGTTCGAATCATCAGCTTTCAACATTTTTTAAGACGTCCCACCGTAACACTTGGGCGTCCTTATGCGATTGATCTGCGGTGAAGGAGGACAACACTCAACAGAAAAGAAATAACCAAACACTGATCCGTTCTAGACCATTCTAAACCCGAATCCAGGAAAAAAAAAAACAGGTGTATGTCTGTCTGTCTGAGTAAGTGTGTGACAAAATCTTGTGTCGTCTACCCAGGCCTTAGTTTCAACCGATTTTCGAGCTTTTTTTTTCTTTTTCAACGCGATGAAATATCTAGTTGTGCACTACATCGTCAGAATTTTGAATTTTGCATCTTGAGGGGAAAGGGGGGGTTAATGCTTTAAAATCGTGCATTTTCGGGCATAGTCTTTTAAATTCTGCCCAGGCCTCAATTTCTATCCGATTTGCGTGTTCCTTCTTTTTGATTGTTAAGTTTCGGGAACGGGGTCATCCAACAAACGCTGTTATTAGCGAGCTTTCGGAAAATTTATTTCCTTCATCAGGGCTCGAAGCAGCTACATGTGAGGAGAGTGTACCCATCAACTCATACTCTCATTCGTTCTAACTTTGTCAAAACTTTTAAAATAAATAAATAGCATCAGGCTTTCAAAAATAACAAAACAATAAATTTTAAAATTTTAGGCGTATAAATAACAATAAAACTCTGGAAACAAAACTAAACTCTAGTTTAGTTCAGTAAAAACTGTTCAGTTTTGTTTCTAGAGTTTTATTGTTATTTATACGCCTAAAATTTTAAAATTTATTGCTATGTTATTGTTGAAAGCCTGATGCAATTCATTTATTTTAAAAGTTTTGACAAAGCTGGAAAGAATGAGAGTATGAGTTGGTGGGTACACTCTCCTCACATGTAGCTGCTTTGGGCCCTGATGAAGGAAAAACATTTTCCGAAAGCTCGGTAATAACAGCGTTTGTTGGATGACCCCATTCCCGATATTTGACAGTTTGTGCGTGCCGTGGGTTGATAAACACATCTTGTTCCTTCTTTTGTTCGACTCAAAAATCTTCCACATTGCAAACTACTTCACCAGAGTATCAAAATTAGCATGGGAAGGGGTCGCGAGGTGGGATAATATTCGCAAAATATAAATTTAGGTTCCTTTATAGCTTGGGAATTGTATCCAAGCTTTGAAATTGAGGAAAAATTCTCATTATTCCTCCGGATTTTCATGAATTTGTCTCCGTACCACCATGGAATTAAAAGTGGTGCCACCATGGTGCCAGGACACCATAAACCGCATATTGAAGTGAACTTCGACGATTCCCCATCCAAACTAATAGATGAAAGTTCAATGTTACGACGTATTTCCACTTTGGAGCCAGTCTGGCACCATTTATGGGTGGGGTGGGGGGGGGGGGGGGGTGAACTTGAATTCGCAAGTTGGGTAACGGTAGATCATGGATTTTAAAATGCTCTTCAAATTCGAGGCTCCCATGCCGCTAAAAATTTTATGGCGGATAAGGGCGAGGGGGATCATTATTTATTGCTCAAAGTACCAAATAAATGAGATCGAGTGAAACAGTTTTTTTCGCTCACCTACTGGTTTAAATTGACCGAATGCTTATCCAATGGGACGTCCCCTAGAATGCAAGCATACTTAACAATATGTTAACACATATTGGAGGCACTTGGCCACAATGACAAAATTTTGAAACATAGTGAGCAAAAAAC
>CM019178.2:2262242-2308427 GCA_009739505.2 Apolygus lucorum
CAAAAAGCACTTACCCGAAACAAAAAGCTGTTCGTGAGCACGGCCGCCTCATTCGGCCTGCGGTCAAAGTTCCCCGAAATATATACATCATACAACGACTGATAGGTACTCGCACCGAGGCTGTTTATATCATTATGTCTGTGGAGAAGGCTTTGGAATAGGAGCATCGCCTAGAAGAGCTTCACTACAGAGACCTAGCGAATAAAACAAAAGGTTTATCACATGAGAACTGTAGAATAGTTGCACTTAGGGATAGATAGATGCTTTGGATAGGAGGATTTTCGATCGTAATAGATGAGCTTCGTGTGGAAGAACTTTGAAAAATATGATGTTTTGGAATGGATCTGGTTGGATGTGGAGCGATGGAAAGTCTTTGCTATCTCAATTGTGATCGTTGTATAAAGGCCTTCCCTTCATCCCTCTCTCTCAACCCCCACTTTCCTCCTCTTCCCTCAACCCTAGAGCTGGTGTCGGGGTGAGTCCAGGCTTCCACCCCATTGAATTTGATTTGTTCATTTATTTTTATTTATGGCGTACCTTCTCCGTCACAAAAGACAGTTGTCTTTGAGGGGAGCTAGAAAAAAAATGGCGTAAAAGGAGTGCTTTGAGTGTAAAAGCACTTCATTTTCTTTTGAAAATCGAGTTTTACTCCAATTCTAGAGAGTAATCAACTTCTAGAGTATTCTTAAATGTTGAATTCAACTACTGGCTTCATCAACGAACCTCTGGCAGAGAATCGTGCTAATCGTTGCATCGAGGAAAATTACTCATAGATTGCGTTGTAGTGACACTCATGTGGTCACCAGCGTACCCAGCGTGGATGAATCTGAGTCGCCTATTATTTACTAAACGTTGCTGAAGGAGCAGTAACTTTAGGTAAATGGTTGTTTATGACAAGGGCTTGGACAAATAATAGCTTCCTGAGAGAATACTTCTTGAGAGCTTCTCGTTTTTCTTCTAAAATCATTCTACTAAGTACTTCCAAACTTAGCAAATGATTCGATGACACACTGACATGAATATAGCTTAATAAGGAGGATGATAAATATTATGATGGATACCATATTCACCCTAGTTTTCCAAATATCTGTATTACAGATAAATTGTGGACTATTTCGTGGGAGTTTCCTTCCACCTTGTGGGACATTGACCTGAGAGCTCTCCACTTTTTTGTAGGGGCCGTACCTACCACACGCCCTTCAACGTGATCTTTTATTGCCCACCTCCTACGAGGAATCGACATTGGCTCTTCCACCTCACCTCACCTCTCGATTGAAAACCTCAAACTCAAAACTTAACCCAATAAAGCTTCGAAGCCCACCACCTGGCTTCGAGACATTATCCCCGACTTCCCCTCGAGGCCGTTTGCCCACAAATTGATTAAAAGGGTTCTTCCCCAGAGTCGCCACGCCCCGTTTTGTGGCCTCAGACATAAATTATATATCAGGAACCACAGCTTGCCGTAAATTGTATATTAATAAATACACCAGGGAGACCCGGAGGTCTTCCCGCGAAACCAATGTTTTGGCCTCAAATGGAACAAGGGAGGAGGGACTCGGAATTTTGAAGACGGGAGTCTCCCGACAAACTCCTTAGCGTTCTAAGTTGATTGAACTGAGATTGAAAATAAATCGCCAATATGAATCGGCATCAGAGAAATTATGTTTTCTCCACAGTCTCATAACTTTTCAAAAAGAACAAGGTTCTATATTCTTTGCTGTATTTATAAATTCGTACAGTCTTTCCATTTAATTCTAGATGATTATTTCACCGTAGATTCAAAATGTAAAGTGTCAGGTATGTGGTCTTGACCAGTAATAAGTAGGAATAATCAGAGCAGTATTGATCAAATTGTATTAAACCATTAGTCATCAGAGGTTTTGATTTAGAAGTCTTGTATGGGATGATTATACACCCTCATCAAAGATAAGTCTTTGACAGCTCTTTATATTTGTCCAACTTCGTCTACAGGAATTCGGAACAGGAATGATTCAATCACCTTCTATGAAACTCATCGTTCACAACACCATGTTATATTCTAATTCTAATTTTTAATAAATTCATCAAATTCTAATATTACCCACTAGGAACTTACTCGATACACTCGGGAATTTGAAACTTATTCTTGCAGCAGTTCAAAATTTACCTCTAAATTTGCGAAATGACACCCCTCAAAGTGAGTCCCTTCTTAAGGAAAACCCAGTACAAGCAGTGTACCTTGATACAAGGAGGTACACTGGTAGGTAGTAAACAGTATATGTTTGTAAATTGGTACCTTATTGGCACCTGCTGTGCTGTTTACCTTGATGAAAAGTGTATTTTGATACCTTCCGAACTCCATCCAAATCTGCAAAAAAAAATTAGCGCGGGGTTCCGATCGGTAATATCTGCGAGGAAAGTGCGACGGAAGATTTACCACATCATATCCCACCCGAAGAAAAAAAAAATAATAAAAAGGACAAGAGAAAAAAGGGGTTCCCCGAATGAAGAGGATTCGGGCAGGGAATGGAGATTGATGCTAAGTAAGGCAACACGTTTTCTATACCCGACCCGCAAAACCCCTCCAGTCGGAAAAGCCCCGACATAGCTAGACGGTTTCTTCGTGGAAAGGCTACTGTACCCCCCCTTATCCATACTCCATGGATCTATACCCCTCCTATCTATACCTCACATACATACCCCTTCTATACCTCTTTCACGCCACGCTGGGCGAGTGGCTCAAACAAGATATTCCGATGCCGGATACCCCAAATATTTGTTCGCGGACACGTTTAGAATAAATATACAGGAATCCAAATATAGACGGCGAAGGATGTGAAAAGGAGGGAAGCTATTCAAATGACGTATAAAAAGGGTTCCCTAATTTGAAAAAACTCTCGTCTCGTTTTCGCTTTGTTTTCCGTCACATTTCTGAGGTAGGTGAAAATGAAGGAGACTTGATGAAATTCAAATAAGAGGAATTTCAAGTATAGCCCACACAGTTTTGACCAATTCCTTATGTTGATTTTTCCACTGGGAGTATGTTTTTGGGAAGTTCGCAGATTGAGGAATATTTGTTTAATGTTCCGCAGATAGGAAAACTCTCTACGAATAGGTGAGGTTCAGTATGATTGACTACCTCAGATTGGAATTAAAACCTCGGCGCTTTGCGCCTCGGCGGGGGGCTCCGCCCCCCTGCACCCCCCGGTTTATTTCTTTTTCCATACTCTGTATGAAATCATAGGAACACAGAATGTGTTTTTGCGATGCTAGTCATCCGTTAAATAAAAAACAACAATAATAAATGTGGAGTTGACATTAACATGACAACCAATAAACATATCACCAGATGTTTTTCTGTCGCTTTTTCGTGACGATTTTTTTCGGTAGGTCATCGCAAAAACACATTCTGTGTTAAAAAATAATTATTAAAAAAAGAAAACCTATGTATTATAATATTTTTGGTTTTAAGAAGACCACTAAATGTGTAATGTTCAATTCAACATCAGCGAGAAGCGAAAAAAAAAATACTCCCACTGCTTTGTGATACCACATATTCTCTCTTTATTCATGTTTGTTAAACATAGCACCTACACCACACACACACACATGAGCATACTTCTATACTCGCTAGTAAGGGTAACATAGACGTATGTACACATATACACATAAATATAAATAAATTAAAATTATACAATTATCTAACACCCATTAGATTAGTTGGTTATCGTAAACAAATAGAAAAATTGGAGCGAACTTCTTTTAACTATTTTATACTATTTATATATGTATATAAAGGATCAATATAATTATATACAAATTAAAATATTAACCTCCTCTACCTCCAGGGGGAGATAAGGTAGCTGGGAAACGTATACAAAAAAGTCAAATAAAAAAATTAAAAAAAAGGCGAATCTAAAATAAATTTGGTATCAAGATGATCATTGAGGTAATGATTGAGGTAATGATATCTGTAAAAGTAGACACTCAATAATAAATAAGCAATCATAGGCAGGTCTGGTAGTTACTAGGTATGCACCTGTTTGCCTTCAAATTTCCTTGTTCGTGATCTTCGGATGGAAGTACTTTTCCCAAGAAAAATTGCCGAAACGACACACCTTACGCCCTGAGTCAAACTCGAACCTCAGCCATAACAGCACCTCATGAAACTAATATTTAACTCGTTTGTAAGATTGTTAATGTATTTTATTACAAATTATTGTAGAAATTTCAAAAACTCTGAAATCTCAAGAGGCCACTAACTGGTTCAATCATTTTAGGCAATTTCATTTGATAGATCTCAAGCTAGGTTGTATACCTTGAGAGCCACTTGTCTCTAGACTGATAGATGAGACGGTTGGTGGCACTCTCTTTCATCTCGACTATTTTTACATCGTCTAGTTTTGTCTTACATGAGTTTGTAACTTAATTGAATTATATATATTTTTTTTTATCAAAATCCAATAATTAAAGTTCATAAGAATGCAGTTTTAGTGGGAATTCAAATCTGAACAGGTTACGCGGGTGATTTGATCAACGAGCCTATTGGCCAACAGAAAAACCCTGTACCTACGTTGCAGACTCGTGATCTATTAAGAAAAATAATAAACCGTTGGGTAATAATTTGTAGCGTTTTTTAAATTGTGAAATAATGTAAGAGGTGTATTTTGGTGCGATGTGACCAAAAAGCCTCCATAATTCTCACTTATTCTACAAAAATAAGAAAAATTACATTGGTAACAAGTATTCAATTACTTAGTTGGGAAAGAATTTTTTCTCGTAGTTTAGTTTAAAAATTCAGCAACAATTTCAGTCAATTATCGCTTTCCACAGCTAGGTCACGCCGGTATTAGACTATATCACTTTGGAACGGCAGTTAATTGATTAATGAATGTCTTTCAGCGGTAATTATGAATCATAACTTTTTCCATTGATTGGAAAAACCTGCACGAATATGTGTATATTTTGTTAACACTCACAGGGTTGTAGGTTTCACAAAACCTGACAAATAACACGGGAAATAGAGAACTTATACCAATAAAATATACTAGAAATTAATTTATTGTGGAATGGACAATGGTCCGAGCTGCCAGAGACCAAGAATCACAGATATAGCATTATCGAGCCTACGGCCCTCGAGTGCTTTCTGGTCCCCGGAGAGGATCCCCTCTGTTTTCTATTACATATTCTAGTCAGGACATAGAGGGGAGTGAAGGAAAGACGTGATTTAGGGTTATTGAGTAGTTGTTGTTTTTCCCGGTTCAAACACCTCGAAGGGTGGCGAGAATCCATTAATTTACTATTATCTCAACATTGGAATCGCACGGGAAGTGTAGATTAAATTCACTGGAGACAGATTGAACGTTGCACAGATTAAACCGAAAATAGAATTACAACGTTATTACGTGTTGAAGGTACGTTGACCAACAATATTTATATGCACACACTATGCTAGTCCAATTTTTCATGGTTCACACCCAAAGTCGCGATCAAACTGATCTATATTAGTGATTGGCGTGTTGGTTTGTTATTTTCAATAATGAACCTTTGGAATCGACCAAGAAAAATTGTTTAACCCCCCCCCCCCCTCCCTAAAAATTTGTTGGTTTACGTTTTAGGTACGTAGATAAATCGAATAAAAATAAAGTATAAATCTAATAAATAAAAATATAACAAATCGAATAAAAATTTGGCCGTCCGTCCGCCGTAGGCGGCACTTTCCCCACTTAGCATTGACCGATTTTGATGAAATTCGGTATGTAGGCTCCATTTGAAGTGTCACGGGGGAAAAGGATCTCCTCTTTTCCTAATTCCGAGAAAATCGAAAAACAAATTTTGAAGTCGTCCCAGACAGACGTTATGCATACAAAAAGTGAGCCACCTGACCGGGAATTCAATTATGTTCAAGTGACAAGAAAGACAATTAAGTAGATTGAAGATGATTTCCAGAAATAATTAGAAGTTTCAACAAGGTGAGGACCTTGATATTTTCTTCCTAAATATCCGCATTCTCGGTCACCATAATACCTAATATTATATCACCATGTTATCTATTGTTTATTAAAATCTCGTAATTCACATCAGTAAATTTACTGGGTTTGTAGGTACCTTACTGTCACCCCCAGAAAAATGTTGGGGAAAAAGTGGCTTTATTTTCCAAATTAGGTATAGTTTTGTACAAAACATTAATTGCAAAAAGGCAAAAAAATCAATAAATAAATCATTCATCTAAAGGCATCGGGGTTGACGAGAAACTGACACAAGTGTTTTAAATCCTTCGATTTTGCTGGTTTGATGGGTGTGGGGCCGTTGTAAAGGTTCCCCAATGTTACAGCTGCTTTTGGTACTGAAGTCTTCTTCGGAGTAGAAGGGGTTGCGAAAGCTGTCTGGTATCCTCAGAAGATCCTGTCTGGTATTCTCTATGTATCATTGGGTAAATTAAAGATCGGACCCCGTTGAGAAACTTCAAGTACGTTAGGTGCCCTAAAGAATTGGAATAGTAGGTTTTTCACTAGTTGTCTAATAGTAAATACTTTAGCAATATCAAATAAGTTCATGGATGGGGTCCTACGTGGTCCTAAGTTAATGGAACCGCCACTTGGAGGCAGTCATATCGTTCCACTAGCGTTCCAAATTTGTGACAATGTATCATGCCGCTTTACTGACACATATTTATCCCCCACCGTAACATTGTATTGGAAATTACTCAACGGAGGTTTTGGAGTTTGCTAAGTTCTATCCAATCTGGTATACTTTGTTTGTTGGTCACCTCCCAGCTTCGGGTTTTCTTTGGTTAGAGAGCGACCGGATGGCGGGTGCCTGCAACCGCGAAATCGCATTACGTTGAGTCGCCGAATCCTCCGCTTCCTAATCCCTTCTAAGACTCGGCTTCTGACCTCGATTGTGGACTTTAGGTTTGTAGTTGGAAACAAACGTTGTGAGGAGTAATCCGAATCAAGGAAGCTCAAATCCAACAACATTCCGGAGAGACTTCCTCGCACAATGATTTTAGTGAATAGAGATAACTTCACGGACGAGGCTCGGTGGGTCCTGCTGAGAAGATTTTACCTGTAATTCCGGTCTTCTGGAACAATAGCATCTCAGGAACAATCCTATACCTTAACTCATCCCTATCCCCAATTGATCGCCTATTTATTATACTCGTATATATGGCCACTTTTGGTCATTTATTATATTTATGGATTGAAAGGACCCTCTGCTTTCCGCTTTTTAAAGTCCGTGATTTTAAAACATTTTTTAGGGGGCAAAATTAATTTCCATTTTTCTTTTGAACGGCATGAAAGATTTACATTACGTAAAGCTTTTTGAGATATTTATCATCAAATTAAGATTTTCACCATCAAATTAAGGTTTTTACATTTGATTTTGATTTTGAAATCATATTCTTCCATAGTGTTCAAAATTGAACAGTTTTTGAAATGACAGGTTTTAATACTTGGAGCATTCCGCTATAAGCGATTTCTCCTATCGAAATGTGGTTTATTAGATGAAATTACAACTTCTATTGAATAAATCTGATTTCAGTTGAGTATTGAGGAAAAGTGAAGTTGGAATTAGAAGGGTCCTTACGAATCATTTGTGAGGCTACATGTTATGTTTATTGTTATGATGATTGTTTAATTGTTGTCTCAACGGGTGCCAAATTTTTATAAAATAAACAGTTCGTAATTTTTCTCACCGATGGGTCCAATTAGTAAGTAACCGATCCTCCAATCATTGAAGAATACGTAAGTAATTCTAAAAAACGATTAGTAGAATGTTTTAACCATTCTAAAGAACTCAAGCTTCAACGACTAATTAGGGATGTGACACTCGGAGCTTGTAAAAAACCTAGTCAGCTTCGAGAGATTAAGGAACTTGCAATCATTCAGTAAGTGAGATCTTATTGAAGACCCTCTGGTTACAAGACCTACCTTCGAACGTACATGTATGTATATTCGTGATGTGATGTTTGGTACAAGAGACATCACAAGTCTAGATAGGTCATTTATACTTCAAATTCATACGTATATTGTCGGTGATCAGAGAATCAACCTTCAAAACTTACACCAACACTAATACCACTGGTAGACAGAATAATTAATGTAGCGGAACCGGAAATGAGCACTGTAACTCGTAAGCAAAGACACGAGGGTGAGAGATTTGCAGAATTAGAAGCCAAAATTGAATTTTTAACTCATCTCCATCTTGGAATCATTGGTAGGAGCTCTGTCCTGTTCTATCCATCCGATTCGGTTAGCTCTTGGGTACATTTCAATCGTCTCTCTCGCGTCAAATCATTCATAAAATCTTATCGAGTAAAATAATTATTTCGATTAATTTGGGTTCAATGTACAGGAGTACTGTGAGGCTAAGTGTAATCTGCAATTAGTTTTGATTAATTTCATTCCTACTTTAAATTCTTATATGTTTCATTCAGCTATTGTTTATTACCCACAATCCAGCTATTACAGAATAAACGAAATCATGAGGAATATTTACGTTCCAAATAGCTCCATTGAACTCTTCGAGTCTGAGAGGCTTAATATTGAACTCAACGCTGCTGTGTATGCCGAACAAACTTGATGTTGATTCATTTCATTCCTAATTTAAATTTTTTATATTTTTCATTCAGCTATTGTTTACTACCCACAATCCAGCTATTACAGAATGAACAAAATCATGAGGATTATTTACGTTCCGAGTAGCTCCATTGAACTCTTCGAGTCAGAGAGGCTTAATATTGAACTCAACGCTCCCGTGTATACTGAACAAACTTGATGTTCGTCAGGTTACTTTGAATTCTACGAGTAAACACACATTTTGGTGATGAATCGAGAATTACAAAAAAAAAAAAAAAAAAAATTTGGCAATCAAATTGAAATAAACACTGCCTCTTTCCCTCCAAAGACGTACAGTCGTACAAATAAATTATCCAATCTGGAGAAGAAGAAAAAAAATTAAAAAAATACGCGAACGGCTGTCGAAGAAGCGTCCAAACAAATTATAAACGAACCCTTGTAACAACGAAGTTATGGGCCGATACCTTATGGTATTAACGAATGGCAACCTCGAAGGATGGTAACTTTTCGTTCAAAAAAATCCTCTTCTCTCTCGTTATAATTTATTAATGAATGCGTATATTTATGTTGACATTAATTAACTTAGGTCTTTGGCAAGAGACTCGGTTATTAGGCAAGAGATACGTTTTCTAAGATGGCGACTAACCCTCGCCGACTATCCCGGACCGTTGACGGGGTTCCCCTTATTTTACAATTTTTTTTTTTTCCTCTCTCCAAGGCGCAGGGTAAGAGCGAACCTCGTACAAACACAGCTCCATTATTCATGTTAAAGAGTTAATTGAATTCAGTGATATCTTTGAAGGTTTTTAAAGGCCTCCTCTTGGAGATATTTTCCACGGGTTTCCCTCGTCTGGGAGAAGTTTAGAGGCTCTAACCGGGAAAATCCGATTTATTTATTAGCTCCCGTTCCCTTCGAGTCCCAACATTTTACTTGACTTGGCGCGTCTTTATAGGCTTCTGGTCCCATTCATTATCTTAAACATTTTTCTAATTAGAGCGAGAGAGATAAATGTTAAATTCCCCACCTGTAATAAATATACATGCAAATAACTTCATTTTGCTCCCAATCTTTCTTAATTACACCCTAACCTAATTCCAAAAAAAGATTCAAATCCTATGAAAAATTGCGAATTGTTTGTTATGTGCCTATAATTATGCAGTCACGAGTCTTTACGAATAGTTTAGGTTCGAATTATGACGTTAACTGCACTCGAATGCTACTCAAATGGGGTGGCATCCACTTTGACCTGTAAATCAAGTTAAAATAAGGACTATCATGGAAAAAAATCGAATTTCTCCCTTGATGGGGGAAACAATAGATCATAGAAACTTTGATGTCACGACATGGATTCGAACCCGGGTCTACCAGACTGATGATCAGTAACTGGAAGATACCCAAGTTTGAGACTCAGATATTCTATCATGAATTGAATGGGACTCAGCTGCCCGAAAGAGGGATACAATACTTTTACAGATTTACAGATTTACTCACGCAAACGTAAATACTTTTGAGAAAAATGTCGTTTTGTTTCCTGTCAGTAAAAAGTATAATTTCAGTGTAATCTTTGTTTCCTTTTTTTTAGATAGATAATCTCTTTAGTCGTTGTAGAATGAACGTGGACATGAATGCGTCAAAATTTTACAAAAATAAAAAGTAGGTACAATACTGTAGATACCGTAGGTACAGGTAACTGTAGATTTAAAAAATATATCTAAATAAATAGCATGTAGATAAAATATAGGTAACTGTAGGTGAATAGTGTAGGTCATGATTAAAATGGGAACTCGTGTGTTTTTCATACTGTCAAATCAAAAAAATGGGTAAAAAATAATAATAAAAGAGAAAAGAAAAAGTATAGGCCCAGCCAGGCCCGGACCCACTCACCATGGCGGCTCCCGGTGCCGCTTCCTATCACTAGGAGACAACCTTAAAGTGTTTACACACAAAGGAATACACTAGGAGAGCCGCCCCCGGGCCGACCCAACCACCCAGACTGAGCCCTGGGCCACCAACTACCGGACGACAAGTAACACGAAATAAAATGGATAAGTCAGTTAGTTCCTACAATCTTTAACAAAATGAGCCTAATTAACACTTAAATCAGAGTTGGTTAAAACCAACACCTCCTTCGAGCTTCTCCAGAATCCCATACTTGGATTAGAATAATTTTCTCGCTAATATTCACGTTTTTTATTCAAAGATCTATCTATCATCGTTGTATTGAGGCCCCGTTACCACTGGTTTTACAGCAGCATAGAGCTGCATTCCCACCTTACATTCCACCAAAAGCTGCTACACATTGTTGTTCCTACAACCAGACATTTTGTGACACAACAACTCGTACACTGCCAATGCAACGCTGCAAAACAGCAACACGCACGCTGTGGCGTGGTTTCACGATAAGTACAAGAAACCATTGCCTTCCAACCCGACTGTTGGTCGTCGCCATCCCTGACCATAAAACAAAGGTACTTAAAGTTTATCCTCAAAACTGAGTTTTTATAAATATTTTTTTTTGAAATTTTAAGAGTTTTTATAAATTAACGATATTTTTATAAAGTATTTTCCTTTTTGTACCAACCTGTGAAATTGTAACAGCCTCTATTTTTTCTTGGATATCACCCATAATCTTCAAGTAAAGGATGATTTTCGCTAATTTATTATGAACAGAATGAGGAGACGATTCCAATGGCATTAAAAAGTCGATTTCTGAAAAAAAATCAAGCACTGCTTTTCTCTATTAACAGGGCTGCAGAATCGGGTCTAGCCCAAAAATGGATGATAATATTTAGTCCGTCTTAGGAGAATAAAGTTTTGACAGCTGTAGGGCCCCAAGTGTCGTATAATATCCGTAAAATTATCGAAAAATTATGGTTTATTCCGCAAGAACGGGTTGGGAATTTTCGGATACCCCGGAAGTAGGAATAAATGTTAATCGATACGACATAAAAATTGTACGGATTCCTAACTACCCACGCCTAGTAGTACTGTGTGCCTATTAATTTCCCGGCCGCACGCACCGCACGCACTTTCCGGGAACTACGTATTTACCAATATAATCAACCCCGTTATTAGCTTTATTGATGTTTGGCGATCCATCCGTCTGCACAGAACCCCGTGATTTCCACTCGTACAAAAGTATATTTATGGTCGACGCCATTTCTTACACTAAGAGTTTTTGTCTGTAACTAGTTGGTAGGGACGCATCTAGAACGGTAGGAACCCTAGAATTTAGTAAGACCTTTTTCCACCCACGTTGGTTAAATTATATTCTATTATATCAGTCAATTTTGGCTTAGAAAACAGGAATATTAGAAATCTAAATTATATTCAAGTTTAATTACAATAATGGTATAATATTGAATTTAAAATTTAAAAATTAGATTTATTATTATTATTTTTTTAACGGGTTTCTGCTTCATTCTGTAGATTTTTCACATTTACGTCAATTTTTTCAGAATTTAAATTTGATGAACAAACGATCCTAAAGGAGTACCTAAACTAGGATTTTATGTGGTGGTGGTAGGGGGGCTTACCTGACACACTTAGCACAGTGAGACTGGTAGGTATTGGAAATATTTTCTTTGCTTGGTTCCAAGCCTATTGTTTCTGCTATGACACAAACTTAGAATAATAAGAATTTATAACCTGAAGACAGTTTTTTTTTGTTCATCTGGTGCATCGGGTTTCTGTTTTATCCATTCATCTCATAGCAATAAAAGTACTATAAGACGAATGGATGAAACAGAAACACAATGCACGGACACCATTCATCTTATATTTTCAGCGAATTTTCAACGAAAATGATGCTATTGCAATGAACTCAAAATTTAATTCCATTTAAAAATTCAAAATCAATATGGACTACTAAATTTTGGTATGTTATGGTTTATGGAGAATGGAAGAAAAATACAATTTACTATTGGGTTCTTCACGAATATGAGTGCAGGGTGGTTGAGAGAACATTCTAAACTACCTGTATATTTTATACATTTTATTCTAGTTCATAGTTTTAGTGTCTGAAATAACTGTCTTCACTGGTATTTAATTATTAAGTCATCGTCTTATCAATAATCCGAGAAGTCTTCTTCTGTTTCTTGTTTCTGTTTGCCTTAATTTAATAAATTCGCTATTATTATTATTCGGTTGATTATTACTCATCTCCAAAGTGAGCGTTGTACAATGGACTCCTTCACTCCTGTCTTCTTTCGTAATCTTCGCCCGGTCATTTGCTCTATAGCTTTTACGCTTCAAATTAAAGGTTTTCCGACACAAAATAAAGGTTTTCCGAAATAATAAATGGTTTTCCTTTTCAAATCAAAGTTTTTCTATCTCAAAATAAAAGTCTTCCATTTCTTCATTTTTAATTTTCAATATTCCAACATTGCCCCACACCTACTCTGATCAGGTCCGTTCAGTATTTTTAGTCCTGTATTTTCCCGATTCCACAATAATTAATGTAAAATTGGTCGCGAACTTTAATGACCTGCTCCACAAATTCAGAGTTTCTCTTACTGTGGCAGTGATGAAGCAATAACAGAAACAGCCTGAATGTAACAAAATCATTCGCTACGGTACGCAGCTTCTTCGGTCGATCTTTGCGAGTCTATATGGTGGTCATAATAACAGCGGTTTTATTACAGTGCCCGCAATTCAACCATCTCCTAATGGGTAGGTGCAATGGGCTCCCACGGAGAAAATGTCAACTCATATTAGTAATTGCAGTTTCCTATTTCAGACCTGGAACTTGAGTCGTAACTATTTTCCTTGTATTCTTCATACTCAAGTAAGTTTTCTTTGAGTACACACTAACTCTAACGGTGTTTCTTGATTTGAAAACTGGGCACTCATCATTCCATGTGGGAATGTAAACATGTTCAATATGATTTATAGTTGATGAAGAATCCACAAAAAATAACTTACACAGGTGAAGTTCAAACATGTGCTCATCTTCATTCAACTTTCGAATTAATAGGTTTTTATTTTGTTTTTATTTTTCAATTTTGATTTCTCGTTACATTGGTGTTTCGAGGAAGGTCGAGCAGTTTATCGTGGGTATTAAATATTCTCGATATCCTTTTTTAGGTAATGGTGGTCACTATAAAGTTCAAGTGTATTCAATGTTCTGAGATAAAATTGAGAAATTGAATTTTTTGGGTTATTCAACTGAATATAATCCATGATTGCAAAGAGTTTTTACCTCACAAAACAAGGAATGAAATTTTATCGACATGTTTCATGCCTTCAGGATGGCCTGTGATTTCAATTATCGCAAGACCGTGACCACCACCATGATGCACGAGCTACGGTTTTTCGCTCTCAACCCATTCGTTGCTTTGGAACTTCATCTCCGCTCTTATCCATCGTTCAAAATCGCCCACCACTCGTTAGAACCGTTTGTTGAACATTTTGTTGTTCACCACATCCCCAGTACCTTGCGCGGCAGATTAGATGTGGATGACGAAAATCGCTGCAAATTATTACTATTATTATTACTACTATTAATTATTACTATTATTATTATTAATTATTTTCTGTTTTAATCACTCATCCGCGAGAAACAGCTCTCCAACTAGGAAAACATCGTTATCTCAAAGTTGTGGGTACCTTCTACACAAAATTGATTATCGGTTGCCTTCTACATGAATGGTTTTATTATTGGAGGCACTACTAGAACTGAGTGACACGAAATTTATATTATTTGGATAGTGAGTGATTCACACATAATATATTATATTTGTGATTCACCACTTGCGGAAAATTTCAATTTCATTTGTTCACAGTAAACGTATCACATTTTTGTATGAAAAAGGACGACTGTTTACCAAAAATTGCTGAAAATACGCCGGAGGTTAATGTACCAACAGTGCGAAATAAAAATATCTACCTATTTATTATATCTTTATTTCGAGAGTTTTTGAGCTGGGGCGTTTTGAAAATTTCAGTCCCTATTTTTACTAGTCCCCAAATGGAGCCCATAATACCAAATTTCATCAAAATCACAGATTACGGCGGACCTTGAAATGTAAACCATCAACTTTTGAGAGGGTGTTAAACTTTTCATTTGGTCGATTCCAAAACAGAGATTGTATTAAATGTATAGGTTCCGCTAGTTATAAGAATATTATTGGAGAACCCGTCGTAACCAGCAAGTTGAGTACAGGAGGCGAGCTCTTTCGATGTAAGGACATCATCTTCAGGCCGTCGAGAAAGCACTAAAGTTTGTCAGTCCGTCGTTCTATTTACATAGTCTGGGTGAAAGGGAAGTGAAAGGATCAGAAAGGAAAGGGGGCCACGTGGTAACAAGACCTGTCATGTCAAGTGAAAGGGAGAGATAAAACTAATCCTATTAGCTAATGGGGAATTTGCCTCAATTTTAGATTTTGGAATTTCAAGTCAAATCCTATTATACTTAGGGCCCTAGAATAACGTTTAAAGCTTGGTTCACGTAACGTCCGTAATCCGTAATGCGCAAAAAGAGAAGGGGGGGTGTTCTGCAATCCGTAAAGTCCGTAATGCGTAAAAGAGCGTTCACATGGCCATATGATTACGCGTTACGCAGAAGCGCGCAGTAGGTTCTGCGCAGAATTGTTTTTTCCCGCTCAATTGTTTTTTCCCGAGATCATTGAGGCTCTCATTAAATTCATTCACATTCATTTCGAAAATGAAAACCAAATAATTGAAAATGAAAACCAAATAATCCGGAATAAAAATACTAATCCGAATACAGAATAATAAAACGGAATCCAGAGAACCGACTCAACGACGAACAGCTGAACGATGAACAGATGACGAGAGCTTTCACGAAGTTTGCCGAAATTTGTCGAAGTTCATCCGTAATGCGTAAAATATCTAATTTTACAAAACGGACAAAAGTCTTCGTCCGCAAAGATTGCTCGCGCCCCCCAATTGTGGGGCTATTTTCCCCAGCCAATGGGATCCAATTACGCACTACGGATTACGGACGTTACGCACCTATGTGAACCAAGCTTAACACTAGGAATAACCAACGGAAAAAAATTACCGTAGGAGAAAATGACTAAACAAGTGAACCTCTGTTACAAAACACCGCGAAAATCGAGGAATATTGTTGACGTCATACGAAAAAAAAAAAAAAAAAAACGACGCGAAAACAACGACAACAGACAGAGTTCTAGCCACACAAAACGATCCAGTGAAATGGCAGTAGTGTATAAAATGAGAGTTCTGGGACAGCAAATGGGCGACCCCCCCAACTTCCCCATGCAGTATTGAAATTTTCCGATAGTACTATAGAAAGAAACTAGATTTCTCTAGAGCCTGCCAATACTCCATTTAACGTCTAGCGGCCTCAAAACTCCAACATTCTATGAAAAAAGGTCCATTAGGGGCGAGTCAAATTTCCGCTTCCACTACGACTTAAAGTCTAAAAATCCGATGACTGGTACGATAAATGTTACTCTTTTAACTCTCACCCCTACAGCCTGAAATCTGCATACTATATATGAAGGCACTACGACTTAAAGTCTAAAATCCGACGACTGGTACGATAATTGTTACTCTTTTAACTCTCACCCCTACAGCCTGAATTCTGCATACTATATATGAAGGCGATGGGGATTTGTCCTCAGATCGTAATTCTGTATATTTCACTGAAGGGTGCAACTTTCCATCTGGAGATTTCAACTTTTCGTCTGGAGATTTCAAGACGCAGACGACGATGAAATTTTTTAGGTTGATACGTGGAAGGGGCAACTTTCCGTCTGAACTCAGATCGTATCAAAATTACACTTTTCGCAAATTCAATTCCGAGATATCCACAGCGTGTAAGTGAATGAAACGATAACGAAAGTTATTGATAAAAGTTAGTTCTAATTAACTACGGCATCGGAATACCGAGCTACCGAAGTCAATTCTGAGATATCCATAGCGTACAAGCAAAAGAACCTGCACGTTCTAAGTAGACTCTTAGAAATATCGAATACCATGGATTCTCAATGTGGATGGAAACTTGATGAATGGAGAGAAAGAATGGAAGCAGAATCTGTTAAAAACAAAAGTTTGCTTATATATTCAACTAATGACGGTTCTCTTTATTCTCATTACGTAATTAGAGCACAGCCCAGGAATCTACAAAGTGCTATTGAAAAGTTCAAGGCAAAGCATCCATTAGCAACTCTTTTATACGAAAAACAACAATATCGAGACAGTTGTTTCCTATTTGAGGTGTTTTACAAGCAAAATGCGGCTCGTATGACTAGAAATCGTTCATACTTCAAAACAAATTTGACAAAAAGTGAATTGACGAAATTGCTTGACAATATTTACGAAGAATTGTGTAACCATAGAGTTATCTTTTACATTTGAGTTGAGTTGTTTGAGTTGAGTTTACATTTATTTTTTGAACTTCTCAATAGAAATGGTTACGGTTCAATATTTACGCGTGTAGTTCAATAGAAATGGTTACGGTTCGATATTTAATAATCAATATTTACGCGTGTAGTTCAATAGAAATGGTTACGGTATACAGATTCAATATTCGGTTATTAATATTATTTCAATAAAAATGGTTACGGTATACAGTGTTTATTTTTGAACTTTAATACCTTATTACAACTACACACTTCTATTTCAACTATTTATTACAATTGCGCACAAGTCATTGTCATGTAGTCAGAAATGCACATGTTCAAAATAATTGGTACGGCCGAAAATGGACGGCTACATTTACCCTTGGAACGTCCTCTCACTCTAGATGCAAACTCTAAATGGAAGTTGGGATTAGTTAGCTTCAACGGTCTCTATAAAGCCATCACTGAACGACTACAATTACCTATGGCTTTTCCCGATTTGAAAATTCCGGGTAAATTTCAGCCGGGCGAGTTTCGGGAATTACAAATACTACCAGGATTTTACACTGTTTCGATACTAGAACAACTTATTCTTGACTACATTTTCAAGGAAGCCGTTGCAATTGAGAAGGGATTGGGAGGGAAAAAATTCAATTTCAAACGAAACGAGTACTTCCTAAGACTCAATAGCACCGGACGAGTTGAAATGAGGCTACCTGTAGAAATCGTACTTTTTCCAACCGAAGGATACGAAGGTCTTGGAAACTTGCTAGGTTTTGAAAAACCTCCTGTAGACTCGTCGTATGAAGCTAAAAAAGTACTAGTTGCTCCATTTGCGCCGTTAATTGTTCCAAAAATAGTAGAAATCAAATGTAACCTAGTAAAACCTTCATTCGTCACTCATCCAACTAAAAACGAGTCGCACTTGCATCATGAAGAACACATACTATATGCATTTCATTCAAGTTTCTCAGATATGTATGGACCCGAAATAATTGCAACTCCAAATGTAGTGAGTTTTGTACCTTTGAAAAGCCACATCAATACGATTGAAAGCGTTAGTTTGGAGTTAACTAGTGACAAAGGTCAATATTTACATTTTGACAGTGTTACTGTTTATTTGCATCTGAAAAATGAATAAAAACGAAATTGAAGCAAACGAGATTCATCGTCCCGTTAGAACTAAACATCAAACTAGGAAAGTAATCACTATGGGTATTGACGACTTGTGGCAAGCCGACTTGATAGTCATGAACAAATATACCAATGAAAATGACGGCTTTAGTTATATGCTTAACGTCATTGACACATTTTCCAAATATCTTTGGTCGCAACCACTAAAGCGAAAAGACGGAGTGAGTGTTGCAGCCGCCTTCAACAAGATTATCGACAATGCTTACAAGGTAAGTCACACAGCACCATCATTACTGCATACGGATAAGGGACGCGAGTTTGTCAATAAACATTTTCAAAAGACCGTATTATCTCCTCACAATATACGAATGTATCATACGCAAAGTCTCGTCAAAACAGCAATTTGTGAACGCGTCAATCGTACACTTAATGAAAAAATGAAAGTACGTTTCGAGATTAATAAGAATTTTCGTTGGATAGACATGTTGCAAGAGTTGGTTGAAAATTACAATAATACGAAGCACTCTAGTACTGGATTCAAGCCTTCAGAAGTCAATCAGTCCAATTCTCATACTGTATTGAAACGTCTCACGCGCGTTAAAAATACTTTGTCAAACATACTTCGTCCAGTGTTCCAAGTGGGCGATCGTGTACGAATAACTAGGTTTAAAGAAAATTTTAGTAACAAATATAGAAGGAATTGGACCTAAGGAAATATTTATTGTAAAGGAAATTGTTTATTCAAATCCAATAGTGTATAGGATTCACGATTTGAAAGGTGAAGAAGTAGAGGGTTTGTTTTATAGGGAAGAGTTGATGAAGACGAAACTCTAACACAAACAATTTATACGACAAACACTTTATACGACACTTTATACGACACTTTATACGAAGAAAATGCCTTACACAATCACTTTATACGACAATAAGAATTCCGAAAATGAAACGAAATTTCCACATCCATTTCGAGCCATATTCGTCGGCGCAAGTAATTCCGGTAAAACTACACTATTGATAAATTTCATTTTCAAAGGATGGTTAACGTACGAGTCCTTATACATTTTTAGTTCTCGCTCATTGCATCAGCCATTGTATCAACGTTTGATTCAAGTGTACAATAGCCTAGAAGAAAAGGTGGGTCGAAAATTGTGCTACACGTTCGACGATTGTAACGAAATTATACCTGTAAACGAGTGTCGGCCCAATTCACTTGTAGTGTTTGACGATTGCATGCTTGATTCGCAAAAGTCGATGAAAGAGTACTTTATGAAGGGTCGTCATAGGGGGATTTCATGCATTTATCTCGCTCAATGTTACAATCTGGTCAATCGCCAAGTCATTCGCAACAATGTCAACTTTTTATCGATATTTCCGCAAAGTAAACATTACGCTAAAAATATTTACGACGATTTCGTTACGGGTGACATGACTTTTGAAGAGTTTATGAAAATCTGCCGTAAGGCTTGGAATGTTTCGGATCACGGATTCATAAGTATCAATTTGACGAAGAAATCTGACAAGTATATGATTCAGTTTGAAAAAATCGAGTTGAAAAAAGAAATTTAATTTTTTGTCTTTTTAAATTTTCGATCTTTAAATTTTCAACATTTCCGACGTTAAAATTTCAAAATTTTCGATCTTTAAACTTTAAATTTCAACCTTAAAATTTTCAGCATTTCCGACCTTCAAATTTCTGACCTTTAAATTTCAATTTTTTTCTTTTTTCGAATATCTAGTTCATCTTTTCAACTTCATCTTTTCAATTTCAACTTCATTTTTCAACTTCATCTTTCAATACATCATATTTCAAAGCACTTTGTGACACGGCAATAATGTACATGTGCGTTTTGTCTGGTACGCTTCTACTAAAGTCCACGTTCAAAGTAATGTTTGGAGCCGAGCTCGTTATATTCTTTACCTGTTTGCTAGTATCAATGACGTATACGCACTTGTCCGAGATAAACTTGTTTGGACTGTAGAGAACGTCATGACCACCGACGCAAGTTTTCATATAATCAGCAATACATGTTGTACGCGAGAGCGTATCCCGTGTTAAAGTCCTGACGCATACGGGGGTATGACTCGTCGTCGATAGTCACGTGAATATTTTTAACGTTCATGGGCGTCAAGATCGAGTTGTCGGTGAGTTGACCTTCGGCGCCGATCGTAGCGGGTAGTGTTTGAAATGCGACCATTACAAAGATCGGACTCACTCCTTTAGTGAACAAGTGACTCATGTTATATTCGATCGTATCTTTACCTCCGATATTGGGAAGTTCTACGCAATGCCACTTTCTATAATTCCAATTGATGATTTTTTTCTCCGTCAAGTCTTGCATAATGAGCACTTTATCGTTTTTATCGAAATCAATCATGGGCACGCGTATGTAAAATTCTTCGATGACGATGCGTCCTTCCTGAGGCAGTGAGGCCGGGTCTTCTGTACCGTCGGTCTTTTTCGATTTCCAGCGGAATATGCACGGACTGTCCGAGTTGCGAGTGAATGTAATATTGAAACCGCCTTTGTCGAAAGGGATTTTTACGTGTTCGAAAAAGCTAAGGCCTAAATGCGATAATTGACCAGACACGCAGAATTTATTTTTATTTTCAGGTACGTAGCCATTATTTTGTAGGATATTTGTAAGATCGTTTGTTTTATAGCTTACGATACTTTTGATTGTACTGGTGATTCCTGGACGTAGGACTTCTTGAACTGTACGACCGTGTTTACTTACAACGATATGAGAAAAGAGGTATGCAACGAAATTATCCGTGAGCTTAATGTTTGACTTAGTTTCGTAGTCTGCATTACTAGCTTTTTGTACCAACTTTCCACTAATGTAGTATTCAAATTTCGGTACAGCGAATCTTTCAGTGAAATCAATGTTGAATTCTATTTTGCCATCGGGAGTGTTCATTTGTTCAGTACTGACGGGTGCATATCTCTTGTAATCCGTATAAATGATATCTTTATCGTATTTCTCGTAGAAGGAAGCCATGGTCACTACAAGAGTACATTCGGGATTCTGTTTCAATAGACTATTGGGAGAGCAAATGAAAGTTGTAATACTTGTCTTGTTCCAAACGATTTATTATATCAAGGAAAGAGTATCCGCGACTCAAACTGTATAGCATAATGATACACAAGTGACCGCAAATTGGTGGGTCGTTGTAATTTTGTATTCGACTCTGATTATAAATCCAGCCTCGTTCGCCCAAGTATCTGAAGAGTTCGAGTGGAGGTGGTGCATTGCCAAAACTATCGAAATATATTAGAGACCCCGGATCACTAGAGGGATTTTTGTACCAACAAGTCCAGTGACTTCCGGGCTGTGAAGACGTGTTCAAATTCAAAATACCGCATTCAATTAGTCCCGGTGAGGTTTGAGTTCCGATTTCATCTCTCATGAATACGCCACAGAAATTGGTAATTTTCAACTTTTTAACGATTTCAATTATATCGAAATTTGTCAACGGAGTAATTTTTTTTTACTATTTATTCGGCTACCTTCAATTGCTCTATTGTGCCGAATCACCTCATCCAATTCGCGATCCTTTGCTCTTTTGTCAATAACGGAATTCGCTACAGCTGATGCACCACCTAGCAAAGTACCTAATGCCGCAAGTCCGGCAAATACCAAAGGCAAAAAGCCACCCTGCTTGATTTGATTTAGCTGATTAAACGTCAAATACAGTCGAACTCCTTTCTTTTTACGAATCGCTTTTTCAATATCTTTTGCTTGAACTGAAGTGACTAAAATTTTATCTTTTCCTTCTTTACCCTGTAGTTGTTGCGCAGATAATAGAATGCTGACGTCGCCTCTCTTCTTGTATGCTCGTCTAATTTTATTACCTTGACCCGGAGTCAGTGATACCTCAAAAGTTTCCATCTCTCTCTCTCTATCAATCTCTCTCTCTCTCTCTCTCTCTCTCTCTCTCTCTCTCTATCTATATCAGTGTATCAAGTGATCTTTCCATACGACTTGCAAACAAAACTTTTAATAAGGTATTCATACAAATTTACATTTTAGACTTGGTTCTTCGTCGTCGATTCCCATTCCCAAATACCGTTTGGCTTTCATTCCTAGACTCGTAGCTGTTGCCCACAATCTTTCATTGATATCTGCATC
The DNA here is from genome assembly GCA_009739505.2 of Apolygus lucorum. NCBI lineage: Eukaryota > Metazoa > Arthropoda > Insecta > Hemiptera > Miridae > Apolygus > Apolygus lucorum. Next base: position 2,284,399 of record CM019178.2, read on the forward strand.
TTTTGAAGTGATTCGATCCCAAGCTTTGTCCTCCAACACTTTATCAGCGACAGTGTCTATCTCGAGTATTTTCATGATCTCTGTACCAAATGTCGTGTTCCATTGCAGCTTGGTCCAACTTATTTTTAGGTTTGTCGCCGCGTTGAAGACGTTCATCTAATTTTGTACCTGGCCCAAGGAAACTATAGCCTGGAGCATGTAACTCGATAGGTAGGCGATTCAGAATTTCGTTGAAGATACCCGAACCAGCTTTAGGAAGTATTTGGATGTGGTTCGCTATTTGCACAATACCCTCGGGCGTATCAACAATTTCTTCTAACGTGTTACTGATGTAGTTGATTAGCGACATTTTGTCATTGTGAAAGCTATTGTTGCCAGCACTTTCTTCGCTATGTATGAAATTCACTCGGTCCAAAACTTGCTGCAAATCTCTCGAAATCCATAGTTCTTTTCTACTATTGGGATTGTGACGGACAATACCTTCGCCCGATTTTAGCGATGCCCATATATTTTTAATGAGACTCTTCCATTTCTCACCTGAACTCGATTTCGGATTTTTTCTATTTTTATCGTTGCCCTGATACATTGCATCACTCATGATTAATAGTTTTCGGTAAGTTTCAAGATCTTTTTTCGTATAAGCATCGGGTTGCGGTGGAGCGTTGTACGTTAACAAGCGCCACAAGCCCCGTGTACCTTCAAACGTTTGACCATCAACAATCAAATCGTCCTGTTGAATTTCAACTACTTTGTTACCAATCATAAAGAACGTTTTGCCATCTCTAGAAGTGAACATGTTCAACCCGAAACTAGGGTCATTCAAATTGACCAAGTAGTGTTTTGCTTTAATACCGTACGTTGGTGTTTGTGCGATCGAATTGGCTGGTATATTCGTCACGATACTATCGTCGAAAGTTTCTTTTTCTTCCGCTTGTAATTCTTCTTCTTTCGATTGTAATTCGTCAACAGTTTCCGATACAGAAGGAAGATTTACCGATTGTAATTCGCCAACAGTCTTACGAGCTTGCAACTGAGTCAATGCTGTAGATACCGGTTTAACTAGACCATCATCAACGGCTTTTGTCAACGTTTCAAGGGCATCTGTAACGGGTTTCGTCGTTTGTTTTTCTATTGCATCAGTAAGAGGTTTGAATTTTTTCTCAGTTTGTCGTTGCTCTTCATCTACACGATCTAAAGCTCTCTTGTACGTTTGTATCAGCTTTTCTTCGATTTTTTTCGTTTCTAGTGCTCGTTTCACGTCCATCATGTATACTGGCTATTGATAGTTAGGCAGTCGAAAGTTTCCATATCGTATTTAACAAAAGGTACAAAAGTTCAAAAAATAAAATCAAGACTACTAGTAAACTCTATAATTCTCTTTAAGTCTCTTTAATTCTCAATAAAACTCTATAAGTTAATCAACTCAACGTAAATAGCGTCAAGCAATTTCGTCAATTCACTTTTTGTCAAATCTGTTTTTAAGTATGAACGTTTTCTAGTTATACGATTCGCATGTCGTTCGCATAACACATTTAATAGCTTAACACTGTTTGGATCTTTTCGTTTTTGGTATACGAGAGTTGCTAATGGATGCTTCAACTTGAACTTTTTAATAGCACTTTGTAGATTCATGTTTTGTATTCTAATTGCGTAATAAGAGTATAGAGAACCGTCATTAGTTGAATATATAAGCAAACTATTGTGTTTACCGGTGGACTTTGTGTATGGAGATGCTAATGTACCAAGATGGAAAATATGATTAATAAATACTAGTAACATTAGAAAATTAGTAATATTAATAATATATAATGTAATGCAATAGTAATGTAAATAGTAACAAATAATTTTAAGACTCTCCATCGTACTAGGTGTAGGCATTTCTAAGAACCTACTTAGAACGTGCACGATTTACGGAACTAGTCGTAAATGGAATTTATGCATCGGATTAGGCTATTATGATGCATTAATTGAGTAGAACCAACTTTTATCGATAACTTTCATTTCATTGACTTATACGCTATGGATATCTCAGAATTGACTTTTGACGACATTTTTTTTTTTTGCGAAAGTGTAATTTTAATACGATCTGAGTTCAGACGGAAAATTGTCCCTTCCACGTCTCAACCTATAAAATTTCATCATCGTCTGCGTCTTGAAATCTCCAGACGAAAAGTTGAAATCTCCAGACGAAAAGTTGAAATCTCCAGATGGAAAGTTGCCCCCTTCAGTGAAATATACAGAATTACGATCTGAGGACAAATCCTCGTTGCCTTCATATATAGTATGCAGATTTCAGATTGTAGGGGTGAGAGTTAAAAGAGTAACAATTATCGTACCAGTCGTCGGATTTTTAGACTTTAAGTCGTAGTGCCTTCATATATAGTATACAGAATTGAGGCTGTAGGGGTGAGATTTAAAAGAGTAACAATTATCGTACCAGTCATCGGATTTTTTAGACTTTAAGTCGTAGTGGAAGCGGAAAGTTGACTCGCCCCTAATGGACCTTTTTTCATAGAATGTTGGAGTTTTGAGGCCGATAGACGTTAAATGGAGTATTGGCAGGCTCTAGAGAAAATCTAGTTTCTTTCTATAGTACTATCGGAAAATTTCAATACTGCATGGGGAAGTTGTAGGGGTCGCCCCATTTGCTGTCCCAGAACTCTCATTTTATACACTACTAATGGCTACTCGAATAATGTGATTCAAATCTTGAAACTAAATGAGAGAAGATGAAGAATAATAATGCTTGATAAACTAGTAGATAGATTCGTATTGTAAAAAAGTGAGTAATATTGTTTCTTTGGGTCACTTTCTGTGTCTGGGATCTTCCTGCCAGTTCGTGGCGCACTCTTGTGCGCACTACTCGGAAGGTAAAAGTTCGCGTATGTTCCGCTTCTGTGGTAAGCGCCACAGAACCTCCTTTGAAGTCAGATTGGTAGAATATCCGTCACGTTTCAAACATGGCTGCCTCTTACACATTGCCACCACATTTAAAATTTCCATCTTCCTTAAATTCTCTAAATTTTTTGGATGCGTTTTCGAGCAGCTCACTATGGTTTTTTTCCATAAAAATAAACCCTCATTCAAAAAAAAAAAAAAAAAAAAAAAATGTGAGGCAAATTCCCCATTGCACATGCATCACGTGGTCTCCTATTACAAACTAACTTACATAACTAACTTATTGCTAAATTATTTACTAATATTTACTTCTAACTTAGGTACTATCTATTTTGAAGATGATGTCCTTACATCGAAAGCGCTCGCCTCCTGTACTCGATTCGTTGGTTACAACAGGTTCTACAATACGTAGATAATAATTGAAAAACGCTGCAAATTATTACACAATGGTTTATTATTTTTCTATATAGATCACTCGTCTACAAAATCACCAACCATCCAATATGAAAAAAAAAATCAAAAAAATTTTTAAAAAAATCAAAATTACCAACCATCGATCGCATTTCGGTCAGCACTAATTTGAACGGAGATTAGGCCTCTTTTGCGATTCACAGTCGTGTTTTGAATTTAATATATATATATATTTCAATATAAACCCTTAAATTTTTGTAGGGAGCGAACGGTTTGTCCTACAGAGCTCCGGGTGGTCTCAAAAAATTCTAAAAATTCTATAGAATCCAAAATTGAAGGAAAAACAATACCTTTATATCAACATTTTTTGAGTTAGGGCGTTTTCAAAATTTCAAAATTGATTTTGGAACCCTTAGAAGTGACCTACATCAACCAAAAGCTTCGGGGCACAACTAGACCCCGAATGGAGCCTACATACCAAATTTCATCAAAATCGGTCAATGCTAAGTGGCAAAAGTGCCGCGTACGGCGTACGGCGGACGGACGGCCATATTTTATTAGATTTTTGGATTCTACGTACCTTGAAACGTAAACCATCAAATTTTGAGGGGGTGTTGAAATTTTTTTTTTTCTTGGTCGATTCCAAAGGTTCATTATTGAAAATAATAAACCAAAAGAAATGGGATTTTTCGGTAAGACGGCAGTATGGATGACAGTATGGACATGAAACTAGAGTCGCTTTCGATGCTCCAAAATGCTAAATTCAATTTGATTTAAGTGAACTCAAATTTGTTTGACATATTTATCGCATCTAAAAATTTGACAGATTCGAGTGATTTCGCGATGTTTCCTTCGCTTGTCTCGTATACATCTTTGCCGCGTTTCGTGAGAACTGGTATTTTGTAAGGTGAAGACGAAGATGTCGACGACTAGGGGCCTTATCGGAGGTCTCATTCGAACCGACCTCGGACCATCAAGAGCCAACGTTCCCCCAATTATCTGATCATCCGAGACCTGAACTGAGCTCCGAAGGTGACTCACGGAGGGAGTCCTATTATTCTTATCAACAGATTAAGCACTACAACCGATCAAGCGGGCTTTACGATTTGTTGATGTTGAAAAGAGTTGCCGGTCCGAATATTTTCCACTCTTTTTTCTACAACGGTTCCTCTCCGCCCTCCCTGAAGATGATGATTACATAAATTATCGGACCACTTTATAGAACACATAAAAAACTAGTCAACTGAGCGATTTGGCCCGTGGAACCGGTTTAATCGATCACTGCTGTTCACAATAATGATGTTGATAAGAGTCTATAATGATATTTAGCTGAATATCGCGCTTTTTAATGCACTGGGGCCTTGACCTGGTATCTTCATAGATCGCTTTTATTTGCAACACTACAAAGGTTTTTAAAAAATTAGAAATGTCTTTTACTTTCCACACTTTTCTATCCTTCAAATAAAATAGCTGGACAACTTTCAAGAGGATAAGTATTGACAAATTGAACGGTATTATTACTCACAGATATGGGGTTCAGTAAGGTAGTGTAGTTTCTCTCTCTCTCCAGTTCTATTGAGCTAATACCAACTAATACCGGACTAATACCGGACCGTCTCGTTGGACTAATATTCCAACGAGAACTGAACAAAACAATCGATTGCATGTTTGAACGACGACACTGTTTCATGGGTAAATCTGTCCGGAAAGACAGTCTTGTAAATTCATTGAAGTGTTTTCACGCTTAAATTCGAGGATACTAACTTGTATTTCAGCGAAATTGGGATTTGAGTGCTTCATTAGTAATAGCGTTGTCTATACTTTGAAGGTTAAATTCTAAATATATTTAAAGTTAAATAAGTAAGGTTAAATTTTTCCTTTCTGCCTGACCAGGAGGCACTTGAGCACATTAACCCTGGAATAATCGGTCATAAGAATAACTACTGTTCGCAGATAGAAAGAATGCGGCTGGCCAATTTCCCGAAGGGTATACCTGCAACATAGACGACTACCTGTTCCAAAATCTTAAGTAGCCCTTTTGAGTCAGGCTGGGGAAGGAGAAAATCCTCAGTAATCGTTATCCAGGTATCGAGCTACTCGAGTCATAATAAGGTAGAGAGCCGCTCCACTCTGCCAATTGTTAGGAAGGATTTTTATCTCGGATGTGAGTTCACTTGCCCTTCTGTTTACCCTTCAGTCGCCTTAAAATTTTGAAAGAAGCATCATCCTTCACTGGAAGCGTGATTTTATTTTTGAATGTATATTCTCTTAATTAGTAAGACTTTCCCAAGGGTAAGGGATTTTTTAAAATTAGTGTTCTGCATTTGTTTTGTTTTGCTTGTAATAAATCAATCCTTTCACTTCATCATCGGTTGGTAGTCAACAACCCTCAATCTAATTTTTCTTAGCTTGAGTGCCAGGTAGGAGAAGGACTATGTTTGTGGGATTGTAATACACATGGACACCTCACCAAACCATCCGCATTCTTTCAATCTACAAACAGTACGTGTGCATCGAAAACTGACGAACTGCTAGACGACTTTTAGAGAGAGTTTTACCTTCAATCGTGTACTGCTTCCGATTCTATCAAGGAAGCGGGAGCATAGTTTTTATTTTTCAAGGATAGAAAAAATGTCCTCCAATCTCGAAATTTACAATTGCATTTGACGTTTATGTACTCCTATATAATTTTGGTTTCGTGCGTGTCTGTTTCGTCAGTCGGTTTGTGTTTTCGAAAATCCTCGCAACGCGCGAAACTACCAAGTTACTAACCTTTTTCGACGACATTTGTAGGAATTCTGTGAATGAGACTGGTTACCTATCGTCGTCAACTGATCATCAAATATGAAACATACGCGTAGGAAATTTGAATGTTTCATTACCTAGGTATCTATTTACTAAGTAAATATGATTATTTATGTAGAATCGTGTTATGGATACGAGGAAGCTATGTGCCACAAACACTTTCACAGTTTCATTTTCAAATTTAATTCAACTTTAATTAATTACACTAATTAATTAAAATTAATTATTAAATTAATTAAAAATTAATTATTATTTTAAATTATTTCAATTAACAACTTTAATTAAACCGTACATGAATCCACTGAATAAATTGTTCCTGCTTGAGTCAAGAAAATTGTATTTTTCCAAATTTCCCAATCTTTTTTCCAAATTTTCCCGAATTTCCAAATCTATTTCCACCAAAATTACAACTTTTGATTCGCAACAATAATCATCAAAATTCTGGCTTTCGAAGCTTTTAATTGAAATTCTTGGACATGTAATGTTTCCTAGATTTACTTTTACTTAGTTTAATATTTAATTACTTGAATCAATAACATAGCTAATCATGGAAACTAGGGAATAAAACTCAGAAACTGTTGTTGGGAAATGCCATAAAAGTTAATAAATTCCTTAAGTACTTCGCTTTACATAATTGCTTATAAAGTAGTTTTTTTTTGCCTTCCAGTCCTTCGTAGCACTCTGTGGGAGATCAACAGTCTGGGTTGATTGCCACGTTGAGGCACCGTCTTTATCAACTTATTTGTAAACTTGTTGGCTGCCTAATAATGTTATTAATACACTCAATTTGCGAATCAACAAGTTTATGTACCGATCTACACGAAAGCTGAATTTCTTCGATTCCTCAGAATCCGTTCAGATTTTTCGGTTCTAACAGGTGTTCCAAAATACACTAAAAATCCCACCTACCGGAGATAACGCATCTTTCACTCCGCCGGTCCTCACCTTCCGAAAACATCACTTCTCACAAAAACTCGAGAAAAACGCGTCGAGTTCGTCATATTTCAAAGCTTTTAACATCCGAACATGAAGCGCTTCTCTCCCTCGGAGTTTATATTGTCGCATTTTCTGAGTGTTTTTACCACCTCAGTTTTTTATATTTGATACGTCCCGCCTATGGTCCGGGCCCTTCTAATCAAGATCTTAGCGCTCCCATGTGGTAACATTAATTAACATATTTTATTGCGTTATTCGTGGACACACTTTTTCCACTTCATAAAATATTCTGTACACGCTTTGTAGGAGCGCCTTATTTCGCAGTATTTTATTCGTTAATTTCCTTTTCCCGAGGGACCCATCCGTTCGTTGGTTATTTTATTAATGGGAAGCGACATTTCTCATCTCTTCCTCTTTTTGAAAATGTCATTTCTCTCCAAAAATAACAGACGTTCACTCTTCAACGAGTTTCATTTCACTAACCCTCTGAAAATCGTGATATTAAATCCTCTGAATCATAATTATGACTTCATGGCCACTCATAATTGGCTGATTTTAAATTATTTTGTTTGAATGTCGGTTGGTTATAAGTAAACATTTTCGTGGATTTAATAGGATAGTTAATGATGAATAGTTAGAAGTCACTTTGTAAAATATTACATCGATCCATTAATATTAATAGTAATCCATTAATTCACAAACTCGATTTTCCGTCGTCGTTTTGACAAATAGTTTAAGGAATAACAAATTGATTGATTTTTCGTCCAATCGAAATAAAATCGAATTATAATTTACTAGCTTAGAAATCAAGATATTTATTAATTAAATTTCATCCACTTTTGTGAATCCCATAATAATAAATTTCGTGATACTACCATTCAAAAATGGGGATATTTATAGCGAAGTTGTGGTAAAATATTGTTGTAGCTAATTAAACACCGCGGTGGTTCCGATTTTCAATTAATCATGCTAACCAAATCATGGAAGTGTGCCAAATGAGAATGACGGCATTGGAGATTTAGAACCACATAAAACATGTATAATACCTCTATAAATAATAATGTAGAATGATTCATGATGTTTCCCTATGCAATGTAAATATAAAATTGGGCTCTGATAATAGGTTTCTATTATATCATGAAATTAAAACTTTTTTGACAACAAAAGCAGACCTCAAAACTGATGAAGTTATACCACCTAAAAGGGGGAAACAAATAAGCACAGCGTATTCAGATATATTGGTAGGTAGGTACGCATTGAAGTCGCCTCCATGCCAATCTGTAGACACAGATTAACCTACTTCCATATCCAATGATCTGATTAGTATTACGAGAGTAAGAATTATTGAGTTAATGTGTTTCAAAACTATTGGGTATTACGTCACTGTCTTATGACGACTACAAGAGAAAAACGGGTTAACGAGGGTTTTTCTAATTTTTGAGGAGAGCATTTTTTTCTCAGAAAACTGAACAATTTTGAATCTAAGGAATATACGATTTTTATGGATATGCCTTCTCATTCTTGAAGTTGCATAGAATTTGACTGTGAAACCCAAGTTCCAAAATCATTTAGCTGTATCATAAAAAAAAAAACGCTCCTTCTTTCTCTAAAGTGATTCACACTCGTGATTTTGTTTTATCTAAGGAAACCCCTTAAGTACTCGTAGGGAGCGAACGGTTTGTCCTGCAGATCTCCGGGTGGTCTCAAACATTTTTTAAAAATTCAATACTATTTAAAATTGGTGATAAACGATAGCTTTATTTCGAGAGTTTTAGAGCTAGGGCACTCTTGAAAATTTCAACACTCAATTTTCACTCCTTAGAAGTGACTGACATCAACCATAAGCTTCGCGGCACAACTAGAACCCAAATGGAGCCCATATACCAAATTTGAACCAAATTGGTCCAGGGTTGCTAAGGAACGGCGTACGGCGGACGGACGGAAAATTTGTTATTTGATTTTTGGATTCTAAAACATCAAAACATCAAAAAACATCAAATTTTGAGGGGGAGGGGGGGTTAAAATTTTTTTCTTGCTCGATTCCAAAGGCTTATTATTGAAAATAATAAATCAAAACTATGGAAGACGGAAATTTTATTATTTGATTTTTGGAAGCGTCAACGGGGTTGAGTATTGAATCTATACTTTACACTATAAAGAATATCTGATATTCTTTGAGCTCATCGGCCTTGGACGCACTCTCTTATCGCCCGATCAGAAGTTGGAAACGAAGGCAAAAGGGATTTACCGCCTTGTTTATATTGTACATTCATTCAAAGATGAACGGCAAACGACCGGAAAACTGTGAAAGTCTCGCTTCCGCGTGTTTATCAATGTTTACGACTGATTTGAATGATTTTAATTAGATAATGGGCTTTAAGGGTGCCGACCCGCCCATTACAGGGCCTATGGTCCCCTTTTAGATCATTAAACCAATTTCAAGTCCCCCCTCAGGTACATCCCTTTTCTGCAACGTATTCGGTCGTTCTTCAACATTACACCACCCCCCACCATGGCGATTGCCAATGGGATTTCGGACGCCCTTACCGGCAACTACACCAGGAAATTAATCTATTGGGTTAAGAGCAAAAGGGGGGGGGGGGGGGGTAAGGTCTGGTTTACTAGGGGAGGACTCCAACCGTTATTTCACTCCCAGCATTACCTATTTCGGTCTCGGCTTCATAAAATTGATCGTCCGTCCTTCCTTCTTCGGTTAGGGAGAGGGGATTTCAATTTTGATTACACAAGGACGTTTACCTTGTTTAAATTCGGCCTTACTCCCCCAAAACTTCGTCTATTAGGTTGAACCGCTTATATTGGGGACTTAATGTTTCCCGTCTCCCCGGAAAGTCATCCCGACTGAGGTGGTTGAACTGCAGAATTAAACGGTTAATATACTTTTACCGAGTTTTACCTTCTTCTTCATCTTAAAAGAAATACTGGTGTATCCCACCACGAAAAGCTTCCCTACTAAGTGTAGCAAATGGAAGGGTGTGGATTATTACAAACACATTAATTTTCATCTATAAGCGCAACAAATTATATATGCTGGATGGGTTGTTATGGTACCTATAAAACAAGCAGTTCATTTAAAACCTCGACCAAACGTGCACCGATACATCGCTTCGTACAGTACTAACAGGTTTGTGATTTCGAGATTGTATGGGTAGTATGTCGAAATCATGAGATTGGGAAAAATATGCACCAGCTACGCGATCAAACTCAACACAACAATTCAATAGAGAAAATGTTCCTGTGGATCTATGAGGGCTGCTGACGCCACCATCTGAAGATTTTCTACCGATATCCGTTCTCTAGATTTAAATTGATTAACCTTTGGGCGGGCACTTGGGCGGCAATTTAGCCGCCTTTTCACTAAAAACGATCTTGAATAGACAAAAGCAATTCACAGCCCAAAGGAACGTACAGTTATTCTCTAATTACAACTTAAGACACCAGATGGCAGGCAGAGGCTACTTCAGATTCGCGAACAACGCTCGTAAATTAGTGTGAAAGTTGACGACGACGAATTTTTTGAAAAGTAAACACGGGTAGGTAGGTGCTCAAGTACACTATAAACTCACTTTATTAAGTTATTGATATTATATTGTGATATTGAATCATAATAGTTCATGCTGCGTTACTGGAAAAGTGACTGAATACCTACTTTTGGTTTATTATTTTCAATACTAAACTTTTGGAATCGGCCAAGAAAAACAATTTTAACACCCCCTCAAAATTTGATGGTTTACGTTTCAAGGTACGTAGAATCCAAAAATCGAATAAAAACGCTGCAAATTATTACACAATGGTTTATTATTTTTCTATATAGATCACTTGTCTGCAAAGCCACCAACCATGAAGAAAACCATCGATCGCATTTCGGTCAGCTAAAATTTGAACGAAGATTAGGCCTCTTTTGCGATTCACACTCGTGTTTCTGTATTATCGTACGTAAAACCCTTAAATTCTCGTAGCGAGCGAACGGTTTGTCCTACAAAGCTCCGCGTGGTCTCAAAAAATTTTAAAAATTCTATAGAATCTTAAATTGAAGGAAAAACAATACCTTTATATCAACATTTTTGGAGTTAGGGCGTTTTCAAAATTTCAAAATTCATTTTGGAACCCTTAGAACTGACCTACATCAACTAAAATCTTCGGGGCATAACTAGACCCCAAATGGAGCCTACATACCAAATTTCATCAAAATCGGTCAATGCTAAGTGGCAAAAGTGCCGCGTACGGCGGACGGCGATAGCATGAAGTAGCATAAGACGCTGTATAGATGAAGGATGTTGTTAGTTAATACTTCCTGTACGATACTAGTCTTGCTCAAAAACACCGGTGGATTGGGTAGTAGCAGCACCCATCAATCAGTAGTGATGTGGTGATTCAGGATCTAGTTGCCGTCGAATCCACCCTATTCAGGTTGAAGGGGATTGTGAATCGCTATACCTTTGATCACAAAATGTGCACTGAGAAAAAAAATCGCTGTTTTTCTATCAATTTTGAAGGTGTTTTTTCTATCACTTGGCCCCAATGGCGGATCTATAGTGGAATGAAGGTGTATTGGCCAATTTTTCACACTATCAAAATCATGGGCCAATAATTTTCTCTATCAATCCGCCATTGGGGCCAAGTGATAGAGTGTCAAAATTTGACACTCTATCAATGTTTTCAAGGTCACGGAATCGATAGATAAACACCTTCCTTACGCTATCAAACCGCTATAGCCCCAGTTCAAGGTCAATCCATCATATGAAGGTATGGTGAAGGTAAGGTGATAGTGTTAAGTGATGGTGTTTCTATAGACGTATGATAGAAAATTGAAGGTGATATGAAAAAAGACCATTCTGTGCACTATCAACTGAGATGGGGTTCTGATAGAGCTTTGATAGAGTGATGATTGAATAGCCACGGTAGGAAAAAGCTAACTATCATTCCACTGTCAAAATTGAAGGTGTTTTTATCGAATATTGATAGAGAATTTGATGAGAATTTATAGTGTTTTTACCGCTTTTCGAAGGTGAAATATTGATAGATAATCTAACGCTTTATGATAGTTTCTCATCTATAGCCTATTGAATGAGAACTGATAGCGTTTCTAACGCTTTATGATAGTATCTGACCTATAGTCTATTGAATGAGAACTGATAGCGTTTCTAACGTTTTATGATAGTATCTGACCTATAGCCTATTGAATGAGAAATGATAGCGTTTCTAACGCTTTATGATAGTACCTGACCTATAGCCTATTGAATGAGAACTGATAGCGTTTCTAACGCTTTATGATAGTATCTGACCTATAGCCTATTGAATGAGAAATGATAGCGTTTCTAACGCTTTATGATAGTACCTGACCTATAGCCTATTGAATGAGAACTGATAGCGTTTCTAACGCTTTATGATAGTATCTGACCTATAGCCTATTGAATGAGAACTTATAGCGTTTCTAACGCTGTATGATAGTATCTGACCTATAGCCTATTGAATGAGAACTGATAGCGTTTCTAACGCTTTATGATAGTACCTGACCTATAGCCTATTGAATGAGAAATGATAGCGTTTCTAATGCTTTATGATAGTACCTGACCTATAGCCTATTGAATGCGTGTCGCATTATTGATAGTGTTCCTATAGAATTACTGATGGGGTATTGATGGGGTTCTGATAGAGCATGATAGGGTATTGATAGGAGACATTAAGGTGGATTGATAGCGTGCCTCCTTCATCAGGATGTGCACGCTATCAAAAATGATAGATGTTGAAGGTGTGAATACTATCAATTTTGAAGGTTCTCCCTCTATCACGGCTGTTGGATGATGGTGTGACCACTATCACATTGATAGGGGTCACGCCCTCATCTAGCGGCCGTGATAGAAGGTGCACCTTCAAAATTGATAGTTGTCACCCCTTCAACTTCTACCATTCTTGATAGCGTTCACACCCTGGTGAACGAGGTACGCTATCAATGCACCATGATGTCACCCATCAATATCCTCCTGCTCCAGCCCCTGAAACCAAAAGATAAATGGAAAGATTAATCAATTTGTGAGTACCTTGTCAGAAAAATTAAGGAGTTTGGAAGGAAAGAAAGTATAAAGTAATACAGAACATTTATTAAAGTTTTTAAAGAATTACATTTCAAGTTATGTACATGAAATAAATTCACTCGATTACTTAATATTATTAAATTCAGCTGAAATGTCGTAGGTAAGTAATAAATATCATTAAATTGAAATCTGAAGTTACACATTTTCTGAAATTGAAACAACTTTTCACACATTCGGTCAAATATATTTCTGATTACAATGAGTCCTCTTATACGTAACAAAACTAATTAATACATGACATCTCATAAAAGGTTATAAAAATAAAAACATTATTAAATAATTATTTACGATTTTAAATATTTTTTAATTAACTAAATAATTTTAAATAAAATTAATAATTTTAATTAATTTCAAATTATTTAAATTAATAATAAAAAATTTGACAATGAAAATTCGGGAAATTTATAAAGCCATAGTAGTAAAGAAAACAGAATTTCAACAATAATAATCAAAAGGATTTTGTTTACTCATGAGCATCCCTTCAATCTAGGTGACCCATATCACAAACCCATGTCAAAATCAAATAACCAATATTACTGAATGCTGTGGACACCAACTGGCACAACAATGACGGACTAGCAAAGTAGTACTTATCACAAATCAAACTTAAATCAATATAAATGAAACAAGTTAAGTTATACTTAAACTTACGCTTCAAGAAATGTAAAAGTATGTTATTGGGGGCACTATAATATATTTATAGGCCCACACTATATAGTGTGGGCCTATAGATTGTCGTGAAACGACTACAAGAACTTTAGAGACTCGCAATAAAATTAACTCCTGCAGGTTAATGCTAGATTTTAAGGGTTTTATTTTTAAGGCTGGATTTCAAGGGTTTTATTTTTAAGGCTGCATTTTAAGGGTTTTATTTTTAAGGCTGCGTTTTTTGCAGTATAAAAACCCGAATACATTCACTGGGGTTTGGGTAATCTATATGGATGTCGAAAACTGACTATAAAGATTATGCTGAGGCCTCAGCGAGGGAACGAATAAGGGATTTTTCCCTACTACAAGCTTGACGGTGAAATGGGTTGGTAGGCAATTGGCGTATAATGTTTGTAATGTTTACAATCGTCTCTTGACTCTACGTTTTTTGGAGGGGGGAACTCTTGTTGAAGGACCTTGTTCTTCAGAAGAAGACGCCTCGGACGATACAGGGGGAGAAACTGTCTTGGCTACACTTTCTTCGGCCTCAGTTAATCCCCAATCAGACTTTTTAGGCTGTGAATTTAACTCCCCTTCAGTAACACCCTTCAATGGACTGGACGCTGACAAATTTTGGTTACTTCCAACTTGTTGAGGCTCAACCACAGTTAATGAGCAATACAAGTTTTTTTCAGAGGGGCTACTAATAATCAACGGGGCAAACGATAACGTACTGCCCTCCTGAGGTTCTCCGCTTAAATATTGAGCGAGGTCTCCATGGTCGAGAAACGATTCCAAGAACCTCAAAGACTCGCAATAGGATTGACTCCTGCAGGTTAACGAGTCTGGCTGTATTTCCAAAAGTTTTTGCTGTATAAAAACCCAAACACTTTCACAGGGGTTCGGGTAATTGATATGGAGGGCAAAAACTGATAAAACAAAATACGCAGAGGCCTCAACCAGAGAGGAGAGAGAGTAAATGATTCTTGGACTTTTCCCTGCTGGAATAGTGACATTATAATGGGATATGTTATCCCAAGAAGGGCCGAAAGCTGTAATTATGGGTTTTAGAACATTTATGACCTCACCATCTATTTGCTCTTCAGAGTAATTGTTGTGCTGCTTCCTGATACTCTGCTTGAGGTGTTCAATGCGCCCTTCTTCAAATTCTGTAAGTTCTGCTTCATCCGCAACTCTATGAACGAAGTATCTAGCAGCGTCCAATGCCGTTACTCGAGTCCGGTGCGTACCACTCTCTGTTTGACCGGGTTTGAAGATGTATGGAAGTAGCAGCAATATATAGTCGAACCGTCGGTTACCTGTCAACAAAAATAAAATTAATTAAAAACTGGACCACAATTCAGGTTCATGTGAATCAAGAAAAATAGTGGTGATGATTGAATGAGGGACAAGTAAAGTTCACTGAAGATGTTCAATGAAGGTTCTGAATCTAAAATGTGCGTTTAGAACATGAAACTTACCAACAGTTTTGTCGTACAGGTCGAGGAGGATATGAATCTTTGTCTTGACGCAGGAGGAATCGCCAACCTCCTCAGTTTTTTGTCTTGCTGCTAAAGTCACAGCAGTTGAGTAGTCCTGAAGGATTTTTCTTAGCTTTCCAACTTGGTAATTGTAAGCCTCTATCCCGTCTGATTCAACCTAGAAACCACGCAACAAAAACATGAGTTCAGTAGGTACATGAATACTGATATTATCAAGTGGAAGTTGGAAAGTCTGTACTGTCTGTAATTGTTTCATGAACGTCAAAGCAGTTGGACCGGTACATGACAATTGAAAGAGTAAAACGTAGCTCTGCTGTTGAATTTCAAGCAATGTTTGTGTAATCCGGGAAAAATTTCTTACCAGGATAGGTCCAGCTTTTCCATCTCGTAGTAGGGGGAAGTAGTCCAGGTACTCTTCTATAGGGGCTCCACCTTGTAACCACTGATGGCGCAACGAGGTTGAGTCAGACCAGGCAGACAGGAGACTTGGCGGAAGACGATTATTGTCACTTAAGGAGCTGATGTCTGCGCTTCGAATTTCCCCAACTGCTGGGTTTTTGTCCACCAAATTTTTGATTTCTGAAGCAGATCCAAAACAAGAGTTTTATTTATTTGGATGTTAACGGGAAAAAGCACAAAAGGGGAATACCAAAGAAAACATATTGTTTAGTAATGCTTGCATTCCAGGAGACGTCCAACTGTATAATGAGTAATTCAATTTCAAAAGTTCAAATTTGAAATTGACGGCTGTGCTTCAAATTTTTTGATATTGATGGGCTTTGCAAAGGGCGAATTAGGGTGTTCTCAAAGTGCATAACTTAATAAACTTTATTTGTTGTACCCAGAAATGCAGTAGCCGTGTGGGTACTCTATGAGTTCGTACAGACGAGTAGAACATGAATATGGACTCCCAAGATCTTCAAAGCATACCCAGTGCATACAGTATGTTAGTATGGTATACTGAAAATCGAAAAATAGCCATGTGGGTACTCTATGAGTTTGTGGAGACGATTAGAACATGAATATGGACTTCTAAGATCTTCAAAGCATACCCGGTGCATACAGTATGTTGGTATGCTATACTGACAATCGAAAAAACCAACAATAGCCGTGTCTCAAATATGACCACAGTGCGCATTGCGCACGTGCTCAATCGTGCGCAACGCACACCAACTTCGGTTTTTCAAATGAGACCCCCCATTTTTTATTGCAGATTCGGATTCTACGTAAAATTTCATGAACATTTCACCCCTCAACCGATTTTTTTTGTTGCGCGCAACCCGCTCAGTGCGCGCTCAAAGATGCGCAACCGCAAGGTTGTGTCAAAATGTGCATGTACGAAGTACCTAAGTGTGGTACATGATACTTTAGTATTTTTTTACGCTGAATCTCGTGGTGATGTTAGTTTCTTGATTTTACTGCATTTTTATCAAATTATCGACGAAAAATGAACTTTTAAAAAAGGAAAATTGCATTTTTACTCATTATGCATCTTTGGTGCCCATCCGTTAACTTCATCCTTGTTAATAAATTGTGGGACATGTTGAAATTTATGTTTTGACATAAAAAAAAAAAACTCTCCGATCGCACGTAATTTATTGCAGTATTCTAGAGAACCTTGCTTCATAGCTACCGATATGTAGCAATGATTTTGTTTATTGGTTGCAGCATTGCATTTTTTGTGATAAAAAAAGTGCCGCGAAAAATTCCTTGACCCCCAGCCAAAAGACATATCCATGTCAAAACGATTGTTTATCACACTGGACTCTTCAATAGTACTTTCACAAGGACTCTCTACTTGTAATTTCTCGTGAAAAACCCGTCCTGTCTACTTGAAAATCTTTTTTCGATTATCTTGGAAAACCGTTTTTAAGTAGACAGGGTGGTTTTGCCTTTAAAAAATGCAATTTTCCTTTTCTAAAAGTTCATTTTTCTTCGATAATATGATAAAAATGCAGTAAAATCAAGAAACTAACATCACCACGTGATTCAGCGTAAAAAAATACTAAAATATCATGTGTCACACTTAAGTACTTCGTACATGCACATTTTGACACAACCTTGCGGTTGCGCATCTTTGAGCGCGCACTGAGCGGGTTGCGCGCAACGAAAAAAAATCGGTTGAGGGATGAAATGTTCATGAAATTTAACGTAGAATCCGAATCTGCAATAAAAAATGGGGGTATCATTTGAAAAAACGAAGTTGGTGTGCGTTGCGCACGACTGCGCACGTGCGCAATCCGCACCGTGGTCATATTTGAGATCCTTGGGAAAAATCATGAAGATTAAAAAAAAAATGTTTGTTTTTACCACTTCCTGGGCAATTTTAGCAGGGGGGGGGGGAACGTTTTCGGGGACACCCTGTATATGGCCATAATCTACGTTTTTCGGTGAAATAATATCTCATTTTTTCCAAAGTGCCAAGTTTGGCAGTAGAGTTAATTTAACTATGACGGGTTAAAAAACTGAGAATAATAATACAGTGTCAAATTTGGTACTTTAGAAACCACCGAAAAGCGTCGATTATGGGCATAATGTTGAAAAAACTGAGTTGAAGCCAAAAACTGACAGCACCACGTGAATCAGCATTGAAAAACTATAATCGCGATTATATGCTGCCAGTGAATTTCAAGTGATCTGAAAACTGTTCCAATTGATGTCCAAGGTGTCATCACGAACAGCTAATTAATTGGAAAATTTGCTAAGAATGATTTTAATAATGTCAACTCACGTTGAAGAGTCGTCAATTTCAGTTGGAGGGCATTCCAGATCTTTAGTTGTGATCGTCCGACTTTCTCCGTGTATCAATGTCAGCACAGTTTCAGTCGGCTGCGAAGTTGTGGGCGGACCTTCAGGCTGTAAAATTACAATGTATTAACATAATGTATTCACGAACTCACCATAAAGGTAGGCCACTATTAATAGTGATGGTAAAAATAAAGCGTATTGAAGGTGTCACTACACTATTGATAGTGTACAGAAAGTGATGTCAAATTTATAGGGTATTGAATGAGTCATTACGGTGTACTTCTGTACTTATGGTGAAACGATAGGATATTGAGCGTGTTTACAGAAGATTGGTTGAAAATTGAAAATTGTGTTGAAAATGGAGGCATTTGGATCAATTAGGAAGAATTTGATCAGGTAGTTGACTGAGGGTTGAAAGTAATTACGACAATTATGAATACAGCATGGAAATATGCTCACCAGAAATTTGCTTCTCCAGCCCTTGCAATAGAGAGTCTTGAATACTGCCTTAGGGAAATGGACAACGTTTGTGGCCACTTCTTCTGGTGTAAGGCAGCGTATAAGATCAATAGAATCGTAGCCTTCACCTGTACAACAAATAGTTACCATAAATTAATAATAACAGAATAATGAGCGGAAACGGTACCACTCTCTGTGAAGGCGACCGTTAAACAGAGCTAATGGCCGCCTCATGTTGGCGCATGCGTTTTCTACTGTATCAATCCGCTTCCTCAAATTACGTTTTCAAGAGGTTTTGTCCTACACGACAGTTTTCCAAGGAATTACTGCACCTTTCAGTAAGTTTAGTTGGTATAACATTGATGAAAAGTGGGTGGATCACATCGCAAATTAGGGATTATTGAATAATGCAGATTTACTGGGACTATTTTTTTGAATGCGAATTGATAGTGTGATCCACCGTCATTTGGCTATAAGTTCAAACGTCCCTGTTATTAATTTCCCATTCAAGTTGAGTTAGTTACATAAATTACCATAACATTACTGACTAATCTGAAGCTAGCAAATTTATTCACAATAAGGAATTCATACATCAATGAATCAGGGTCAAGAAGGGGGGGGGGGGGGTCATATTGAGAACTTTTGAAGGATGTTTTCCAGGGAAACCCCATAGGTACCTACATTTATCTAACCTAAAACAGAGAATACTTTCATGCAGTGAAATAATACCTCAGAGGCATTACTCAATAATGGTAGGGACTGCAATGGATTTGGTAGAAATTTGGACTTAATAAACAAGCATTAATAGGAAAAATAGCAAATGAATATCAATAGGAAAAACTCACCAATAATCAAGTCAATAACTTCTTCAGGAAGTTGCCAGGAAGCAAGAAGCTCTTTTACCTCTGAAGCACTCATCCTATTCAATTCAGCCACAACTATGAGGGCAGTAAATCTTCTAAAAAAATGCTAGAAAGTAAATATTTGAAAGTCACTTTTAACAACACTGAGACTGTGGGAGTGAGGATGAACACGATGTAACATACACATGCTAAGACTGACACTGAATGAACACACCTTCACAGGGGCCGGACGCTTTTATAGGTGACCGAAGAGTGGGGGCCCGGTGATAGAGTATTGAATGTGTCTCACGAGGGAGGGGATGAGTTGATAGTGTGTTGAAGGTGGGTCCTAGCGTCCCCCCACCACATGGACGCAGTCAGGTGATAGTGTTTTGAATGCGTATCGCCGCATAGCACTATCAAAAGCCTGTAAAACCAGCGTGGTTTTGTAAATGTTGAATTGAAGCAATTTGACTGCAAGGAAATTAGTTGTGGCAAACCTCCATAGCAAATTGAATGATTTTCAATTGATTCCTGCAATAGATTCTCAATTTTTGAGGGATTTAGAAAAAACAGCTTATTTTCAAGTACCTACTTCAGCTTGTTTTTGTCCATTGAAGCACATCAGGTACTCAACTAACTGCTTTGAAAAATGTGGTTTCTCTCGTCAAATGACATTTTTTTAGGAAAATTTGAAAATTTAATTGTTTTCTATCACAACACTATCAAAACTCCATAATAACTTTGTAAAACCCACGTGGTGGTCTGGCGGGATTTTCCAAATACTATGTGTAGACAAACATTACACTCACTCAAAACGGATTAAACTGCTTTGAAATGTTTATTCAACCTTCAACAACTATTACATGACATTGTGCATAGATATTTCAGGAGCAATTACAGGATACAACGCAAATTCCAGGATTCTCGCGGAAAAAAGTCAGCATGTTTCTGTATTCTGTGCTTGATACTCGACGAATATTCAACAAACTACTTTGAGAAATGTGGTTTCTCTCGTCAAATGAAATTTTTAAAGGAAATTTGAAAATGTAATTGTTTTCTATCACAACACTATCAAAACTCCATCATAACTTTGTAAAACCCGCGTGGTGGTCTGGCGGGATTTTCAAAATACTTTGTGTGGACAAACATTACACTCACTCAAAACGGATTGAACTGCTTTGAAATGTTTTTTCAACCTTCTACAAGACGTTCTGCATAGGTGTTTCAGAAGTAATTTCAGGATACAACGCAAATTCCAGGATTCTAACGGAAAAAGTCAGTATTTTTTCCTTATTCTGCGCCTGGGATCCGACAAATATTCAACAAACTACTTTGAGAAATGTGATTTCTCTCGTCAAATGAAATTTTTAAAGGAAATTTGAAAATTTAATTGTTTTCTATCACAACACTATCAAAACTCCATCATAACTTTGTAAAACCAGCGTGGTGGTCTGGCGGGATTTTCAAAATACTGTGTGTGGACAAACATTACACTCACTCAAAACGGATTGAACTGTTTTGAAATGTTTATTCAACCTTCTAGAACTATTACATGACGTTCTGTATAGGTGTTTCAGAAGTAATTTCAGGATACAACGCAAATTCCAGGATTCTCACAGAAAAAGTGAGCATTTTCCGTATGCTGTGCCTAGGACTCCACGAATTCAACGGGTGGAACTGTTTAAGATTTTAATTCACTTAAAACTGGAGCAAACGATTTCAAATTGTGACGAACTATTGATGAAATGTTCCTTGAATTTCCACAAAATATTCAAAACAAAATGGTCAAGCTGTGAAAGATTAGACACATTTAGCAGGAAATTGAACAAACATTTTTAATTCACTTAGGAGCGAATAAAACTGGAGCAAACAATTTCAAATTTTTACAAGATTTTTTTTTTTTAGGAAATTTGAAAATTTAATTGTTTTCTATCACAAGACTATCAAAATTCCATCATAACTTTGTAAAAACCTCGTGGTTTTGTAAATGTTTTCTAAATTTTATCGATTTTTGAGGGATTTATTCTATCACAACACTATCAAACAGCCATTCCTTTACTCTCTACTTTTTTCTATCACAACACTATCCATCCTCTATGAATAGGCTATTAAAGTTAAAAAATCTGCTTAGAAAAATCGCATCCAAAACGCTAAACGAGCATACAGAGATTTTGTCAGTTGTTGACCTCTAGAGTCCCTGGTGGGACCCGGGGTGTAGGTACCTACCTGATAATAACTTCCCATTTACAAACATCTGTACAGTTGGTTGAATTCCTAATGGATGGGAAAACCCTGAGGGCATTATACGTAGTACAATAAAGAAGGTAGTATATTGTGAACTACTTCAGGTCATTGACAGCCCCTATTAGTTCGGAGGTACCTCCCGATATCTGTGAGAGCTCACTAATCCTGATCTCACAACGAAACTCCAGGTAACAAGCGCCCCAATGGGAGAAAGTCAGTGGACTTCCACTTTCTTACCTGTAATGTGTCAAGTTTGTAAGATAACGGTCTATATTTTTTTTAAACGTGCACTGTGATGGATGTTTGATAGTGTGTCTACCCTTCACATCTTCCTTACATACTATAGAACATCTATCAAATTCTCAAGCTGCCCAAAAAAAAATTCCCCACCATTCTCCAAATGGTGAGGATCCGCTTTTCATTACCACATTGATTACTTCTCTTACACCAACATAATCTTTCTTTTTAATAATAGTGTGCAAAACGGGGTTATTACGGTGCATTTAAAATAGTCTCTGTCACTGTAAAAGAGTACCTATAGCGGGCACAACATTCAATCCTCCCTAGTTTTGATAGCGTATCATAGATGGAATATGATAGTGTGCAAAAAGGGGTTTTAACGGTGCATTTAAAATAGTCTCTATCACTGTGAAAGAGTACCTATAGTGTTCCCAACATTCAATCCTCCATAGATTTGATAGTGTGTCATAGATGGAATATGATAGTGTACAAAACGGGGTTTTTACGGTGCATTTAAAATAGTCTCTATCACTGTGAAAGAGTACCTATAGTGTTCCCAACATTCAATCCTCCATAGATTTGATAGCGTGTCATAGGTGGAATACGATAGTGTGCAAAACGGGGTTTTAACTGTTCATTTAAAATAGTCTCTATCACTGTGAAAGAGTACCTATAGTGTTCCCAACATTCAATCCTCCATAGATTTGATAGCGTGTCATAGGTGGAATACGATAGTGTGCAAAATGGGGTTTTTACGGTGTATTTAAAATAGTCTCTATCACTGTGAAAGAGTACCTATAGTGTTCCCAACATTCAATCCTCCATAGATTTGATAGCGTGTCATAGGTGGAATACGATAGTGTGCAAAAAGGGGTTTTAACGGTGCATTTAAAATAGTCTCTATCACTGTGAAAGAGTACCTATAGTGTTCCCAACATTCAATCCTCCATAGATTTGATAGTGTGTCATAGATGGAATATGATAGTGTACAAAACGGGGTTTTTACGGTGCATTTAAAATAGTCTCTATCACTGTGAAAGAGTACCTATAGTGTTCCCAACATTCAATCCTCCATAGATTTGATAGCGTGTCATAGGTGGAATACGATAGTGTGCAAAAACGGGGTTTTTACGGTGCATTTTAAATAGTCTCTATCACTGTGAAAGAGTACCTATAGTGTTCCCAACATTCAATCTCCATAGATTTGATAGCGTGTCATAGGTGGAATACGATAGTGTGCAAACGGGGTTTTACGGTGCATTTAAATTAGTCTCTATCACTGTGAAAGAGTACCTATAGTGTCCCAACATTCAATCCTCCATAGATTGATAGCGTGTCATAGGTGGAATACGATAGTGTGCAAACGGGGTTTTTACGGTGTATTAACATATTCTCTATCACTGTGATGAAAGAGTACCTATAGTGTTCCCAACATTCAATTCTCCATAGATTTGATAGCGTGTCATAGGATGGAATACGATAGTGTGCAAAACGGGGTTTTTACGGTGCATTTAAAATAGTCTCTATCACTGTGAAAGAGTACCTATAGTGTTCCCAAATTCAATCCTCCATAGATTTGATAGCGTGTCATAGGTGGAATACGATAGTGTGCAAAACGGGGTTTTACGGTGCATTTAAAATAGTCTCTATCACTGTGAAAGAGTACCTATAGTGTTCCCAACATTCAATCCTCCATAGATTTGATAGCGTGTCATAGGTGGAATACGATAGTGTGCAAAACGGGGTTTTACGGTGTATTTAAAATAGTCTCTATCACTGTGAAAGAGTACCTATAGTGTTCCCAACATTCAATTCTCCATAGATTTGA
The DNA here is from genome assembly GCA_009739505.2 of Apolygus lucorum. Classification (NCBI taxonomy): domain Eukaryota; kingdom Metazoa; phylum Arthropoda; class Insecta; order Hemiptera; family Miridae; genus Apolygus; species Apolygus lucorum. The sequence continues at coordinate 2,308,076 of CM019178.2, forward strand.
TAGCGGTCATAGATGGAATACGATAGTGTGCAAAAACGGGTTTTACGGTGCATTTAAAATAGTCTCTATCACTGTGAAAGAGTACCTATAGTGTTCCCAACATTCAACCTCCATAGATTTGATAGCGTGTCATAGGTGGAATACGATAGTGTGCAAAACGGGGTTTTTACGGTGTATTTAAAATAGTCTCTATCACTGTGAAAGAGTACCTATAGTGTTCCCAACATTCAATCTCCATAGATTTGATAGCGTGTCATAGATGGATATGATAGTGTGCAAAAGGGGTTTTTACGGTGCATTTAAATAGTCTCTATCACTGTGAAAGAGTACCTATAGTGTTCCAACATTCAAT